>JAMPIV010010838.1:0-62606 GCA_024509875.1 Oreohelix idahoensis | reverse complement strand
TAAAAGAAGGCACAGGTTTGTCCTGACCTTAGTCGACACATGCACTTCGTGGGCAGAAGCTAAACCGCTAACATGCTCGGATTCCAAGCATGTCGCAGAAGCCCTAGTGCAGATATTTACACGGTTGGGATTCCCTCAACAAGTTTTGACGGATAACGGATCCCCATACCGTAGCCTGTTAATGGAGGAGATCGTTAAGATCTTGAGGAACCAGCACATCTACACAAGCCCTTATAATCCGGCCGGAAGTGGGTTAGTAGAACGTGTTAACGAAAGCCTCACCTTGATGTTACGTAAGCTGGGACAAGAGAAACCTGAAGATTGGGACCTTTTCATTCCTGCAGCCTTATTCGCCTACAGGGAAGTCCCACAGACCTCTACAAGTTTTCCCCCAGCTACTCTTTTATTCGGCAGACCTATTAAGGGGCCGCTAGAAGCCTTTCTTCGGTCCCTGACAGACCAAAAGGCTGATGAAACAGTCGTCTCAGCCAGTAAATATGTATTGGAATTAAAGGAAAGGTTACAACTAGGATGTGATCTAGCAACGACCAACCTTAGGCGAGCACGCGCAAAGCACGCTAAACGATACAATAAAGCAGCGAAAGAGAGAGAACTATAACCAGGGGAGAAAGTTTTGTTGTTACTGTCAACCGGAAGCAACAAACTACGCATCGGATGGCAAGGGCCGTTTACCGTCTATTAAGGGATGGAGAAATTGCCCGAATTCTTTTGTTGTCTAGGGTCTATTTGTGTTATTGAAGAAGTGAGAATTCATTCATCTTGCTTTGGTTTATATTGTTGAATATTCTGGCAACCACCCGTCTTGTATACAACTTTCTATATCAACATCTCAAGTACTGCATAAAGTTAATAACGGTGTAAATTAACCTTGAGAGATTGAATAAACTACTGGGCTTTGGCAACAGTTTAATAACGAGTAAGTACACACTAACAAGGTCACAATTACGAACATGGCATGTATGCTCCCTCTCTGTGTTACAGTCTTGCTTAAATCTGCTTCGACTCTCTAAACATGTCACTCGACTTCTCCCTTCCACATATCTTGATAATCTTATCTATTAATCACTATTTCCAGCGGGATATTTGGCGTCCCGTTCAATAAAGTTCATTGTAATGTTCCCATCAACATTGGGGGAATTTAAGCGTCCCAGTATCTCAAGTATCCATAAATCAAGTCCACATCAATCCATAAGCTTCAGGGTATGTCGCTTCCTGATATAACAATTCTACTAATTTTATTCCTATATCTTCGGGGAATGATACCTCCCGGAATAACAACTGTTCAATTATATTTGTTCATATAATTTTAATTTAACATCCTTCTGTGTCTTGGGAGTTATAGTCCCGTATCGCATTTACTTATAATCCTGGCATTTTCTCATGCCTTTCATTTAAGCATATAGCTTACCGTTTTTATCCTCAGAAATATTTATTGAATACACAAATATACTGGTTGATACACACACAAGCCATTTTAGGCACACATCTTGACGCTATGACGTCACATACCAATCTGCCTACATCATACCTAGATACTCATCTCACAGCGACCGCTTTCATGTATTTCTTGCGTTCAGTTGAGGTACGCCATGGTGGGACAAAACCCTGGCACTAATAATAAGTTGCCCTGATAAAAATCGCACCATGAAGC
Source organism: Oreohelix idahoensis (assembly GCA_024509875.1). Taxonomy (NCBI): domain Eukaryota; kingdom Metazoa; phylum Mollusca; class Gastropoda; order Stylommatophora; family Oreohelicidae; genus Oreohelix; species Oreohelix idahoensis. The sequence continues at coordinate 60,934 of JAMPIV010010838.1, read as the reverse complement.
AGCCTCATCACCGTCCTTAAAAAGATCTCGAGAACTAACTATCAGATCTCTATTAAAGGAAAGGAGAAGGTCTACCATGTAAATCTGTTAAAGAAATACTTAGAAAGACCGGTGCCGTCATCCGAACATCTCCTGGCAGTCGCCATAGCTACCGAAGATGATAAAGATGACGATAGTTGCATGGAATATCCATTGCAACAAACGGAATCTTTCAAAGATGTAAAATTCGGTGACACTCTCTCTGAAGCACAACAGACAGAAACGAGGGCGCTACTGAACCAGTACACAGCAGTTTTAACGGATATACCTGGTCGAACACATCTCGTAGAGTTCGATATGAAACTGACAAACGAGACACCGGTTCGAACCAGAGTTTACCCTATTCCGTATACTAAAGCTGATACGCTACGGGAAGAGATAGACAAGCTACGTCAAGCAGGAATTATTAGCGAGTCTACATCTCCTTATAGTGCGAGCGTAGTGCTGTTACAGAAGCCCAATAAGGAAGTTCGGCTGTGCATCGATTACCGTCTACTTAACACTGTAACTGAATTCCAGCCGCAACCTCTGCAAAGCGCTTCTGAGCTGTTTAGCAAGCTAAGCAGGGCACGGATTTTCTCCAAGATTGACCTGAGTAAAGGTTATTTTCAAATACCAGTCAAGGAGGAAACCAAGCCTTTGCTAGCTTTCAGCACCAGTAAAGGACACTATACGTTCAACGTGATGCCATTCGGGTTACACAACGCACCAGGAGTCTTCACAAGGATGATGACAAAGCTTTTAGAACCATTGTACAGTCCACGTATACACAACTTTATGGACGATATACTAGTTGCAACGGATACCTACGAAGAACACATTGCTACGGTTGCTATGCTCCTCAGGAGACTACAGGAAACTGGTCTCACAGCTAGACCTAGCAAATGTTTAATCGGCTTTGAAAAGCTGGACTTCCTGGGGCATACCATTGCTCACGGTTCCATGTGGTCAGTTGCTAAGAACGTAGAGAAGATACGTGCAGCAAAAAGGCCAAGAACGAAGAGAGAAACACGATCGTTCCTATCACTGTGTGCTTACTACCAGAAATTTATCAAAAACTTCAACGGTTTGACTGCACCCCTTACTGCCTTACAAAGAAGGGGCGACCTGAGAGAATTATTTGGGATTCGAAGTGCGAAGACGCTTACGTCACGCTCAAGGAACAGCTGTCTGTATATCCAATTTTACGATTACCTGACATTACCGAACCCTTTATATTACGGGTCGAGGCATCGGGTCAAGGCATCGGGTCAACTCTGCTTCAAGCAGGCGACGATGATCCGAACTAGCTATTCCCAGTGGTATACGGCAGTCGTAAATTGAATAAAGCAGAACGTAACTATTCCACAGTGGAAAGAGAATGTCTGGCACTGGTTCATGGTATAAGGAGACACCATAAATATATGTACGGAGTATCATTCACGGTGCAGACAGATCATGCTCCCCTGGCATTTCTTGGAGCGAATAAGGAATTTAATGCGAAGATAATGCGCTGGGCATTGTTGCTAAGCGTGTATTCTTTTAAAGTGGAATACATACCAGGAAAGGAAAACGTAGGGGCAGACTTTATGAGTCGGAATTGGAGCACGAAGGAAGAGGAAGATGAGAGTGACGAAAACAGTCACCCGGAAGCTACGGATACAGGTAACTCTATTTCCATAAAGTAGACATGAATGGTTTCATATCTTCAAGCCGGGACGAACTGTGACAGAGTTATGTAAATATATTACATGTATCCTCACGTTTTGCTCCCACCTGGCTCCCACCTTCGCTTTCTTATTAGTATGCACGTTTGGTTAAACGCAGAACCCCTACACTTCGATATCTGTCTAACTCATAATTTAGCCACGCCTATTTTCGTTTCTCTATGTCTTACAAGCACTAGGAATGTTTACAAACAGACCTATTAGCTCGTCCAGTGCCGTTAACTGTAATTATCACGCGAACGATTGGGCAATCGTTGAAATATTGACAGATCAGAGAACGGGTCGTATATTTGTAGAATCAAGGGCGGTAAGTCGAAAGACGGACCTTTGACGGTTGCACTTCCTCAAGGGGAGATAACGACAGTTCGTGATCCCAGGGCCCGTAATTCGCTACAGTATGAGCCGAGATCAAAAGACGGTTTGCTCGTTGGCCCACATCTCTGCGTCGGCAAAGGCGTGAAATAAAGCTTTGATTCAAAAATCTACCGCAGATTTTCCTAAAATCTGGGCGAAGGCGCTATATCTCGCAAGAGATAGCGAATTTCTACATATTTCATATATATACGTCATCCTTTAAAATCACGTATCTAGTAGCCTCATAATTTTCGGAACATCTAGCTTCGAACCCTAGACCATTGATAAAGTGGATTTCTTAGTATTTCGATTGGAGATAGTTTCTTTTTCTGTGTTGCGGTAACTATATATATTTACTAGCATTTTGAGTGATTTAATTGTTAAAGTTCGGTCATTATATTTCACTAGGATTTACTGTGTTAATTGGCTAGCAGATTTATATATATATATATATATATATATATATATATATATATATATATATAATATATATATATATATATATATATATATATATATATATATATATATATTATATATATATATATATATATATATATATATATATATATATATATATATATATATATATATATATATATATATATATATATATATATATATATATATATATATATATATATCAAATTCATCCGGCTGTAACGTAAACTTGATTAATTGCTATTAACCAGAAAGAGATATTTTAATTGACTAGTAAATGCACTATGCGATGTCGCACTGACGAAATATATATTTAACTCTAATCCATTATGTGTAATTTTTGTATATGACTCGAATTTATTTCACGGGTTAATAAGAACGATAAGATAAGCTTTACACTTGTGTTTTCTAATCAAATCTAATAACAGAGTGGATAATAAGTTATACCGTTACGCGGGTTTGGATAGAATACTATATTGAGGTTAAATGTTTCATATTTTCTTCCTAAAATCCAGTACGGGTCACAAACCAAAACCTACCAGCGGCCTGAATCTGAGAGAAAGGGTCTAAGTCCAACAGTACCAAAAAACATTCTTATATAAATATCGTGTCTTTGAGGTTGACCTGTTTGGCCCTCTTGTTTCACACAGAAAGAGAGAGAGAGTACCAACAAAAGACTATAAGAATAATTGTAACTGGACCTATAGCTATCCAGATTCTTTTTCTTTTTTTATGTACACTCAGCCCCGATGTGGCGAAATTATCAAAATTAACATTTCCCAACTACCGACCACTGTGTTGTGGCGAGGATTTTTATCCCGAGAGATTTACATACCTGACATTCTCTTTAAGTATTGGAATTACAAGCTACTGACACTGTGAACACTAGATCTCGTAATTATTTTCCTACCTGGACTAATTGATGTGACATAAACAGATCCAATTAACAGTAACGAAGTAAGCGTTCCCCAAATAACAGGATTAATCAAACTTTGAGGAGCTGGGGCTTATTTTGCCAAAACACAACCCAACACTGGATTTGCTGTTTGTACCATGGAGATATGTTCCAGATGTTGTTAATCAACAATTAGGTAAGCGCGACTGAAAGTGGCCACTGTTTGTCTGAAGCGAGAGAAAGAAGGAATGAATAATTCTTCTATTGTATAATCATTGTACTCACTTTGTTGGGCTTTGCTTTTGTTTGCTAATACTGATATTTTTCTGAATAGATTAATTAGGAACTCTGTTCTTTACAGTACAGTCAAATTCTATACCATAGCGGAAATCTTTTGACCTTTTGGGGGTTATTTAACTTCTTCTTGTGGGATCTTGTCTCAACAGAGGGGATTGCACTTATGGGTTTATTTCTTTATGATTTCTGTAACCTATGATTTTTTCTATTTGATATTTGATACACAATGTTGTGAAGTTTTCATTTATGATAAATAAACTTAACATAAAACTTTATTACCTGTGTTGGTCAGCTCGGCCCAATATCCCTACTCCATTACTATAGTTTCACGTTTGTGCGTCTGATTGTCGTCACTTATCTCTGTGTGTGTACGTGAGTGGTTATAGCGTATATGTTAATATATACAGAAAGATAAACTGTCTGATAAACAAATTTCAGTCGTAAGATAGGCTGGACTAGAGTATCTTCTGAATCCAGGGACAGACTCTACCTTTTCACCATTCACTCGTGAAATCTATTTCTTTACCTTATCTCTCACTGAGTTACCACCTTTTTCCAGTTCTATTCAGACGGGACCTATCTATCTTAAATACCTATCCAAAATCTACGACACCTCCTGATCAATTAACGAGTCACTACTCAGATTCCACCCAATGTGGGTATTCCTGAGCCCATAACAATAAGTAACCAAAAGTTAGAACAGACAGAAACATTCACATACCTAGGATGCATAGTAACATCAGACGGCGTAACAAGCACAGACATCAACAACAGAATAAATAAAGCGAGAACAGCCTTTGCTAGTCTAAACAACATCTGGAAGTATTCCCAGTACGGCACAAACACAAAATTAAGATTATACAAGAGCTGTGTACTTTCTGTATTTCTCTATGGTGCGGAATGCTGGAGGGTATTAGAGAAGGAAATATCGAAAATGTCCTCTTTCCACACAATCTGCCGAAAGAAAATTAATTCTACGAATCCTTTGGCCAAATACTATCACCAACCAAGAACTACTTACTCTGAGTAACCAAAAGGAATGCACACCATCATAGCTGACAGACGCTGGAATTGAGTTGGCCACGTCTTCAGAAGAGACCCCGATGCCATCACAAGAACAGCTATGCTATAGACCCCTGAAGGAAAGCGAAATAGAGGCCGACATAAAACAACTTGGCGGAGAATTGTGGAGGTCAAGATGCAAAGAATGAACCAGAGCTGGGGCACTGAACGAAGAATGACAGCCGACCGAACAGAGCGGAAGACGTTTATTGGTGCCACACAAAATGCCATCAGGCATGTTGGTCACTGACTGCTTTGACAGCTGGTGGCTAAGGAGCAAAGAAGGAGAAGACTCAGATTCCAAAGCAAAATATTCGACCGCCCGGAAATGCATGGCTTTAAAAAAATCATAATAAATCATAATATCGATTCATTCAGACATTCCGGGCGCGCGATTTCAGGCGTTTTAATCGGGAAGTGATGCTGAAAGTGATAGAATTTGCAGAAAGCGGCGGAAATTCCAATGCAATGCCGGAATTAGGAATCGACGAAAAACTCGCACAACTTATTATCGGGTCATTCATTTTTGAAGATTTTTAAGTCCTAAAGTCGGGAGCCGCGCTGGTGTAATGGCTACAACGTTGTACTGGCGACCAGGTGTTCATGGTTCAAACCCGGCCGTCGGCGTTTGAAGAAATGTTTACGACCGGAAATTTGACTGAATAACCTGAACGGCTCCTGCACATAAATCCCGTGTGGATGGGAAGGAGCGAAGCTCCTGACCGGGTTGGAAGGAAAGTCCACTGACCCCCCAGCCTCGCAATGACATGTCATTGGGCCGAAAGAGCTGGAAAACTCGAGTGCTGTTGGTTATAGAAAAAAAAAAAAAAAGAAAGTCCTAAAGTCTAGGGGTCGACTTTAGTCTTGTTCGACCTATACTCGAGTATATACGGTATTTGCAAGAGCTAGAGAACTAGATTAAAAGAGGCGTTTATATGGAAGCTGTGTGACTAGCTACTTGAGAGTCAATTGTTTTACCCGTGCGCTCTCCCAGTCACGCTATCACGGCAGAATTTAAAAAGTGCGTGAGTTGGTAATGGCACTGGCTTCTCTAGCTTATAAATAAATACTTAGCAGCCCACAAAAATTAAGTGTCGGTCATTCCAAATAGATGATGGTCTTTCATCAGGGAGTATGGGAGACTAGAGGCTGTGAACGCGTGAGGAAGTTGGATTTACAGGAAAATACACGCAGAGAAGGATGAGCTGCAGAAAACAGAAGCAAAGCAAGGATTAGGAATAGGAAGTTAAAATCTCAGGCGATAACAGCTCAAGTGATCTTCTTTAAAGCCTACACTCCACGAGGTGCTTTAAGACGAGGAAGAAGAAGCGGATAGAAGTGTCAGATATAGAAATGTTTTGAAAGAGGTAACAGTTAATAGAATGAACCAGATGTCAATAATGAGCTATTTAAGGAGAAATACGGCACATAAATAAAGGAACCACCAGTGTTTATTTTTTTGGTCATCATTGGGAACGAGTGAAAAAAAAAAAAAGAAAACTAAGTGATAGAAGTAATTTGGCACAGATGCTGGCTTTACTATTTATAGCACACAGATATTACCGACGACCCACTCGGAAGTATGGGCTTTTACTATGTTCTCATCCAGTAGATGTCTGACCGTGATTTTTATGGCACAATACTTTGTACTCTTGGAAACGAGGAAGGACTATTTTGTACTCTCTAAGACATCGCGAAAACACTTTGACTTTGTGCTTTTTGGAAGGAATTTGTTTACAGGTGTGATAGTGTGCTGCGTTAGGGATCCTCCACATAAAACGTCAATCAGTGAGAGAGACAGGGTGAGGAGTTGGGTAGGTCAAAATTGTGTGACGTGTGACGATAGGGACTAGGAGAATGGATGAAAAATTGTGATGTCACACAAAAATTATGAGTGACGATCGCTTCTTTTATACATGATGTCGGAACAAAAATATATTTTTTAACCTCCCTCCTCAAAGTCTATTTTATGCGCAATAGTTAACAACACCATCGAGGATGACTTATATTAACATTATAATCTCCCCTGAAATTTCGGATTAGTGTTATACCCCTTTAAATCGATTGAACTGTTTTTATTATATATATATATATATATATATATATATATATATATATATATATATATATATATATATATATATATATATAATATTAAGTAATACAAATCTTTAAAAACCCAACATGCAGACAAATAAATAAAACAAATAAAGTAAAACAGAAACTATCTATCACCATCCAGACAAAATTCCGATCAGATCAAACACACACATGATTAGCAATGATGGGATTCGGGCTAGTGTGAACGTTAAATTTCTTTTTAGTTGGGGGTGGGGGGGGGGGGGGGGGGGGGGGGGGTGTTTTTGGATGTAAATGTATTTAGTTGGGTCCTGTTTCGTGCTGGGAGCCGCAGTAGCATAGTGGTTAGTGCACTTGCTTCCTAGCTCAGTGGTCTATGGTTCGATCCTAACACCATATTCCCAATATGCCTCAATGGGCGTGTAACGGGATCCCTGTTTCGTGCTGGGACACGGCATATGAAAGGGAAGCTATCTGTAAAAGTGTGATTTATTAAACACTATTTAATTTAACAAATTAGTTCTTCTGTCTGCAACGCTAATTTACGTTCGATAAATTCATTCTTTTATGTATTCAAAATAATGGACAGGGGAAAAAGGGGGGGGGGGGAATGGAAGAGGGGAGGGGCACATCTAAGATAAGATTATGGTCTGAACTTTTGTGACGAAATGTGACGTGGGGAGGGAGGCGGAAGTTAAAAATTAAAAAAAAAAAAAGTGATGTCGTATGTACACGAACTCCTTAAAAACTCATACGTCCTCGTCCGTCCTGCCTGTAAGTCACAATCACTGGACATCAAAACTTAATTATTCACTCACTGCGCGTGGTTGAGAAAATAAAATAATTTGTTTGACAATCATCACTTGTCTTCACCTTCCCTCATAAAAATAGAATCATAAGAGCACACAGATGGAAGTTGCATCTCAGAAGTGAAGAGCAGAATAGCTCAGGCAGAAAACAGCATTCTTATAAAATGAAGAGTATTTTATGCAACAATTTCTTGTCAATGGAAGTAAGAAATAGAGTTCTTCAATGTTATATAAAACCAATCCTGAGTCATGGACAACTAGTAAACAAGTAGGGAAGGCACTAGAGGCCACAGAGATGTTGGTTTTACAGAAGAATGTTAAAAATACCATGGACAGCCAAAATGATTAATGAGGATGTCCTAAAAGAGGCCAATGCGATAAGGAAACTTTTTTCACAAGTTAGACAGAAACAATCCACTTTTTGGGGGGCATGTTATGAGAAGAGGAAAGTTGGAATATATCATAACAGCACGTAAGATTGAAGGGAAAAGATATAGTGGAAGACAAACAGAGCAAATACTGAACAGTTTGACATCGTGGCATCGAAAGAAGTCAACAGCAGAATTGATACGTTGTACTGGAGACAGGAAGTTGTGGAGACATGATCTCCTACGCCACTAGGCATGGTACTTGAAGAAGAAGAAGAGGACTACTGATAAAAAATGCAGATTTTCCAATCAAAAACAAAATATTCAAAATTCTGCGACTTCTCTCCCGTTGTAGACCCAGAAATATCGAATAGCATACAAGTGAAACGCACCTGTCTTGACCAATAATTATTTTTAATTTTCAATAATTATAATCATTCATCATTAATTTTGCTTTCTGCTCCCTATCGAGCATGAAGGCACAACTGTCGCTGGAAGCTAGTGCTCAAGTAGTGGTGATTTCCACAGCTATTTGTATTGCTTAATGTGGCTGCCAGTCCCATATAAAACCTCGTCACTTACGAGATGCATGGGAAAACAATGGTCTCATGTTTTAAAAAATCTACTAAAAGACACGTGGGAAGTAGACATTGTACTAAACTTGACCAATATTGTTGGCTAGATATATATGGGTAGTATTTTGATTGTTTGGTTCACGCTTCTTGTTATCTTTGATCAAGATCTCTCAGTTCTTGCTGTTGCTGTTGCTGTTTGTCAGTTGCGTTTCACTACGTTTCCATGCAACACGCCTTTTTCAACCGCTTACCATACACATGGAACTTCACTTATATCAGGACGCCTTGTTATATCTAACGTGGATTATTTCCCGGTTGTGTACACTGTGTTTAATGTTTTTTTTTATATTCTTCCAGTAGGATTTTCTTTTAATTGTAGACTTAAAAAAAAAAATTATTTAACTTTATTTAGTGTTATTGTTGAGGGTATTATGCTATCTGGATCTGTACATCATCTTGTAAGGCGTTTTTTTTAGGTCTGCGGTATACTCATGTCTCAATTTTTTAATTTTATTTCAGTCGTTCAGTGAAGTTTACCGCCCAAATAAAAATAAACAAATTCCGCAGCATTAGACAGTTACCCGTCTGGGGGTCACGGTAGCTCAGTGGTTAGTGCACTGGCTTCCTAGCTCAGTGGTCCAATGTTCGATCCCCAGTTGAGGTGGGATTTCTTAGACCGCAAACGTCTCCGGGGTCGACCCAACCTCATGAATTTGGTACCAGAGAAACTCTGGGAAGGTTAAGGCGGCCGGCGTGATGCTGACCACATCACCCTTAGTGTGCCGATGGTCAAGAAAATATGGGCCTAACACCATATTCCCAATATGCCACCATGGGCGTGTAAGGGGATCCCCGTCTGGGGGTCAAGGTTAATACAAACATTTTTAAAAGAATTCTTTTATTTTCTTTCTTTTCTAATGACTTATTATGCCTCCCCCTGGATCTGAGCTGCCAAAAACAAAAGCCCATGTCACGTCTGTCACGTATGTCACGTATGTCACGCTACTGTGTTACATTGTGCGATGAATAAAGACGAACTGGGTTATCTTTATTCATTGAATTTTCTCTGTATGAAAAAGATGCAAAGAAAACGGCGGATGAATCTATTCATAAAGTCTTTCAAAGTCTGTTATCAATATCCTGCTTTTGAATTTGACCAATTATATAACGATTCATTATATAAATTAACTGTAGAAATTAAACACATTAATCTGAAAATTAAATTGAGTCATCATTAGAATTCGTCCGTGATGAAAAAAAAAAAAGTCCTGTTTACTGAACGGAAAATTTGGCATGGCTTTCTAAATATAACAAATAAAACTAGTAACAAGGGAGACAAATTTTCTGGGCGATTGGTCATGTGGCGAAGTCTCAAGCTGTCTGTAATCTCGGTATGCAGGTGTGGATTGTGACATGTTTACTTACAGTTATTGTGAATCAGGTAAACTTTTAAACTGAAACATTCTTATTCTTGGCTTCGGAATACATATAGATAACTATATGTTTACAAGGGACAACAATTTTGGCTTGGTTCGTGCAATAGGCGCCATTCACGTAATATAGACCAAATCGACGAAAATGGACACAACTTTACGGTCTGTCTAAACGCTGGCCTGCTTCCATTGCATTAATGCATCACGCGACACAGTTAGTTGTGTCCATTGTTTGAAAGTTACAGAGGCAGATGGGGTTACTGTTTATCATGAAATTTAGCGTGATTATCCCCCTTTTAAATTTTCTATCGTGTATGATATTTGTCCCGCTTTAAATCTTTGTCGCTCGAAATCTTTAATTTCCACTTCCTCTTCTTCCTCGTTCGTCCTGAAAAGGACGTTGGTTGCGTTGTGTCCGTTTACAGCGAAGATGCGATATTTGCGCCTTTCGGCCGACACATCCGACTTCAGCACGGCATATTTTGGTACCGGGTTTGCCTTCCCTCTTCGATCCCTACTCTCTCAACCAGACCGCTGTGATGCAGCATGTTTTCAGGACCAACACTTGGGGATGAAGTAGGGTCTTGGTCAGCTCTGGTTCGCTGACCCTGATGCAAGCAGTCAAGCTATGAGTCGCTGACTGCATTCATATCTCTTGCTGCGTCTTTGGTCCTTAATTTCCACTCATCGTAGAGAGCGGAAACTTTGCTTGCAGATCTATTCCTTGTTACATTTTGTTCTTTTAAGTTTTGATCTGTACTGACCTAAAATATTTTACATACTGATCAAAACAGTGTAAACTAAGGTGGAAATAACCCCATTAAAGTAAGTGTTTCAAAGTAAGGAAATGTTGACGAATATGGTTTTGTATTCAACGAGGCTGGCTCCGGATGGGGAATGGTGATACGTCGACCAAATCAGTGTGTTATGTGTTTCTTCAAACAACTAGGTCAGCCAGTCTTTTTGTTTTATATACAGCTCTAGTGATGACCTACTTTCATTGCGCTTTACATCTGGTATATAAGCTTATGAAATGAGATATCTAAGAAAAGCTGTTGAAGTAACAAGAAGAGACATGGTCCGCAACCAAACGATACGTCATGGCCTAAAAACCCAACCCCTGCAGACCCAAGTAGAACAGTCCCGATGGCCATGTCTGCAGAATGGAAGAAGATCGGCTACCGCGTTAAGTATGGGAAACTAAGAGCCAGAGATCCAGACCTCCAGGACGACCCAGAGTCCGCTGGGAGGACAACATTAGACATTCTCTGAAGGACTGAGGACTAGAATGGAACCAGACCAGGCGGAAAACAGTCGATAGGATAGTATGGTGCTTTCTCTTCCAAACCTCTACTCCTCATGGTAGGAGAGGAACCGCTAAGCAAGTATATAAACTTATCAAAGTATATTTCATTTAATGATGAATGCTTCTGCCCTGAAATGACGAACAACCAAAGCTCAATTATGACTTAACATTGTAAAACAAGTAGCCTAAAGAGAAAAAACACGCTTTAGGGACCAATTTTTTTTCCCCCTGTGGTGGATTTGATGGTATGAATTGTTGTAGGTATTATTATATTTGTATTAAATGAGATTAGCTATGAAGGTCCCTGAATATACCCAATAATATTGTGAACTTTTCAGGGTACCTTTCCACTACCACCTTTTTATCTCATTTAAAATGTATTTATATTAGTATATTAAATGACTTCGTGTTGTGTCTAGGGTTATGAATGTAGAGTGTGATGCACAATAATCAACAAACATACAAACAAATAGTTTATTATTCACAACAGCACACAGTACTACCACAATAACATACAAACGACACTCTAAAAGGCTATCTTATTTAAGACTGTGGTTGAATTTTGTGTAAATAAGATTTTTGCAGTTTTATTATCCTGATTCAAATTTATTTGTAATCAGGACTGACAATTTAAAAGTGAAATCAAAATAATCATTTACATCAGTCAAATAGCACAATAGATCCTTTGTTTATATATAAAATATTTTTCTAATATACGTCTGTAGTGTTCTCCTACTTTAAGGTAATACTGGTAGTACCACTAGGATGTTGTTTTAAATCATATCCTTTTTGAAATGTTTGTTTCTATTTTGTCACTTGTGGAACTATTAAATATTTGTCCCAGTTTCATTCACTGTCATTACATAGTTCTTTTAAAGTTCTGTAGTTGAGCTCTCAGGTGCCGAACGAGAACTTAACTTGGCCGTAGAATATAGGTTGAACCTTTCCTCTGCTCGCTTGACAATCTGTTCCCTGTTTGATAGGCAATGGCCACTAGCATGGGCTCGCAGTAAACAGGCAGAGTCCTGAATCAATCAATTTTCAAGCGTTTGGTACCACATTAACGTCAGTACCCAGGACCTCTGAAATGTGAAGGTATGCATCCTTCGTAATATCTAGCATACACTAATAGTCCACAGTTAAGGACATGTACATTACAAACAAACAAAAGGATCATATCCTTATACAAACCTATGCCACCATTTTCTTTTGATGTGACAATGTACACCAGTATTCATTTCCCTAATAGTTACAACGCCACTGCAATTCCAGCTGTAATCTCTTCCATATAATAGGATAGGTGTTATGCTCCTTTATGACAATCATACATATTCTTGTATTTTACACCTCTCTGACAGTCTATCACATGGTGGATCAATCTTTAGGCTTTGCCTCATGTTCGCTATAGACCCACTCATGTCCAGACATATATTATTATTTCACATTCAATTTTTACATAAAATACAGGTTAATAAATGTCAATCTTACCACAATTTTCAATGAAATATACACAGAGACGATGGCTGACACAGTTTCGATCTGTTTTATTGCCCAGGCTGCTTAGAACTTGTATTTTAAAGCACAGCCTGCTCTCATCTATCACTGTTGAAAATTTTCTTAGAAATGGCGTCCTCCCCAACGCTTATTCTGACAATATCGATTCAGTTAGCCAATCGCTATTAATATCACAAGGGTAAACATTCTTTTTCAAAAAATATCATTCAAACTTTTCCTACGTTACTAGGTTATTTATGTTTATTCAAAGGTCAGCCAATAATATTTAGTCTCACTTCAAATGCCACCCAATCAGATTCACTGTACTCTCCTAGCCTATCTGTCACCTACTTTTTTCCTAAAAAATATGCGATCCAATCTAAGCAGATATGACTTGACCTGACAGTATCTCTGATCTCTATGTATTGTTTTAACATAAATAACACATAAGGAAGGGAAACCCGAGGCCTGTAAACAGTAAATTAATATTAGACAAACATAAAGGTATGTTTTCAGGCACTCGTAAGAAATAAAGAAGTAGAACACTTGGACAACAGAAAAACAACAGACGTGAGTGGCTTACCCAGGGTTCGAACCCCGTACCTTCCGTACGACAACTCCGCCTAGCTATCAAGCGAATCACACTGACCCCACGGCCAGCTAGGCATCCCCAAAAAAAGATGCTTTACTGGCTATTTATCAGTAAGAAACACAAGATAACACCGGAAGTATACAGTGGGCAACTCAGCCCCTTAATGACGCAATCACTTCTGTTGTTCTCCTATTAACAGTATGTGTCAGTCCAAACAAGACAAAGACCTTGATACTGGGTCCAGTAAATAGTAGAAGACTAAAGGACAATAGTATAGAACAGTGGGTAGGTTTCTGGTATTGTATGAACATAAATAACACATAAGGAAGGGAAACCCGAGGCCTGTAAACAGTAAATTAATATTAGACAAACATAAAGGTATGTTTTCAGGCCTCGGGTTTCCCTTCCTTATGTGTTATTTATGTTCATACAATACCAGAAACCTACCCACTGTTCTATACTATTGTCCTTTAGTCTTCTACTATTTACTGGACCCAGTATCAAGGTCTTTGTCTTGTTTGGACTGACACATACTGTTAATAGGAGAACAACAGAAGTGATTGCGTCATTAAGGGGCTGAGTTGCCCACTGTATACTTCCGGTGTTATCTTGTGTTTCTTACTGATAAATAGCCAGTAAAGCATCTTTTTTTGGGGATGCCTAGCTGGCCGTGGGGTCAGTGTGATTCGCTTGATAGCTAGGCGGAGTTGTCGTACGGAAGGTACGGGGTTCGAACCCTGGGTAAGCCACTCACGTCTGTTGTTTTTCTGTTGTCCAAGTGTTCTACTTCTTTATTTCTTACGAGTGCCTGAAAACATACCTTTATGTTTGTCTAATATTAATTTACTGTTTACAGGCCTCGGGTTTCCCTTCCTTATGTGTTATTTATGTTCATACAATACCAGAAACCTACCCACTGTTCTATACTATTGTCCTTTAGTCTTCTACTATTTACTGGACCCAGTATCAAGGTCTTTGTCTTGTTTGGACTGACACATACTGTTAATAGGAGAACAACAGAAGTGATTGCGTCATTAAGGGGCTGAGTTGCCCACTGTATACTTCCGGTGTTATCTTGTGTTTCTTACTGATAAATAGCCAGTAAAGCATCTTTTTTTGGGGATGCCTAGCTGGCCGTGGGGTCAGTGTGATTCGCTTGATAGCTAGGCGGAGTTGTCGTACGGAAGGTACGGGGTTCGAACCCTGGGTAAGCCACTCACGTCTGTTGTTTTTCTGTTGTCCAAGTGTTCTACTTCTTTATTTCTTACGAGTGCCTGAAAACATACCTTTATGTTTGTCTAATATTAATGTATTGTTTTATCAATATTTAATTAGTTAAGGGACTATTTATATAACTAATAACATATTCTTGGTCAGCAAGTCTTCAGGTACACGAATACACAATTTTTAATGGGCTATGTGGTTTGGTTCAAAAATTCTATCTTTTTTTCTATGTTGGTTGTTTATTTTTAAACTACCTCTTCTTCACTTCTTTTCTCATGTACTTACGAGATAATTACGAGAGCTTAGGTCATTCATAATAAAAGCTTAACATGTTTACATGACCGAGGTGTCCACAATTCTAACTTTTTCATTGTATTTGGGGAAACCCCCAAGGCAAGGCTTGCCCCTGTGCTATGGTTGCTTTTAGTTTAAAATCAATGCGAAACAAATTAGCATTTCATCTCCTTGCCCCTCCTCGTTCCACAATGCATTTTAGGCAAATATTTTCTTAGAACTAGGAAAAGTGGGTGTTTATGTCAAAGACGAATTTGAAAAATTGGGTACCGTTTTGTTCGGCTATTCGTTAGCAAATAATAATCTGAAGGCGTAGGCGATACCAACCGTTCAAGCAGAAAATTCTTTTGTACTTTCTTATCTTTGCCTTTATGCCCTATATTGTTATATACTAATTTAGATATTGTATTTAGAAGTCACTACACCCCCAAACGCTTTTAAAAGAAAAAACAGTTAAAACGATACAAGAAAACAAGTGTTCCGTACTTTCTGTTCCTTACAATAAGACTTGAATGGTCAGGTTTGAGTTAACAAGCTCAATAAATAGTAATTTGTATATGTGTGTGTGTGTGTGCCTCAATGAAATAAGTCTCTTCCCTGGTGTGCCTCAACAAGAGACCAGTACTAAGACACTATTTATAGCATTCCTTCATTTTGGTATTCCAATAAATGTACGATATTTGGTTTCAAGCTTTCTATTAAATTAAAAGCAAAATAAATATTCGCTGTTATAGTTGTTTCAGTGGGACATTTTTGCAATGCCGTTTCGCATTATAAATGAGAACTCTCCTTACGTTAGATAGTACATAATGCATATGTTTTAACTGGTAAATAGGTAGCTTGTCATTTGATTTCGTGATGACATAGTGAACACATTACACAGGTAAAGTGCATATTAGGTTCTAGGATGTATGCATTAGTATTATTTTCCTGTAAATTTTTTACTGTTATTTCACTGGTTGCTATTATATCAGGATTAGCATTGATGGTACTTTCGGAACAGATAGTGATGATACATGTTTTAGCTTTTGAAAATGTTGATCCATTATTGTTAACGACGATCCACTGTTTTAGCTCTGGTTAATCTGTGTCCAGTATTGTTACTTTTGTTAATGTTGATCTGCTGTTTTTTGCACTTATTAATGTTGATCCACTACTTTTGTTCTGGTTATTGTTCATCTGCCTGTTGTTTGCGTTTGTTGATTAGATCCACTGTGTTTTGCACTTGTTAATGATGATCCACTGGTTTTTGCACTTGTTATGTTAATTCACTAAATATTTGTTGTTGTTGTTGTTTTTCTTAATGTTGATTTACTGTTTCCACTCTTGTTAATGTTTTTTTCACTGTTTTTCACTCTTTTTAATGTTGATACGTTGTTATTCACCCTTGTTAATGTTGATTTACTCTTTTTGCTCTTGTTTTTTTAATCCATATTTTTTCATGTTGTTGATTTCATATTTTGCTTTGATTAATGTTGATTTATGATTTTGCTTTCGTTAATGTTGATACGCCGTTTTCCTCTTGTTTATATTGATTAAGCGATAAGCTTTATTCGTTCTAGTTTCAGGCTTTTATTTTAATTGGTTTGTTCTAAAAAGAACTATAAGCGTTCTCTGTTTGTAAACACATTGTATGATTTAGGCTATCGTCGACCACTGTTTTCTTAAGACTTCAGCAATAATCTTTGCACGTGATTTCTGGCGTTATCTGCCTATGAAGCCAGATCTTCCGCTGTTGGGAGGTTTGCACGGAACTGACCGGGTTACACTTTAATGGTGAAACAAAATCGTTCTACTTTCTATCTTTTTGTGTAGTTTATGTGTAGTGTTGTTCTCATTATTTTGTTACCTGACTGTTTCTTTGCTGTTGGTCTGGTTCCGTACTTTTTCTCCTCTAATCGGTGGAATCTTCTTATTTTAAATTTTATGTTGGGGTACTTGTGATATTTGTGACACATGAATTTCTTGATGATCAGTATTAGTTTTAATGTTGGGTATTTCTTTGTTAACTATCATAAATAAATCCCATACGTTGGGCAGCTGTTACGTCTATATTTTTAATCGTTGCAGTCACACAAATTTCAAATGCTGGTTTTCTCGACTGTGCTTATTTATTGAAATATTAAATATTATAATAATATTATCGGACTCACTTAATCTCTTGCGAGTCTCCTAAAGATTTTCAAACATGCTTGTCTTGTTGTGTTCACTGTTTACTATCATTCAACTATTCAATACTCTTTAGCTGCCCAAGGACGATAGGCCTTTCAACAAACACATGCCAAGTCTTCCTGTCACGTGCCATCAGTTTCAGCTCTTTCTGTGTCTGCCGCATAATTTTTATTTCTGTCTCCAGTTATCGTCTCCTTGTGTTTTTGCTGGTCTACGTCTGCCTCTTTTATCGCGGGGATTCCAGAACAAGGATTGCCTTTAACTATCTGTGGAAGAACCAAAAAAAGTCACTATATGTTTTTCTTCATTGTGTTCGCTGTTTTTCTATGATGCGTTTAGCTTTCGTGATGACTCGTACATCACTCGTTCAGCTACCACGAAGTTACAGACTGTCATAAGTTTGGGCTTGTGCATAATAGAAGTATTGGAAGTGGTATGAAAATATCACTAATATGAAACTGATGACATGATCACTAATGTGGAACCGATGACAAGATCACCAATGTGAAACTGATGACAAGATAACTAATGTGAAACTGATTACAAGATCACGAATGTTAAACTGATGACAAGATCACCAATGTGAAACTGATGACAAGATCACCAACGTGGAACTGATGACAAGATCACCAATGGGAAACTGATGACAAGATCACCAATGTGAAACTAATGACAAGATCACCAATGTGAAATTGATGACAAGATCACCAATGTGAAACTGATGACAAGATCACCAATGTGAAACTGATGACAAGATCACTAATGTGAAATTGATGACAAGATCACCAATGTGAAACTGATGACAAGATCACCAATGTGGAACTGATGACAAGATAACCAATGTGAAACTGATGACAAGATCACCAATGTAAAACTGCAGTAGTGGTCCAACAGTGGTAAAAACACAAAAGTAACTAATGTGGGTCTTCAAAGGTGTCTACCTTTGCACAAGATTACTCTTGGAAGAGTTGTAGATAGAAGGATAATGATGCTTCTACCTCAAGGGAGTGTTCACAAGATATTAAGAAAGCGAGAACAATGTTGCACGAGGCTGAGCAAATGTTAACTCAGCAGATACTAATCTGCCGTCAACGTTTGTGAAGGATAGGGTTATCTTATAATTCGTTAGCTCGTTCAAATCCCCCATCTGAGTTAATTCAGCGAAATTCCTCTTTTTATTATTATTGTATAGCTTTGTTTAAGTGTATTTAAGAAATTGTCTGAGACACACGGTTTGTAGTACATTCAAAACGATTAAATCAACTTTAGATTTGTCTTTATACAAGTAACAAATGTAATAATCAATTATGTTTTAACAGTTATAAAAATGAATAATTCTTTATAGAAAAAGTTATCATCATCGAGTCATGTGAGGGCGTTAAAAATTTGATAGTTCACTTGGCAGCGTTTATGTTTCTACTTAGCTGCCAATTGAGTTTGTCTGTTCTGCTCCAGCCGATGTTTGGTTCTTTGTAGATGGATGACTGGATCACACTCGTCACTGGTCAAGTTTGAACGTTGTAGCACGTTCCAAGAAGTAGTCAGGGAATAACTACCAAGCTGGTCCCGCGTCTCTAAGACCCGTCTGATGATGGTGTCTAGCGTCGACTTTATGCCACTTATACCCTCACTTGTTCCAGAGATAGTACCCTTAGTTGGTACCACAAACTAGTATTACACAAGAAGAGAAACAAATACCCTCTGAGTATTGAGTTTCCCGACACATACTTATGTGTCCCCCTCTTCCTATTCCACCATCCCATCTATTTCAGAACTGTTACCCTTGCTGAGAATTAATATTAATCCCATTGAGTGAAAACGTTCTTTACATGTAAATTGAATGGTCAGTACTAACTTTACATTTTTGAAAAGGTTAATAATATAAATTGGATATGTTTCCCTTTACATCTATCATGTTATGAAAATGTTAAAACAATATATATTGAATATGTTTACATTTACATCTACACACTGGTTGAAAATGTTAATAATATATATTATATACATCATTTCTTTCATCATTCACTCCCTGCTCCATATGGAACTTGGGACTACCTCTACTTTTGGTTCTCTATAATAAACTCGCAATAAAGCAGTCACCGGCCCTGGCAGTGGTGGTTCATGAAATCATCATTCTATATGCTGAGGTTGCCATCCTCAAATGACTTGGACATCGACTAGCAATTTTCACATAGTAATATTAATATGTTCATATATATATATATATATATATATATATATATATATATATATATATATATATATATATATATATATATATATATATATATATATATATATATATATATATATATATATATATATATATATATATATATAAGTTCACATGTTAATAATGCAAATCATAGAATTTAAAGTGTACAACTTACGCCAATCTTTAGACACACAGACTGCTGCCTCGGGGAAATAGTTTACGGCAGCTTGACGATGCCTCTTACACGTGGTCTGGGGTGTTGTTATTTCAGCAATAAGTTCCCACTTTGACTTTGTGTTACAGTTTCCTCATATTCCGGTTTTCCGTGTTAAAATTGTAGCGTTTTCCTGGGCTCTAAGTCCTCAAGATGCTCAAACAAGGCCTGGTCTGGTAAATGAAATCTGCTATTATTCTTAACTCTGGCAAGGTCTGGTTGTCTTCTTGGCGCATGGTGAATTTTCACAGTGTTCTAAACTAACTAAAGTGTCAGGTTATATTACACTTCGTTCCCCACGCAGTACTTTGTTACGATTTAGGTAGGTCCAATCAGGAATTTTGTTCTTCCTATGTTTCGAATGCCCTCCAATCGTTTCAAAACCTGTGTGTTTTGGTGGGGTAATTCAAAATATTTTGACTAGGAAATTTCCGTGCGTTAATGCAAATGTCATGTCTTCCAAATGTGGAGGTGAGATTTCCGTACTATTCTCGTCAGTGATTACAAATAACTTCTTACTTTTATCTCAAGTAATATCATCGTAATAATTCTGCCTGGAGCTTATTACAACATTCCGACTGTCAAGTGCGTGTCTGTAATCTATCCGCAAGCGATGATTTATCGCCCACCACGCCTTGGGTAAACACAACGCTCGGTCACTATTCAAACTGACCAGCCCATCTGGGTTTTTCATGTGTGCCTAATCTTAGCAAAGCCGAGAAGCTTAAAGCAACAGGACCAATTATCACCGAAGGGAGTGTACAATTGATTAGAAAATAGTTAATATCTGCTTGATAACAGAGAAAGAAAATGTGCCGACCACTGAAAATTCCAAGTAATCAGTACTCACAACAAATGTAACTGACTACTTCCGGAGAGGACAAGAGATCTACCCAAAAATTATGTGACAATGTGAAACTGATGACAAGATTACCAATGTGAAACTGATGACAATAAAATTAATTAAAGATCACTGATAAGGGTGGTTTATGGCTGACTACTGGCCACTATGAACGTTGTAGGTATTAAGTCCAAAGTCGTTGCTAGTGTGTAGCCATATAAAGTTCCACCCCTATATAGACACCAGGTAGGTTATAAGATGGAGTGTGAGGTGTCTTGTCTGGTTTATGGGTGCTGGCTGCGAGTGTAGGTGATGTGGTTTCACAGGTTCACAACACATGTGGTATGACATGAAAAGTCATAGAAGGGTGTAAACTGCCATTGACGTTTTCCATCGTTTATTTTCTGACGCCACAAGACAGGTACTGTACATTCATTTCACATAAGTCATAGTCACTGTAGTACATGGTAATGAGCGTATATAAAGTTCATCAATGGATCCTGCAAATCCTATGAGCTGATATCTATATATTCCAGCTTACAACAGCGTCAGCTTCATATCATAATGTACATAAGTCTAACAAACTCCTCTCTGATGCTATCCGATCAGATATGTAAATGAGTTCACCACTGAACGCACGGGAATGGCGTTTCAAGAGTACAGGTCAGATTGACCTATGTAGATTTTCTAAGTCTAACCTCGCTGTAGATACCGTCGCTAGCATTGCGAAGTTCAAAGAGTATAAAAACTGTTCTCTGGGCCTAGCATGACTCGTATTCATCTAAATCTCAGGTATGAAGATACCTGGGGTGCAATCTCTAGTAGAAGAACCTCTCCTTCCTGTAACTGGTAACTGAGCAGAGAACGACCAATGTCAAACATCAAAATAGATTACAGATTTGAACATAAGGAGGGTATTACCGTGCTTCGAAATCACACCACAACACATACGCCTCCAGGCGTTTTCGAATCATATAGGGAAAGACCTCGTTAGCTAAACTAACTCACAAGAGGACTACCAATTCCCTATCAAAAGATCACAGACGCAAGGATGCGTCCTCTCTGCTCAAAACATCTCGTCGAATCCCCTGACCGGAAGATTTCTCCAACTCACTTAAAGTTTAGACATGCGCAGAACGCATACACCTGAGTAAGACTCAAAACGAGACGATGTAGGAGACATTCCAGGCAAAGATATAACGAAATCACGCCTTATATGGACAGGGAATAAAACTCAACACTGGTTTCAATCATTCCAAGAAACAATTGACCGATACTACCATATAAGGATAATGACCTGACATCGATCGAAAAAATGGACCGGCGAGTCAGGACACAAGAGAAGGTAACCACCATTGAAAATGTAATCACAGTCAAACAGGGGTTATTTACCTTCGACCATGAAAAAATTACAGTGTACAATTCAGGCAAGTTAATTATACAAAGTCTTAGAAAAATTCTGTGCGTAACAGATTACCGCATCCCCCGGGAAAAAAAAATGAAACATTTTTTTAAAATCCTAGAGCCAGAACGAACAAGCTCCTAACGCACGTATGATGCGCGGATATAATGCCTAATATGAGGCTAGCTCGACGCATGGAGCGACAGGTGAGATTATATCTCATATCCTTAGAGAAAATATTTCCCTAAGTGTACACTTGTATTCCAGGAAGGTGCCACCAACATACGCCACAGTGATGGCAACATCATGATGCAAGCAAAATTATAGCCATACAAATCTATGAAATATATTATCATAGTATTAAACAATGAAGTGTCATGAAAACAGCGGTGTCATATACTAATATACCGCATTAGAGAATTACACATCTTAAACCAAAAAGTACATTATACAAGCATGTAATAATATCATGATACAATGTATTATAGTAATTAAACAGATGTTCCTTGAAGATGTGGACATAACTCGTTCCAAAGTAGGTTAGAACTTGTCATACTTCATGGTTGACCTAATGTCCATACTCTCGCAGACGTCAATGATGTGCTGCGAAAATATCAATAACAGAAATCTTTATGATAAATGTTAAATTTCTTCATACATTAATCAAAATACCATATATAAATTGTGGGCATGTGAACTTTTGGCCCATATATTGCTAACTAAGCCTTCTTCCGTTATAACAAAATCGGTAACAGAAAAAGGAAATTATATGGTACAATGCTATAAATTCCCAAAAAGTGAGAACAAATGTGCTGATATATCATTATAGTAGAGAACTGTTATAGATCTCGACGTTTATCAGGAAATATATATAGGATACCTTAGTTAAGTAGTGTTATGTTGTGATCTATCACAATTATTATCTCTATTAAGACCATTGCTCTTATTTGACCTCCAGTTAGCATAGTTGCGATTGTTATTTTCTCTTTGGTCAAAATATCTTTGTGATGGATTTTGTTGTTTCCAAGAAAAATTACCACAAGGTTGACAACCTCTGTTGGAGTCACCTTTTCCAAAGTTCCTATAAATATTAGAACCATAATTGTGGGGACCTTTAAATTGTTTCCAATTACTCGAAGAAGGAAAATTACCACGTAATGAATGCCGTTGGCGTTGGCGTTGTTCATAATCACGAATATCTTTCCTAGGAAAATTGTTGTTATTTTTGCCTGTGGCAATGTGCTTAACAGATAGATCATACTGCTTGGGCTGAGTATGACAAGTAACCGGAATGGTAGAATTTTTTTTGTTTAGCACAAAATGATTATCATTCTGGGAATGAGTGCTAATAGGTTTGCTTTCTGATGCCACCTTATCAGGACTGACTATTACAGTCGGATTAATTTTGTTGGCTTGACGCCAACTCCCATTAGAGGCAGTATCGTTATCACGTGGGAAACCATATTTACCACGAAACGATTTGTTGACATATTGTTTAATGTTACTGCTGGCATCGAGTGCATGTCGCTGACTCTTTGCATTAACATATCGACCATCAGCTTTATGTCTAACTTCATTGACCTTGGTAGTAGATAATATCTTATTGCACAAAACAATATCTAATAAGCCGTCAACTCTTTTACGAAGTTTTGTAACTTCTGCTTCTGCAATAGTTTTCTCTCTAGCAACAGCTTTGTATACTCTCTCGTTGGTTTTAACCTTCCTGTTATAATCCAACCTTATGTCATGTAGCTGGGAAGTAAGAGTCTTTTCTCTAGTGATCCTATCTCTGAGATCTATTTTCAATTGTTCATTTTGAGATGTAGTTTCTAAATCTATAACTCTTTCCTGAATCATTTCAAGTTTAAGTGCTTCAATAGCACTATGCTGGCTAGTCACAAATTCATCAATCTTTTCAGGAACAACTATATCCTTCTCATTCACTACCTTTATTTCTTTCAGTTCCATAGACGACATCTTCTCCTCATGCAAGTTCATATTTTCTTCAGTTTGCATGTGCATCTGCAATTTTTCCTCTTTAGCTCCACGTTTCTGATCCCCAATTTCTATTTTCTGTTTTTCAATCTCAAATTCCAAATCTATATAATTTGACTTCCACTTCTCATTGTTTATTTTGACTTGTTCTAGCTCTCTAATAAGAGCCTGTTCCTTACATAGATATTTGTCTTTAATTGAGTTGATCTCATCTTCCAACTCTTTTTTCTCCTTTTCCAGTTGAAAATGTCTTAACTTATTCTCATGAGGAAGAGCTAATGTTTCTATTATCTTCCACAGTAGTTTTAAATCAAGCGTGGAAGAGTTCACCTGCTCCATCTGGTTATTCAACAACTGTTTTAATGAGATTACTTCATCCTCTAACTGTTTCTTCTGACTAAGAGAAGAGTCATAGAATTTCTTAATATCTTCTATCAATATCGTCACTTTACCCTTTAATACAGTATTTTCAGAATTCCTCTGCTGTAACTCATTAGTAAGAGCTTTCTTTTCATCCTGAAGCTCATTTATCGTTTTTTTTTAAAGCATCCAAATCAATACTACTGCTGTTCTGAGTCTTCGGTTTTCCGTCATCATAAAAAATAGTAGATATCAATTTGGAAAGTCTCAATGCTTTCTCTTTTGAATAGTCGTATCTACACCTACACAAGGCATATTGTTTTAGATCCTGACTCACTTGGAGTAATAGCTGTTCTGTGGCATATTCTTCACAGCTTGACCCAACTAAACGTAATTTTCTATCTCCCTCACGGAGAAAATAATCCAACATATCCATTATGTCTAATAATATGAGTCCAAAACCTTGAAATAATTAATTATCTTATTTCAAACTTAATAGTAACAAGACTTAAATAAAGTACTTGTATAATCACAATGTTTACCCCAATCTCTGTGGGAAACAAGTCTTTGACCAAGAACTTGTATTATCAAATGTATAATAATATCACCAGGCACTTCTTAATCATAAGAGCACTACACATCTAATAGTGCATAACCACATATCCATCAGTTATTTATCATAACTGCACTACACAGTTAATAGTGCATAAGCAAAAACCACCAGTTAGTTATGATAAGTGCACTACACAGCTAATAGTGCATAAGCAAATATTTAACAATAGTGAATGCTAACTAAGAACTATGTAAACAATAACAAAGATCCAAGACAATGTAAACAATAACAAAGATCAAAGACAATACGAAAACATTCGCAAAAGTCAACTAAATAAACAGCGAAAAAAAAATATCACAAAGAATGTGATGACAAATGCGAAAAGGTAAACAACAAATGACATCACAGTGTATAAACAAAATGGTGTATAAAACTGAATGACAGGAAAGAGTAGATCTACAAGTACAAACAAATAAAATCAAAACTGAAGGACAGAAAATGTTACAAAAACAACGAAGAAAAAACACACCTCGTTACAACTAACAAAAATAGCAACAGATGTTGCATGCAAATTTTCAATTAAGAAAATTGCTCCTACTGAACGCTATTATAAGACCTCTATGACGTGGTATACCTTATAATAGTCACCTACCCAACCGACCCGCTGAAACATAAACATATAAATATACAAATAACATATAACATGTAAACATATAACAGTAAGAATGTGACAATACAAAAGGCTCAGTTAGAGTATAAGGGCACAGTTCACAAACAAAACAGGCCACTTATCTTATTAATCTCCTATCGTCAACACGGTGTAGAACAGGCGGTGATCAGCATTCTAAGGATAGATGATCCAACGTTGATCGCACATCTGAACTTGCATCCATAACACAGCAAAGACGACGGTTACTAACTTGAACCTCAGATGAAGTATTGCAGAAAGTATGGAACTTGTACTTCTCAGTGTAACAGCAACACGCTTCATTCCGCACTTGACCTTCTAAATGCAGCAAAATTGATTCAATCGGCACTTGACCTTCGAACTACAGCAAAATTGATTCAATCGGCACTTGACCATCTGAATGCGGCAAAATTGATTCAATCGGCATTTGACCATCTGAATGCGGCAAAATTGATTCAATCGGCACTTGACCATCTAAATGCGGCAACGCCGGGTACTTTCAAAATCCATCTAAATGCAGCAACGCCGGGTACTTTCAAAATATTTCATCGAAGATGTAGATTTCTTGAAGTAAGTGTAGATCATGAACTTGATTGCTGAGTACTGCATGGGTTACTGACCCCGAGAGTGCTGGTACCAAACAAAACCAGTTATTGGCCACCAAAAATGATAAAGGTGGTTTATGGCTGACTACTGGCCACTATGAACGTTGTAGGTATTAAGTCCAAGGTCGTTGCTAGTGTGTAGCCATATAAAGTCCCACCCCTATTGATAATAGTCGTGTTTGATATAGGTAAAGTGAGTGTGACTGTGTACTGGCAAAGTCGTTCACACAACAGGTGCGCACACGGGAGTCATCGAGTATGGAACGACTGGTGATATTTACTAATAGTTTATTAGCTTAAGTCACAGCACATCATCACGTAGATAGACGAACACAGTTACATCGTATCTTAAATCTCCACACTACAATTAATACATAATACGGCCTGTCCACATCCTGGCCTTATAATCGCTTCATCACAGCTTCATAAATCTCCACACTACTCAACAAAGCCTGCTCACACGGCAGCTATAATAATCTTCATAAGGCCTAAACAATACTCCATTACTCAATAAAGCCTGCTCACCCGGCAGCTATAATAATCTTCATATGGCCTACACAAATCTTCATTACACAATAAAGCCTGCTCACCCGGGAGCTATAATAATCTTCATGTGGCCTACACAAATCTTCATTACACAATAAAGCCTGCTCACCCGGCAGCTATAATAATCTTCATATGGCCTACACAAATCTTCATTACACAATAAAGCCTGCTCACCCGGCAGCTATAATAATCTTCATATGGCCTACACAAATCTTCATTACACAATAAAGCCTGCTCACCCGACAGCTATAATAATCTTCATATGGCCTACACAAATCTTCATTACACAATAAAGCCTGCTCACCCGGCAGCTATAATAATCTTCATATGGCCTAATAAATCTTTACTGCAGTTTATCACATAGGCTGTACACACAGCGAAATATATAAGTCGACATTTTCTTAAGCCCTACGTAGGCATACACTATCCAAAAACCACTGGGACTCGATCTACACGGTCCACGCCCAAAACACAACTCTCTTAAATCACACACACTAGTCCCGCCAAAAAAAACCGTCACGAGACTCGGCTGTCTTGAACACCGCTCTCGATAATACATGCAGACTAGCTGCAAGCTATTCACATGGCTCAAAACTGTACAGAATAAATACATCTCTGCATTTGAGATTAAACAGCGTTCACACGCTTATCTGTACTCTGTCACTCGAAAAATAGGAAAAGATAAATCTATCCTAAATTCAAACAAGTATCCGCTTAATCAAGCAGTGCAACTCGAAATTTAATTTGTCCAAAACATTATAAAGCTTACTTCCCTATCCATAAAATCCACTTGCAACAGTTACCACCCCCTCCGGGAAAAAAATGATACTATCATTTTTTTGAAAAAATTAACTCCCAAAAACAAAAAATTTAGAAGACAATGAAGCTCTAACATATGCCTACAAAAATATCTTATTTTAAATCAAAATTATATCTACAACAAATATCAGCAATAAAGTGTAAAGTAGCAATTAAAGCATACAGCATAATCAGCTAAGTATAAAAAGTAATTAGCTAAATATACAAATATGATCAGTTCCAAAATTAAGTTACGTATATTTAGTACAAACCAAACCGAAACCAACCGATCAAAAGAGAAAACACAAGATCAATCAAAAGAAGAATGATCTGTACTAAAGGAAAGTAAGAACTCAACAATGCCATATACTCATAATTAAGTTGGACAATTACATGTAAAATAAATACAACTATCATAAGTAGATATATTATATCAAGTCATATAACCACTCCAACAATACAAAGAATGGAAGTATAAATGTTGAAAGAAGGCAAAGTATACAAATAGAATCAAGTGAAACGAAGATGAGGTACGAACGTATAAACAAGATATGAACACATATCGAAAAGACAACAGAAAAGAAGGAATGAAATGAAGAATAGTTACCAAAGACAGATGGAAAGCAAAGGCACGAACGCAGAGAAAGTCAATAACAGTACATACTAATAACTGTTTTGATCAGATAACCTATTCAAAAATAAATATATAAACATGATCGAAAGGCACAACACAAAATCTCAAAGTATATCTATCCTAACACATCACCAAAAAATAATTTATAACTAAACAAAACCTAATAAGTAATTTAACCAAGTTACACGAGTTATACAAAACTAAAATAAATAAATTATAGGCATCGAACAAACAAGTAATAGCATTGCTATAACTAATACGACCAACGCACAATCAAGCGCTAAAATAAAAAATACATCATAATAAAAAACAACTTTTTACAAGAACTAATCACACTACATATCAATGATATCGCACTGTCAAATGCTGGGCACACACACACACACACAAATTACAATGCCCAAAAAAATTCACTTTTTTCAAAAGTACCGTACAAACATTTTTTTTTTAACGATAAGTTACATAAAAACAGTATTTAATTTTTAAGTAATTCAAGACCACTAAAACCTAATAATGAAATCAACTTTTAACAAAATGAGCGAAACATAAAACAAAAATCCTATCTCGAAGAAACCTTTAAATCAACACATGTAAATTTAATTGAAGCTTTACGTTCTTTCGGCTGACAATTACGTTCAGCTCAGCTACAGTGCTATTTAGCTATAACTTTATCCCTTACTCAACTTGATATAATATACTTCTATAAATAAATAAACAATCTGTTGCTACTATGAAATATGAAAAAGGTCCTATCAAATATTTGCAAAAAAGAAATTCTCAAAAACAAAAAATAAATTTTCCACATAACCTGCTAAGAAAATAATCAAAGTTTCACAATGTGTTGACAAATCCAAATACAAAATCATTTATGATACATGCAAGCTATTTTCAAAATTACCTTTCACAACACAACAGACAATTCACATCCTCTCGGCATGTTCTATATAATAATTAACCATGACATCAAAACATGAGAAAAAATTAAATTAAGTGAATAACAAACACTCAGGACTATCTAAAAATAACCACTATATTAACACAGTAAATGAGTTTGTGCTTAGTGCTGGCAATCTCATCATGTACAAAAACTATCCTAAACAACACAGTTGCAAAAATTCTAAGTTGAACAGGGTAGTATAAAGAATAATAATTACATACTACACATTATCAACACAATAATATATAAAGAGCATAAAAATGTATTAATACATCATCAAAATACAGACATATAAATAACAATTTAAAAAAATTATGGCAATCAAATGATGCATAGAAACAATCATACAACAAAATTATATGTTATTTCAAAACAAGAACATGTCATGTACTAATATAGAATACAAAAATATTTACTATCTAATAAAAAAAAAATCAGACGCAAAATTTCCCACTCTCTTGTAAACATGCTTGACCTTCAGTAAGTAACACCTCAGATTCTAGTTAGACGCTGATAGGTTTCGGTTGACCACTCGAGCGTAAAGTTGACCTACATATCTGACCGTCAATATGTCACAGAAGCCTTGACTCTTATCGCAAAGTAGCTTCTGTCAACAAATACAAATGAAAATTTCCATTTTACTCAATAGTGAAATTTAATGAAGAAAAAACGTAGAAATCAAATTGACAATTACCCAGCACCGGCTTGTGTAAAGCACCGGTCTCTTCACGATGTCATCAGCTCTTCCTATCACATGTAGATATCACAGAATACTTGGGGACAACATGACCGACCTTGAATGTCGCCGCTGCCGTAGGCTGAAACAAAGTCCCACATTCACAACAACAAGTAGAGCAAGCAATAGTATTCAAGCATCCACTGTTATTTTTACTCTGTTTACCTTGATTATAAATGACTCTGGGCTCATGTTGAACAAAATTAGCACAATTGCGCTTATTATTTGTTCTATGATCAAAATACTTATTATTACCGTTGCCTTGTTTACAAATAATGACTTTAGTCTTTTGTTGAGGAACATTACTCTGGTGATGTAAAGCAACATTTGAAAAGCTATTATCTCTATCATACTTTCCAACATTCTTACAATCAAAACTTTGAGATTTGTTAAATTGTCTACAGTATCTACGAGTGGGAAAATTATTATTTACTGATCTCCCTTGGTACTGTTTAATCTTGGGGTTATCTCTCTTACTAGAACTGTTTTTCCTTTCCCCTATGGGAATATATTTACCAATTGTTTCAAACTGACTGTGCTGAGTTTGACAACTGCCAGAAACAATAGTATCTCTATTGTTCCGCATATGGGTTTCATCTTTGGAACAAGTAGTAATAGCCTCAACCCCTGTTATTAATTTCTGAGAATTTCCAATAGTAGAGAAATATTTGCTCTTATGAGTCTTGACCTGAAATTTATCACCTTTCTTTTCATGATCAACAGAACTGGCTGTTACACAAGAATCTTTGTTGGTCTGACGCCAAGAATTATTACTAGAATTATCAGTAACATCAGTACTAGGAAAGTTGTATTTACCACGAAAAGATCCATATTTACTATGTATGACCTCTCTATGAGCAAAAAGTGTATGGGGCTGACTTTTCGCAACTTTTTGTCTATCACTGTCAACATTGACAGAAGACCACATATTGTTATTCAAGGCGATGTCAAGCAGGCCATCTACTCGTTTTCTTGCCTGTGCAATCTCCACATCTCTATGTGAGATCTCTTCACCTAATTTCTTGTTTAAACTCTCAACTCTTAAAACTTTGCAGCTTTCCTCTGCTAGTAAATTTTCAATCTTAGCGACCTTCTCTTTCTCAGCCGTCAACTTCACTAATGTCTCTTTCTCTAACTGTTCTTTATTTGTTCTCAACTGAGTCAACTCTAGTTGTAGTGACTGAATCTTAATATAATCATTGCTATTATTAAGCTCATTAATCTTTTCTGGAATCATCGCATTCTTTTCTTCCTGTTGGAGACCAAGATTCGCTATATCATCCATTAAATCAAGAAGTGACTCTGTATAAGCCCTATCACGTTTATCGGTCTCAACTTTCAATTTCTTACAAATCTGCTTTCATCTGGACTTCCAATTGCTTTATCTTCAACAATGCTAAATCCAAACTTGCCTGCACACCAGCAAGTTCCGAATTTGATTTATCTAAATCACTTGTTAGTCTGGACACTGTTTCATGTAGCCTATTCATTTCAGTAGTACTCTTTACACAACTGTCCCTTTCCTGTAGGGCACTCCGTTTGTTCCTTCTTATTTGCTCCTCATCTTCTAACTCCTTTCTCTGATCATCAGACATGTCGTTGCGCACTATCTTACGTATACTCTTCAATATCTGATCGCGCTCAACACCCATATAGTGGTATGAAAACAATCGAAGATCCATAACCAATAACTGCGCTAAATCTTTAGCCATCCTTAGATGAGGATGAGAGTGAAAATTCTCCTCAGCAAAATATTTTAGGACTTTTGCCGCATTGACAGAAAATTTGTCTATCACATGTTCCTCAAGCTCTGGGCCTTTTAATTCTTGAAAATCTCTACCTTCTTCCAACAAATAAGCCAATACAGGCCTCATATCCTCAGGATCTATATCATCATCCATAGTGATTCACTTACTTAATCAAATATATATAGTAATCACTTATAGTTATGACAAATTACTGTCGCAAAAGGTTTGACAATTACCCTTCCAGCTCACAAAGTTAACTATTTGTCAAGAAATGAGCTTATTCCTCAATTCTGTATCACCAATTCCTTTTTATAGCACCTTTATCAAGTCACATCATTATCAGGAAAATCGACATATGTCAACAGCCATTAACACCTATGCATAAAATCTTAATCATATGTCAAATTAGACATAAACAACAATAACAACAGAATGAGCAATTAGGGAGGCCTAATGACATGCATGAAGTGACTCAATTTACACAAGAAAAAATCACTTATCTGTCAACAATCCCGTTCCTTTCCGCCACGACACTGGATATCACATAGACTGCTAAAACCTCCACTGCGGGAAAGCACTGGAACTTGATTCGTTTCTCTTCAGGTAATTTCGTCAATATGATATGTGCTTAACAATGCACAAGTTGACAGGAACCATAATACAGCACACACGGCAACTCTTGACTCTTCTGTAGTCTGAAATGTACACGGCAACTCCGTGTATCATAACATCTTGAACTTGTGATGGTAATAACTGGCACAGGTAACCCGAATATTGCTGGAATCTGTCACAACCCGTACAAATGCTGGTAGAAATACTGTCCAAGTCTAATTGAACTTCCTTGACCACTGCAGACGTTGTTGTGGTCTATAGGCATGAAATAGGACGTCAATTGATACTGGTGTAAAGTTGCATACTACCACGAATAAGGCGTGCGTGGTTTCTCAAATGTGTCACACAGGCAGATAATAACTAGGTCAAAGTTCTGAAGTACAGGAGATTCAAGCCACGCCCACACAGAGCTAATTATAACAAAGTCAAGTGTTCTACACTCTTGTCACGCGAATGTCTTAAGTATACGTTCCAAATTGACTGGCACAGAAGAAAAAACCCGTCTTGACCACCATAAATGTAACCGCACTTTTATTTAGCAGTACTGCTCACTGCTCACACGGCAGCTATAATAATCTTCATATGGCCTACACAAATCTTCATTACACAATAAAGCCTGCTCACCCGGCAGCTATAATAATCTTCATATGGCCTACACAAATCTTCATTACACAATAAAGCCTGCTCACCCAGCAGCTATAATAATCTTCATATGGCCTACACAAATCTTCATTACACAATAAAGCCTGCTCACCCGGCAGCTATAATAATCTTCATATGGCCTACACAAATCTTCATTACACAATAAAGCCTGCTCACCCGGCAGCTATAATAATCTTCATATGGCCTACACAAATCTTCATTACACAATAAAGCCTGCTCACCCGGCAGCTATAATAATCTTCATATGGCCTAATAAATCTTTACTGCAGTTTATCACATAGGCTGTACACACAGCGAAATATATAAGTCGACATTTTCTTAAGCCCTACGTAGGCATACACTATCCAAAAACCACTGGGACTCGACCTACACGGTCCACGCCCAAAACACAACTCTCTTAAATCACACACACTAGTCCCGCCAAAAAACCCCGTCACGAGACTCGGCTGTCTTGAACACCGCTCTCGATAATACATGCAGATTAGCTGCGAGCTATTCACATGGCTCAAAACAGTACAGAATAAATATATCTCTAAATTTGAGATTAAACAGCGTTCACACGCTTATCTGTACTCTGTCACTCGAAAAATATGAAAAGCTAAATCTATCCTAAAGTCAAACAAGTATCCGCTTAATCAAGCAGTGCAACTCGAAATTTAATTTGTCCAAAACATTCTAAAGATTACTTCCCTTTCCATAAAATCCACTTGCAACACCTATATAGACACCAGGTAGGTTATAGGATGGAGTGTGAGGTGTCTTGTCTGGTTTATGGGTGCTGGCTGCGAGTGTAGGTGATGTGGTTTCACAGGTTCACAACACATGTGGTATGACATGAAAAGTCATAGAAGGGTGTAAACTGCCATTGACGTTTTCCATCGTTTATTTTCTGACGCCACAAGACAGGTACTGTACATTCATTTCACATAAGTCATAGTCACTGTAGTACATGGTAATGTGCATACATAAAGTTCATCAATGGATCCTGCAAATCCTATGAGCTGATATCTATATATTCCAGCTTACAACAGCGTCAGCTTCATATCATAATGTACATAAGTCTAACAAACTCCTCTCTGATGCTATCCGATCAGATATGTAAATGAGTTCACCACTGAACGCACGGGAATGGCGTTTCAAGAGTACAGGTCAGATTGACCTTTGTAGATTTTCTAAGTCTAACCTCGCTGTAGATACCGTCGCTAGCATTGCGAAGTTCAAAGAGCATAGAAACTGTTCTCTGGGCCTAGCATGACCCGTATTCATCTAAATCTCAGGCATGAAGATACCTTGGGGTGTAATCTCTAGTAGAAGAACCTCTCCTTCCTGTAACTGGTAACTGAGCAGAGAACGACCAATGTCAAACATCAAAATAGATTACAGATTTGAACATAAGGAGGGTATTACCTTGCTTCGAAATCACACCACAACACATACGCCTCCAGGCGTTTTCGAATCATATAGGGAAAGACCTCGTTAGCTAAACTAACTCACAAGAGGACTACCAATTCCCTATCAAAAGATCACAGACGCAAGGATGCGTCCTCTCTGCTCAAAAAATCTCGTCGAATCCCCTGACCGGAAGATTTCTCCAACTCACTTAAAGTTTAGACATGCGCAGAACGCATACACCTGAGTAAGACTCAAAACGAGACGATGTAGGAGACATTCCAGGCAAAGATATAACGAAATCACGCCTTATATGGACAGGAAATAAAACTCAACACTGGTTTCAATCATTCCAAGAAACAGTTGACCGATACTACTATATAAGGATAATGACCTGACATCGGTCGAAAAAATGGACCGGCGAGTCAGGACACAAGAGAAGGTAACCACCATTGAAAATGTAATCACGGTCAAACAAGGGTTATTTACCTTCGACCATGAAAAAATTACAGTGTACAATTCAGGCAAGTTAATTATACAAATCTTAGAAAAATTCTGTGCGTAACAATCACCAATGTGAAACTGATGACAAGAGCCAGACAGTAATGCGGGAAAAATGATAAAGAAGAAATCGATATAAAGACCAACTGATGGAATTCAAGACTAGATAAACTTGTGAACAAGATACTTCTTAAGGGGTAACTAAAGTGAGGTTGTGCATAGGGCTAAAACTCGTCATGAAAAATACGATGCTTGCTACAGAAATAACTGCTGCAAGACACAATTGGTCAATATCAGTGGAACACGAAATGAGAAGACTCTGACATTGGGTAGGGTACATATTGAAGAAAGCGTAAATAGCATTAAAAGCATTTCTTATTCTTGAATGCCCAGATTGGAGCCGCGCTGGTGTAATGGTTACCACACTGCGCTGGCAATCGGGTGATCCAGGTTCAAGCCAGGGTGAGCGCATTTGAACGAATGTCGTCGACCGAGACTTGGACTGGATTAATTCGAGCCCTGGCGAAGACATCTGAAGAAGTGTCGTCGACCAGGGACTTTCGTCTCCTGAGCCGACCCAGCTCTAATGGGTACCCTCCGAAGACGGCGAGTATCTGCCTGAATGGCGAGTGGACACCGGTCAGTGTACAGGGAAAAAATTTATACTCAAGTAAAAATCAGTCTCAGTTTAGATATATCGAGTATAATAATAATTGGTTCGTAAAAAAAAAAATAATTAAAAAAAAAAATAAATAAATACAAAAAGAATGCCCAGATTGATGACAAAATGTTAATGCTCAAATGTTAGCAAGCTCAGCGTTTAAGCTGAAGATTTGTAGATCGAGGGCACCCAAATCTAATCATAACCCTTACCCGTCCAAGCCCCCCCCCCCCCCCCCGCCTCCGCTTTTTTTTTTTTTTTACTCCGTCTCTGAATCAGTATCGAACACACGACCCACCGTTCTTCATTTCAACCATTCATTTCTCTTTTTCTCAGTCGTTCTCGACGGGACAACATGCCAGTTATAAGATATATAGTCAGTGTAGCGTTCTGTATTTTAGATCAGGAATTGGTAAATGTTAACACACTTTCTAACTGCATGCGGAATGAATTGAATCGAACGCAATATGTAAATGTCTCTCTTGCCTCAATAAAAGGTAAAAGTTCATAGTAAATAAATAATAATGTCAAAAGGAGTGTTACAAGTTACTTAAACTTATGTTATATTTTAAGGACAACGTTGCTGTAAAGTAATGAATAGTGGTGACCAAGTCAAGAACTAGTCACGTTCAGGAACTGGAGCAGACGCCCCATTAATCACCCTTTACAGTGTTCTGGTAACACATATTCTACATCTCCAACATTAATAAGCCATGGTAATTTGTCTCGTGAGGTATTCATTAGAACTGCCCTAACGTACACTGAACTCTGAGTTCAAGATATCTGCTTTAAAAAACCCCAAAAAAAAAAATTTGGTTCATTCATTATACAATTCTTGACTAACGATTTATGGTCACCATTTGCCCAACAAAGATGAAGCTGCTTTTACGTTCTGTGTTAAATGCTGGAAAAAAAAACCCAGACTACAAAGTTGTCTTGTTTTTATATTTAGACAGTGGTAAAAACACAAAAGCAACTAATGTCGGTCTTTAAATGTGTCTACCTTCGCACAAGATTACTCTTGGAAGAGTTGTAGATAGAAGGATAATGATGCTTCTACCTCAAGGGAGTGTCACAAGATATTAAGAAAGCGAGAACAATGCTGCACGAGGCTGAGCAAATGTTAACTCAGCAGATAAGAGTACTAATCTGCTGTCAAATTTTGTGAAGGATAGGGTTACTTATAATTCGTTGGCTTCTTCAAGGCCCCCCCCCCCCCTTCTGAGTTAATTCAGCAAAATTCCTCTATTTATTATTATTGTATAGCTCTATTTAAGTGTATTTAAGAAATTGTCTGAGACATACGGTTTGTAGTACATTCAAAACGATTATATCACCTTTAGATTTGTCTTTATACGAGTAACACATGTAATAATCAATTATGTTTTAACAGTTATAAAAATGAATAATTCTTTATAGAAAAAGTTATCATCATCGACTCATGTGAGGGCGTTAAAAATTGTATAGTTCACTTGGCAGCGTTTATGTTTCTACTTAGCTGCCAATTGAGTTTGTCTGTTCTGCTCCAGCTGATGTTTGGTTCTTTGTAGATGGATGACTGGATCACACTCGTCACTGGTCAAGTTTGAACGTTGTAGCACGTTCCAAGAAGTAGTCAGGGAATAACTACCAAGCTGGTCCCGCGTCTCTAAGACCCGTCTGATGATGGTGTCTAGCGTCGACTTTATGCCACTTATACCCTCACTTGTTCCAGAGATAGTACCCTTAGTTGGTACCACAAACTAGTATTACACAAGAAGAGAAACAAATACCCTCTGAGTATTGAGTTTCCCGACATATACTTATGTGTCCCCCTCTTCCTATTCCACCATCCCATCTATTTCAGAACTGTTACCTGTTGCGTGCATATTTTGACGCACATATTACAAAAATCGATATGGCTATTTAATATGGAAAAGATATAGACATTCATTCATTTGTGTATGAAAATGCTGTCTATGGTAAAGCTAGATAATTCATGATTGATTCACACTTTTGATTATAGGAGTAATCGTTCTTGATATTGATCCGGCGCATGGATATGGCACTCATGTCCGTACTTATTTGTTAGGGCCAGAAAATATATTAATTTGCTTATTATGTTTATGGCCTGAATTCATATGTATTACATATTATTAGTACAAGTAGAATCAGTCCTATATTGTATATTTTGGATGGGTAGGCAGGACTATATTCTTGTTATGCCGCTCTAGCGGAAGTAGGAGTTGTCTTGACAAGTCGTGATGAGTTCCGAGGTACCGTTTACAATGGCGGTTACGCATTTTCCAGGGCTGGTACATTCTTCAGTAAAAATGATTTATGAAGTGGTTTTTCTTCTGTAGGAGATTGTGTCTCTACTAGAGTTTGTGTTAGAGACTCTCCTAATGTACGGTACCATGTATGATTCGGACTCCAGGTAATTCCAGACCCTATTTTTGATGATCTCATGTCGGTTAGACCTAGCTGGAATTTTGTGCTTCGCAACGCTAGGGTCATGTTTGTATCGACGAAGATGACGGGCTTCCATATAGCAGTTATGTCTACGTGAAGTAACTGGATTACTGTAGAACTGTTGGAGGAACTTTAAGAAATTTATGCATATGCATTTCAAATTAACTTTGGCTTATATATATATATATATATATATATATATATATATATATATATATATATATATATATATATATATATATATATATATATATATATATATATACCCTCCTATGAGTGAGTGAGCGACAACTCAGGAAGGCGGCCATGTTACATTCCTGTCATCATATTTTTGAATCACTGTCCAAAGAACGGGGCATGTATCTTATTATTCGGACAGTGGCAAGGAGATCTCAATTTTGATAGAAACCCCTTATCGTGGTTTCATAATATGATATAAACTGTGAACATAAAGCAACTTTAGTTACTTACCGATCCGCCTTCACTGACGCGCTTAGTCAGATAGGGGATGCGGCCATTATGTATCATGACATTGGAAGCTATTGATGTACTACCCATTATTTATGAATGTGTCATGACATGGGATCTACTATGTATGCCTGCAAATTGATGTGTCAACCTTTACCCATGATTTACTCGTTATGTCCCAGTGTGTGCATCTAAATAAACTGTGTAAACAAAGATTCCAGCAGTCTGCATTGGTGCCTTGTAGACACAAGTGAATGAGTGTTTAGATTGGTCAGAACACGAACAGTACACCATTCGCGTTAATCACACTCTACACTTCTACTCCATATATACACCATCCTGCGTCGGTTGAATTGACCAAGTTTAGGGCCTGCTTCCCCTGGAGCCTTAGAGGGAAATTACTGCTAACAGTGCCTTTGCCTTCCCTAACTCAGGACTAGGGTGAGTTACCCATTTACAGCTGGGTAGACTGGAGCATGCCTGATCTCAACAACTCTGTACACTACAATGGACATATACAGTAGTGGCACCACAGACAACATGCTACAGTGGTTTACAGTGATTGATAGTGGAGCTTTACAAAAGAAAGAGAACACACCACACTTCTTTACAGACTGACACTTTACAGTGGTGAGCCAGATTCCTGGGTCCAGCCTACGCAGTTTTGTTGTGTTGAGAATCACATTTTACAGTTGCAAGAACATTTGTTTGACCACATCAACATCAGTAGGACAGCTATACAATCAATGTCAGCTTGACCTGTTCTGACAAGTGTAGCAATATCTGGG
The DNA here is from genome assembly GCA_024509875.1 of Oreohelix idahoensis. Classification (NCBI taxonomy): domain Eukaryota; kingdom Metazoa; phylum Mollusca; class Gastropoda; order Stylommatophora; family Oreohelicidae; genus Oreohelix; species Oreohelix idahoensis. The sequence goes on along the minus strand of JAMPIV010010838.1, from coordinate 21,989 downwards.
TCAGCACTTGTTGACATTTGGCACAGTACAGTCAGTGTTCTAAACTAGTGATTGTTTAGCCTGCTGAAATAGAAGAGCAATGTTGAACATATAGTGCAAATTTCATCGTTGGATCTTCTTATGTGCTCAAAAAAAATTGAACAGTGTAACAGTTAGAAAGCAAATCTATTACTCAATAAAGTGGTAGTCTAATTTGTTAAAACTGAGCATACAGTACAATACATTACAACTGCAACACATTTCAGTATATAATGTACACATTTATGATTTATATATATTTATGTTTATATATTATTTGTTTATATGTGTGATTGTTATGTGTTTGCGGGCCTGGATGGGAGGTGACTAGAACAGGAAATACCAAGTGATATTGGTCTTGTTCTAGCGTTCTATAGGGAGCAATTTCTTAATTGAAATTTGCATGCAACATAGTTTGCAAATATTTGGTTAGTTGTGACGACTGTGTTCATATTTGTATTTGTAACATTTTTCTGTTCTTTATTTTTGTTTGATTTGTTTGTATAATTGTAGGTCTCATCTTTCCTTTCATTTCAGTTCTTTACACCCTTATGTTTATACACTGTGGCGTTATTTGTCTTGTTATCTTATTGCAGTTATCATCACAGATTCTGTGATCATTTTTTTTTTCATTTCTCCTATTTAATTTAATTTGATCTCTGCAAATGTTTTCAGATTGTCTTTTCTTGTTTGTCCTTTGTAATGTCTTTAGTTGACATATGACATAGGAGGTATAGTTTAATACACTTATATTAATTATAGTACAGATCTGTACTTTATGATTATTATTGTTATAAAACAAAGTGTACAAGACCTTTGTAAGGCTTGTCTCCCAAAGTGATTGGTATAGGAAATATTATTTTCCACAGGTACTCAAGTGATCATTGATTACATTAAGGTATACAAGACCTTTGTAAGGCTTGTCTCCCACAGTATTTGAGATATACAGTTATTGTTGTCAACAGGTACTCAAGTTATCATTGGTTATTATAAACAAAATAACCATACAGGTTTTTCACTAAGACTAAGTCTATGATATAGACTTGTCTCCCATTAAAGTGAAATAAGGTAATTTATTTACTTTTTCAGGTTTCTGATTTAAGAAGACAAGATGTCTACATTAGATTACTTTATTGCACAAGGAAAATCTCTTGATAAGACTGGAAAAGAGTTAGAAGAATGGAAAACTGCTCAGTTTGCTATTGCATTAAAATCAGAAGAGAAAAAACAAAAATATGAGAATAAATGGAAAGCAGAAGTTGAACAAAAGAAGATAGATGCTGAGAATTTCAGATTGCAGATGCAAGCTGAGGAAAGAAAAGCTGCTGCTGAGGAGAGAAAAGCTGCGGCTGAGGAGAGAAAACTTCAAATAGAAGAAAAAAAATTAGAAGCTGCTGCTGAAGAGAGAAAAGCTGCTGCTGCTGCTGAAGACAGAAAAGCTGCTGCTGCTGCTGAAGAGAGAAAAGCTCTGGCTGAAGAAAAAAGATTAGAAAAAGAAGCTGATGCTGCTGCTGAACTAAAGAAATTGCAGATGCAAGTGGAGGAAAGGAGATTTGATGCAGAACAGAAGAAATTAGAAGCTGCTGCTGCAGCTGAACAGAAGAAATTAGAAGCTGCTGCTGCAGCTGAACAGAAGAAATTAGAAGCTGATGCAGAACAGAGAAGATTAGATAGAGAAGCTGAAGAGAGAAAAGCAATAAGAGAACATGAGTTTGAATTAGAGAAATTAAAATTGACAAGTATGAGTAATGTTAATCAGGCATCTAGTGGTAATGGTAAACCCTTTGTGTACAAGGTCAAGGTACCAGCGTTCAACCTTGCCAGTGATGACATAACATTTTGGCTTTCTAGATTTGAACGGGCTTGTCGAGCTCATAATGTTGACAAATCACAGTATGTGAATCAGTTGTCTGAAAATCTAAAAGGGGAGTCTCTGAGTAAGTTATATTTCGTTGAAGAGGCCGACAAGGATAATTATGATGCTATTATGGCATCTCTGATAAAGAAATATCAGCTGCCTGAGGAAGGTTATCGTCTTTTGTTTAAAACAATGAGACCGGAGGTAGGTGTGGAATTCTCAGAATTCATCTCAAAAGCACAAATTACACTTTCACGATGGATTGAATTATCCAAAATAGAGAAAACATTTGATGATCTTACGGATTTATTGTTAAGAGACAAGGTCATGTCTTCGGTAAATAAATCATTCCTAGAGTTCTTACATGAGCGTAAACCTAGTACATTAAAGCAAATGGAAGAATACTGTGACCAGTATGCCACGGCACACCCTGACATGATTCTTAGTAACTCTAACATTAAAGAGAGTATGCCAGTTGCTTCGGCAACAGAATATAATCAGAATTACTCACACAAATTCCAAGGAGCTAAAAATAAATTTGATAAAAAGGTTAATTGGAATAAGTATCAAAACCAAGATAACCACTCAAATCAGGGTTCTTCTTCGAAGAACTGGAATCGGGCTGATAGTCCTCGACACGCGAGGGGTACCCATAATTTTAGATATTCTCGAAAGGGGAGTAGCTATAGGAACTACCCAAGTGCTTCATGGAGAGAAAAGAACCAATATTACAGGTTTACTCAGTATAATGAGCGTGATGATTATGATCATGAATATTATGATTCAAACCCAAATAGGGGTTATAAAAGAGGAAATAATAATTATAGAGACAATTATAACCGAGGTAGATCACAACACAAAAGACATGGTAAATCTTATTACCAGGCTAACTCTGCACAACAGGAGTTCCACGACGCCGGTAATCAGAATAATGATAAAAAAGACTCCAATAGTGTAGCAAATTCCGCTTTCGATTTTGCTAGAGCATCTCAGTGTTCGCAATGCAAAACATTATTCGATCCAACCACAGTTTCTACTTTAAGCTGCGGTCACCCGCTTCCCGCTCTCCCTGCGTCAATCGCGCATAATGGAAGGGGTGCTCTTGTTTTCAATAGAGGCTTAATAGAAGGTACTCCGGTATCAATTCTTTTCGATTCGGGGTGCACTACCATCGGAGTGAGGCAATCACTCGTAAATCCTTCTCGAGCTACAGGCAATGTAGTCAAATGTGTAACATTTGGTGGCACATTGGAGAAGTACTCCACTGCCATTATCAATATTGCTACGCCTTTCTTTACAGGAGAGGTGCAAGCATGTCTCTTGCCGAATCCGATCGCTGATCTTATCATCGGTCGCATTCATGGAGTGAAAGAATGCACTCCACAGCAAATTTCTAATTGGGAAAATGTTAATATGCAATCTGCTAATGCAATAATCACTAGGGCTCAAGCTCTTAATATGCCACAATCTTCACATTCTGAAGATAATGATGCGCAGATCCAAGATGATCCCTTGGAGATTTCCCATGATTCCTTTATAAAACAGCAGGAAGATGATCCTAATCTAAAGAAATTCTTTACTCTGGCAACAAAAGGTGATCCGAATAAGGATACAAATCGTAAATCTTGGATTACGATGAAGAATGGCGTACTTGTACGTATGGTACAAGACTCCGCTAAGTCCATTCATGCTCAAATCCTTGTGCCTAAAAATATGAGAGTTAAAATCTTACAGCACGCTCATGATTCGCAGTGTGCTGGACATATGGGTTTTTCCCGTACTAAAACTAGAGTTCTTCAATCTTTTTTTTTGGCCTGCTGTGAATAAGGACATACGAATCTATTGTCGATCTTGTAAAGTATGTCAAGAGATTAAATCCAGAGGTCCACGCCATGATGCACCTATTCAGGCTGCAGACATTCCCATTCGACCATTTCAAAAAATGGCGATAGACATCATTGGTCCATTTAAGATAAAGTCTGCTAGAGGACACCAATTTATTTTGACGTGTGTTGATATGTGCACACGTTGGCCGGAGGCTGTTCCTCTAAAGAGCATAACTACTGCTGATGTCGCAAATGCTCTTTGGTTAATATTTTCTCGTCTGGGGTTTCCAGCAGAAATATTATCCGACCATGGTACCCAACTCATATCGGATACCATGTCTCAAGTAATGTCGACTCTTAAGATAGAGAGATCGCTGAGTAGTATTTATCATCCTATGTCCAATGGGATGGTGGAACGTCTGAATAGAACTCTGAAAAACCTACTAGGTAAGATAACAGAAGATCATCCTCAGGATTGGGATAGGGTTTTACCCGCGGCTCTCTTTGCATATAGAGAGGTCGCCAACGAACATACAGGATTTTCTCCCTTTGAACTTGTCTTTGGCGCGAAACCGCGAGGTCCTATGTCCTTACTTCATGATCTTATAACTGCTGATAATATTGTCGATGACACAAAATCCTCTTATGAATATGTCATCGCACTTAGACACAAGATTATTGAAGCATGCAAATTAGCAACTGCTTCTTCTGAATTTGCGAAACAGAAGGCAAGGGAATTTGCCAATAAAAAGAGATGCTTGCGACAACTTTGTCCAGGTGACAAAGCATTTGTCTTGCTACCTTGTAGGGAAAATAGACTTCTTATTTCTTGGAAAGGTCCGTACGATATAATATCAAAAGTTTCCGATGTTGACTATATCGTCGATATTGACGGGAAGCGTAAAACCTTCCACATCAACATGCTCACGGAATTCCATGAACGTCCGGATTATTTACAACCTGTTTTCCAGGCAACGGACGATTTTCCAGTCCAACATGGACAGTACTCATCTCTGTCAGTAATACAGGATGAGGAAACGAGTTTCTCGGATGTAAATCTACCTTTTCCAATGATTCCTCTTCACTCTAATGAATCATGGAAAGATGTTGCAATTTCTCCCGAATTATCTCCAGGAGAGCAGAAACAAGTTTCTACTATGTTAGAACAATTTCAGGATGTCCTTACTGACATTCCTGGTCAAACTGATGTCATTCAACATGACATTATTCTTACTGACCATAGTCCTATAAGAGTCAGACCGTATCCTATCCCGATACATTTTCAAGCACAGGTAGAGAAAGAGTTGGATGAGATGATAGAGTTAAAAATTATTGAACCATCCACATCAGCATATTCTTCGCCGATGGTTATTGTACGAAAAAAAGACAATAACATACGTCTTTGCGGGGATTATCGCAAATTGAACCAAGTGACGAAATTTGATGCTGAACCTATGCCTTTACTAGAAGAGCTACTTACGAGACTATCGAATTCTCATTTCTTTACTAAACTCGACTTGTCTAAGGGATATTGGCAAGTTCCATTATCCGAACACGCCAAACCGTTTACTGCTTTTTCGACGCCTAGGGGTCTATTCCAATGGAATTTCATGCCTTTCGGTCTTATGAACGCCCCTGCTACATTTGTACGCATGATGCGTCGAATCCTATCTCATCGCTCAGATGTCATTGCGTATCTTGATGACATCTGTCTTTTCAGTGATACTTGGAACGATCACTATAATGGGATAAATGAACTATTGTCTATCTTACGCGAGCATAACCTGACAGCGAAACCATCGAAAGCATGTATTGGTTTTAGCGAAATATCTTTCTTAGGACACCGTGTTGGTCATGGGTTCCTAAAAACAGAAGACCATAATACAAGTAAGATACTTAACATTTCTATTCCTAAGACTAAAAAGCAAGTGCGAAGTCTCTTAGGTCTAATACAATTTTATGGACGATTCATTCCGAATCTGTCCTCCATTATGTCACCTCTTTCTTCCTTGCTAAAGAAAGGGTCTCCTAATGTAGTCCATTGGACTCAAGAATGTCAATCCTCTTTGGATAAGGTTAAAACTATGTTTTCTACTTCACCTATCCTAGTATTGCCTTCTAAGGATAAGACATTTATTCTTCGTAGTGACGCTTCATCCACCGGGATTGGAGCAGCACTAATGCAAGAGTACTCTGGAACTCTGCATCCTGTGATGTATATTTCTCGGAAATTAAATGCCGCAGAGAAGAATTACTCGGTCCTAGACCGTGAATTACCAACGGGCTGATCACCCGTTTGCCAGTCACTTCGATTACGGAAACAGCAGCAGATGGATTGATTTGCCGTTGCCCTAAAGACGCCAACAGGCGTGATGGGAAACAGTGGCAAAGAAAACCTATCTGCTGTTGCCCTAAGACGCCACTAGGCGTAATGGCCACTGACTGCTTTGACGGTCGGTGGCTAAGGACGGAAGAAGAAGAAGACCGTGAATTATTGGCTATGGTTTGGTCAATCCTTAAACTGCAAAGATTTCTTCTTGGCGCGCATTTCATTGTGGAAACTGACTAGAAAGCTCTTACGGCTATTCAGAGTAAAAATCTGAAGAACGCGAGATCAACGCGTTACGCGATTGCTCTGCAGCCATTTCATTTTTCGGTGCGAGCTATCCGTGGGTCAGAAAATGTGATGGCAGATATTTTGTCTAGATGCCCACATGATTCATAACTGTTATACAACTTTGATACAGTTGTTCCTATGTTGAAATGTGTACACATATGTAATATATCATATATTGATTGTAACACTACTTAGCGGTTCATTGATGTTTATTCACCGCTGATCTTTCAATGTTTTTTCGTCTTTGATGATCATGATGTTAAGATATCTTAGATGAAATTTATGTATAAACTAATGTAGAAATTGTGTCATTGCTAATATTGTAGTATGCGTTGGTGACACCTCTCTGGAAATATTTATACTTAGAGAAGTACTTTTTCTAAGGTCAGAAAACTTATGCTTATCATCTGCGCATTGTTATTGGTGCGTTGTGAGCCTATTGTATGTTGCTCCTAGATGTATTTAAAAAAAAAAATGTACCATTTTTTTTTCCCGAGGGGTGTGGTAATCTGTTGCGTGCATATTTTGACGCACATATTACAAAAATCGATATGGCTATTTAATATGGAAAAGATATAGACATTCATTCATTTGTGTATGAAAATGCTGTCTATGGTAAAGCTAGATAATTCATGATTGATTCACACTTTTGATTATAGGAGTAATCGTTCTTGATATTGATCCGGCGCATGGATATGGCACTCATGTCCGTACTTATTTGTTAGGGCCAGAAAATATATTAATTTGCTTATTATGTTTATGGCCTGAATTCATATGTATTACATATTATTAGTACAAGTAGAATCAGTCCTATATTGTATATTTTGGATGGGTAGGCAGGACTATATTCTTGTTATGCCGCTCTAGCGGAAGTAGGAGTTGTCTTGACAAGTCGTGATGAGTTCCGAGGTACCGTTTACAATGGCGGTTACGCATTTTCCAGGGCTGGTACATTCTTCAGTAAAAATGATTTATGAAGTGGTTTTTCTTCTGTAGGAGATTGTGTCTCTACTAGAGTTTGTGTTAGAGACTCTCCTAATGTACGGTACCATGTATGATTCGGACTCCAGGTAATTCCAGACCCTATTTTTGATGATCTCATGTCGGTTAGACCTAGCTGGGATTTTGTGCTTCGCAACGCTAGGGTCATGTTTGTATCGACGAAGATGACGGGCTTCCATATAGCAGTTATGTCTACGTGAAGTAACTGGATTACTGTAGAACTGTTTGGAGGAACTTTAAGAAATTATGCATATGCATTTCAAATTAACTTTGGCTTATATATATACCCTCCTATGAGTGAGTGAGCGACAACTCAGGAAGGCGGCCATGTTACATTCCTGTCATCATATTTTTGAATCACTGTCCAAAGAACGGAGCATGTATCTTATTATTCGGACAGTGGTAAGGAGATCTCAATTTTGATAGAAACCCCTTATCGTGGTTTCATAATATGATATAAACTGTGAACATAAAGCAACTTTAGTTACTTACCGATCCGCCTTCACTGACGCGCTTAGTCAGATAGGGGATGCGGCCATTATGTATCATGATATTGGAAGCTATTGATGTACTACCCATTATTTATGAATGTGTCATGACATGGGATCTACTATATATGTCTGCAAATTGATGTGTCAACCTTTACCCATGATTTATTCGTTATGTCCCAGTGTGTGCGTCTAAATAAACCTGTGTAAACAAAGATTCCAGCAGTCTGCATTGGTGCCTTGTAGACACAAGTGAATGAGTGTTTAGATTGGTCAGAACACGAACAGTACACCATTCGCGTTAATCACACTCTACACTTCTACTCCATATATACACCATCCTGCGTCGGTTGAATTGACCAAGTTTAGGGCCTGCTTCTCCTGGAGCCTTAGAGGGAAATTACTGCTTACAGTGCCTTTGCCTTCCCTAACTCAGGACTAGGGTGAGTTACCCATTTACAGCTGGGTAGACTGGAGCATGCCTGATCTCAACAACTCTGTACACTACAATGGACATATACAGTAGTGGCACCACAGACAACATGCTACAGTGGTTTACAGTGATTGATAGTGGAGCTTTACAAAAGAAAGAGAACACACCACACTTCTTTACAGACTGACACTTTACATTACCCTTGCTGAGAATTAATATTAATCCCATTGAGTGGAAAACTTTCTTTACATGTAAATTGAATGGTCAGTACTAACTTTACATTTTTGAAAAGGTTAATAATATAAATTGGATATGTTTCCGTTTACATCTATCTTGTTATGAAAATGTTAAAACAATATATATTGAATATGTTTACATTTACATCTACACACTGGTTGAAAATGTTAATAATATAGATTAAATACATCATTTCTTTCATCATTCACTCCCTGCTCCATATGGAACTTGGGACTACCTCTGCTTTTGGTTCTCTATAAGAAACTCGCAATAAAGCAGTCACCGGCCCTGGCAGTGGTGGTTCATGAAATCATCATTCTATATGCTGAGGTTGCCATCCTCAAATGACTTGGACATCGACTAGCAATTTTCACATAGTAATATTAATATGTTCATATATATATATATATATATATATATATATATATATATATATAAACATATAAATATAAATATATAAAAATATATATATATATATATATATATATATATATATATATATATATATATATATATTATATATATATATATATATATATATATATATATATATATATATATATATATATATATATATATATATATATATATATATATATATATAAGTTCACATGTTAATAATGCAAAACATAGAATTTAAAATGTACAACTTACGCCAATCTTTAGACTCACAGACTGCTGCCTCAGAGAAATAGTTTACGGCAGCTTGACGATGCCTCTTACACGTGGTCTGGGGTGTTGTTATTTCAGCAATAAGTTCCCACTTTGACTTTGTGTTACAGTTTCTTCATGTTCCGGTTTTCCGTGTTAAAATTGTAGCGTTTTCCTGGGCTCTAAGTCATCAAGATGCTCAAACAAGGCCCGGTCTGGTAAATGAAATCTGCTATTATTCTTAACTCTGGCAAGGTCTGGTTGTCTTCTTGGCGCATGGTGAATTTTCACAGTGTTCTAAACTAACTAAAGTGTCAGGTTATATTACACTTCGTTCCCCCCGCAGTACTTTGTTACGATTTAGGTAGGTCCAATCAGGAATTTTGTTCTTCCTATGTTTCAAATGCCCTCCAAACGTTTCAAAACCTGTGTGTTTTGGTGGGGTAATTCAAAATATTTTGACTGGGAAATTTCCGTGTGTTAATGCAAAGGTCATGTCTTCCAAATGTGGAAGTGAGATTTCCGTACTATTCTCGTCAGTGATTACAAATAACTTCTTACTTTTATCTCAAGTAATATCATCGTAATAATTCTGCCTGGAGCTTATTACAACATTCCGACTGTCAAGTGCGTGTCTGTAATCTATCCGCAAGCGATGATTTATCGCCCACCACGCCTTGGGTAAACACAACGCTCGGTCACTATTCAAACTGACCAGCCCATCTGGGTTTTTCATGTGTGCCTAATCTTAGCAAAGCCGAGAAGCTTAAAGCAACATGACTAATTATCACCAAATGGAGTGTACAATTGATTAGAAAATAGGTAATATCTGATTGATAACAGAGAAAGAAAATGTAACTGACTACTTCCGGAGAGGACAAGAGATCTACCCAAAAATTATGTGACAATGTTTAACTGATGACAAGATTACCAATGTGAAACTGATGACAATAAAATTAATTAAAGATCACCAATGTGAAACTGATGACAAGAGCCAGACAGTAATGAGGGAAAAATGATAAAGAAGAAATCGATAGAAAGACCAACTGATGGAATTCAAGACTAGATAAACTAGTGAACAAGACACTTCTTAAGGGGTAACTAAAGTGAGGTTGTGCATAGGGCTAAAACTCGTCATGAAAAATACGATGCTTGCTACAGAAATAACTGCTGCAAGACACAATTGGTCAATATCAGTGGAACACGAAATGAGAAGACTCTGACGTTGGGTAGGGTACATATTGAAGAAAGACTAAATAGCATTAAACAGCATTTCTTATTCTTGAATGCCCAGATTGGAGCAGCGCTGGTGTAATGGTTACCACACTGCGCTGGCAATCGGGTGATCTAGGTTCAAACCCGGGTGAGCGCATTTGAACGAGTATCGTTGACCGGGACTTGGACTGGATTAATTCGAGCCCTGGCGACGACATCTGAAGAGGTGTCGTCGACCAGTGACTGGCGGCTCATGAGCTGACCCAGCTCTAATGGGTACCCTCCGAAGACGGCGAGTATCTGCCTGTATGGCGAGGGGACAGCGGTCAGTGTACAGGGAAAAAAGGCATACTCAAGTAAAAATCAGTCTCATGTTAGATATATCGAGTATAATAATAATTGGTTCGTTTAAAAAAATTTAAAAAATAAATAAATAAAGAATGCCCAGATTGATGAAAAAAATGTTAATGCCCAAATGTTAACAAGCTCAGTTTTTTAAGCTGAAGATTTGTAGATCGAGGGCACCCAGTGACGCTAATTTTAAAAATTAATTTTCGAATGAGAATCATGGCCAGAAACAAATACGTAAATAAATAAAAATCATGTGACAATGAATAAATCAAATATAAATAAAACTATCCAATAAAACGAGAAAGTGCTCACTGATACTGAAAGAAGATGCAGATGCATCAGAGGCATCACAGACACAACACATGTTAATTCTTTAAAATGTCTTTATCATAACAACAGTTACATCAGTACATTCATCAACAACAAAAATGGAATTCAGCAAGCAGATGTCCTTCAGACTAAACAGCCATTGAGTTAAAAATTACACGTGTAGAAAATATACACAAATGGCAAGACCCTTGCAAAGACACCTGTTTTGGAAAAAAAATTCAACAGACGTAATAAAATGTTCAATGAAAATGTCTACCCTAAGACAACTTATAAATAAATTGTTATTGTTATTGTTAATCAGAATCGACCTCACTGCACTCAGGGCAAACCCATTGGGGCTCAGTCTCCCTCATTCAGAGAATGAATGCTAATTGTACCTGTAGCACGCTGGTTGTACATGCGACGGAAGCGTTCTCTCGGACAGTCTAAGTTACTGAGCCAAAGAAAAGATACATTTGTTGGTGACTTTAAAGTCATGACCATCCTGATGTTGTGTGTTGGCTGTTGAAGTCACAAGATCTCACAAGATTGCTATCAGCCCTTTAGAGAAAATATTGAACAAAGAAATGTAGTCACAAAGATAAAAAGAAGATGGTCAGCCTTCTGTGGTAATGTGATGAGAAGAGAAGTTAAAACCATGGCAACAACAGAGAAGCAGCGGGATGTCAGATATCAACCCAGAATTTATGGGAAAGATCAAGGATTGAGAATGTCGTAATGACATAAGCCTAAGCTTTATGGTTCGGCCAAGAATGATGAGTATAATGAAGATATTACTGTTTGGCATCGTTGCTGGGAGACACGCGTAGGTAATTGAGGCACACGCCTCATCTCGAATACTAATTACCGCTTCAGGCGTTTTTTCTTGGAGATCTTAAGTTGCTTGCCTTTTGTCCTCCTATACCAAAGTCTGGCGAAGCTAAGAAGTGATCTGTTTACAATCCTGACTGAGAACCAATCGGTGACATATTTAGGAGTTTTTCACGGAGGTCTTTCCTAATTGTATTCCTGTCTCTCCATTTCCCTCCCAACATTTCATGTCTTCGTTTTCTATGTCCAGTTCTTTTCCCACCTGCGTCATGTGATCGGTGTGTTAATGTTGTTCTCACAATGTATTCATCTTCTTCTTCGTTTTTGTTTGCCTTTCACTCTTTCGTGGCTCTTGTCTTCTCCGTCATAGTTAGATACGGATTTTAGTAGACCATTAGGAATGTATCCACTGTGGTCTTTTAAGAGTTTCGTTATCACTTATGTTCCATGTCATTTAATAATTTAGTTATCACTGATGTTCCACGTCATTCGACAGTTTCGTTATCACTGATGTGCAATGGCCTTTAGGAGGCTCGTTATCACTTAAGTTCCATGTCATTTAAGAGTTTCGTTATCACTTAAATTCTATGTCAGAGTTTTGTTACCATGTATCTTTAATAGTTTCTTTATCACCTAAGTTAACTGACATATTATGTCCATCCTTCTATTACATTCTCCTTACCTCTGAAATTTGGTCTTTCTGTTTCAGGCATCCAGTGGCAGTTTGTGGTCTTCCAATTAGATTTGTTTCATTCTACAAAACTGTTGCGTCTTGTCTGTGCAGCACTTCTTGCTCCCATGACCTCTGGTTTAGCGAAGTTTATTTCTTTGTCTGATATTTGTCTACTATTTATTTTAAATTTGGTCTTATATATTCTTCAGTTTCATACCTTCCTTCTTCTGGTACCCATTGGTTGTGAGTATGTGGGGGAGGAGTGTGGAGTGAATGACCTATGGGACCTTTAGAACGTCCGAGACCCCTAACTGTGGCCAGTGTTACTCCCTCCCGCCGCCATTAAGACCGCGTCTGCCTCTAAGACCGCAGAGCCAAACAGCGAAATGAGGTTTTGAATTTCCCATAATTCAAGGCACTGCAACCACTCTAGTTTATTAATGTAGAGTTGTTAGATAGCTGTCGAGCTATGCCAGACTTTTTTTTCCGGGGAAGTCATATTAATTAACTTTTCCTAGTGATATGTATAATAGGACATAGTGGTTATGTTACATAAAACTGTTTTAAAATGACCTGATGTCGCGGGTTGTTTCCCCTGCTCTGCAGTAGCGGTCCACTACTGGCCAACTTTGAGTAAAAGGATGAGGGTTTTCAGGGGGTATCAACCTTCGCTCAACATTACTCAAGGGCAGAGATACACATAGAAGAATGATGTTTCTATTTCAGGGGGTCTCAAGAAATAAAGAAGTAGAACACTAGACAACAGAAAAACAACAGACGTGAGTGGCTTACCCAGGATTTGAACCCCGGACCTACTTCTTTATTTCTTACGAGTGTCTGAAAACATACCTTTATGTTTGTCTAATATTTATTTACTGTTTACAGGCCTCGGGTTTCCGTTCCTTATATGTTATAAATGTTTATACAATACCAAAAACCTACCCTCTGTTCTTTACTACAGTTCTTAAGTCTTCTATCATTTACTAGATACAGTATCAAGGTCTTTGTCTTGTGTGGACTGACATATACTGTATAATAGGGGAACAACAGAGGTGATTGCGTCATTAATAAGGCTAAGCTGCCCATTGTAAACTTCCGGTGTTGTCTTGCGTTTCGCACTAATGACCGGTCATCAAAGCATCTTTTTTTGGGGGATGCCTGGCTGGCCACGAGTATAGTGTGATTCGCTTGTATAGCTAGGCGGTGTTGTCGTACGGAAGGTCCGGGGTTCAAATCCTGGGTAAGCCACTCACGTCTGTTGTTTTTCTGTTGTCTAGTGTTCTACTTCTTTATTTCTTACGAGTGCATGAAAACATACCTTTATGTTTGTCTAATATTTATTTACTGTTTACAGGCCTCGGGTTTCCCTTCCTTATATGTTATGAAGATAATATTGCTTGCCGCGGGAGTAAGCAAAAGACAATGAGCTGATGAATAAGGAGAAATGAGTGGCACAAGACATGGAGCAAAGACGGTCACAGGAAAATTAACGTCTGAATTATGACTCGTCACGTGATAAGCTGAATATTGCACGACAATACACCCCCGCATAAATATTGTACTAGCAGTAATTAATGCCAAACATGTAGCAATAGACTCCCATAACACAGACAGATAGCCATCGCTGGAAGTACACTATAAGCATGTAGAAGACATACACACACTTGTCACTGGAAAAGAAAAAGTCTAAATTAAATTACTAAATATATTTCCCAATAGCCAGTAAGGGATGGAACTTCCAGTTTGTGAACTGAAGAAACTCGCTTATCTGAGGGGATAATTATCAATATAATCAATATATATGTTTGACTTGTTTATGAATATTATCTCTGACGTCACTTTTGTCTTGAAAACGTCAGAGAAAGCACCACAGAAACTCGACAATTAGCACCAGGTATAACAGCACATATGAGGCTGGAAACCTCATCATGCAAAAAAAAATTGCTGCAGAAAACCCTTGCAAAATAGCATGAGTATACGTGGTGCAGGTGTAGCCGAATGACCTACGCTAGCATTATCCGTGCTATTAATATGATTTAAAATAAGACAAGCAGTTAGGACATTTCACTCAAAAAAAAAATAATAATAAATACGTTACTGACATCAGTTCAAGTGGGCAGCTCATGTTTACCAAAAGTGAGTGATCATAACAATCTAGGGACGTAAATAGAATAGTCGAGAACAGCGAAGCTGGACCAATGAATTAAATCCAAAAGTATTGAGTTAACTAATCAGAAAGTGGCAAGGACACACACTACGCGAAGGTAACTAGAAGTCATTAGAGAGAGAGAACCTTGCACTAGGAGGTGTTATATATGTCTGAGGTTGAACAACCTGGCGCTCCCCGGTATATACATAAAAAGTCCGGCTCCTACAGGCAAGTCTTAATCTATCGATATCAAGAAAGTATTTCTGTTGTGAACAGGAAGTTTATATTTCTGTATGAGAACAGCGATCATGCGCTCTCGTAAGTATCTCAGTGTAAGTATATTTTCGTATTAGATAGATACTTGTTCTAGGGAACGTCTGTAGAGATACAATTAACCATTTCGCCAAGGAAACTCTGCGAATATCTAAAGGAAACTGAATGCTACAGAGGAGCATAAGCGACACCAGTTAATGGTGTCATATTTGGAAAACTAGTAATATCTAAAGGAGACAATGTTATAGAGAAGAACAAGTACTACAAGTTATTGAGGTCACATACGGAGTACTAGTAATATTTAAGGATTCAACTTTTGACTGTTGTCGTAAAGAGGTTGATGAGTAAGACAAGGTAAAGATGAACACAGTGAGGTCAAGCTATGTAAGTTCCCTGAGTCTAACTGTTGAGGTTAAATTCTTCTCAGGGTTCCTATCCGCCACCTCTAAGATCTCACTATGTGTACACTAGGTTCTGTGATGTTGTCTGTCTGAGTGTGTCTAGGGGAAAATATGTAAGTCTATGACTGAACAGAGACAAACAGAACTGAAAAACTCAATAATATTAAAAGAAGCAAGACTGTTTGTTAAAGTTGGGTTATGTATATAGGGGATATTTTCATATATACAATAATTTATTATTCCTGTCCCCGTTTATCTTTTGGGCAGGAATTTCAACCCAAAACAACAAATTATTTATTACAGTCTGTACATAAATAGTTTTTGGATCCCTGTCCATAAAATTTCACTAACTACAAAAAGTCACTGGGAACAAGTACTCTCACAAGTCTGGTTTGAAACTTATTTAAAACTCTATACTTATATCTGAAAGTTTGTAGTTTTAATCATTCTCAGTATGGAAAGTCATAAGTTGTGGCTGTTCTTTTATTTTAGAATATTTGAATAAACTGTCCAGTGCCTGGAATATAGGCACTTATCTTCAGAATAGGTCTGACGTTATTGTAGGCTCCAGAAAAGTGTTGATTCACCACTTCTTTCTTGACATGAAGACGTAAAGAATGTAGCTGCATTCAATCTGACGAGCATCCATTCAGAAACGCAGTCTTCTACAGATCTCTTGGAAATATTTATATATCGGGTGATATCGTTCCTGAAACAAGAGCGAAATAGCCTTCCCTGTAGCACTGGTCTAAACTAGATTCATGCCACAACAATACACATTATGGTTAACTGAGTCATACAAGTGGGCTGAACATTTGGCCCCAAACTTTAACTTCATTATATACACAGTCAGGTCTGTGTTTTCATTCTTTTCTTTTCAATAAGTTTCAAAACCACTATCTCTCAAGTAGTGATTTCTTTCCATAACTCAACATGTGAGGATGCAAAAGTCCCGTGACCTGTTTATTTCTTTTTTTCAAACAGTCTATCCATGATTTTGCATACTATTTAAACATATAAGGCTCTGCAAAAGCCAACCTCCTTTTTGGTCTACTGCTTTAGCATTCGCAAAAGTTGGAAAGCCACTAGCCAATACATTTTCTCTTTTTATTTATTGTTCATATAATACTGCATTTGGCATCTACGTAGGTCGGCATGACATAACCTACTTCCTATCATGACTGCTTCTACAATGGCGTCGTACTGGCTTCCATTAGCAAATGTCGCACTCACTTCTGGCACACACACTTGGTGGCCATATATTTAATACTAACAATGTATAATACGAATAAAATATTCTTTCTTACCCCAAGCAAAGGAATATCACATAATAATACACAAGTGACTAGCAATCAATGGGCAAAGAAGATTGCTCTCTCTCGTCCAGACAGCAAAGGCATTCGGTCACTGAAGCTTTGTGTCTGCTCTCACTGTGTCTTGGGTTCTCACAATTTTCAAAAAGCCGTCTATACTAACTTGGCGTTATATTTTATCCCCCTAACTTACTCTACCCCGACCAATCAAATCACACGTCTAGAAATTTCAATTTTCTCACGCAATCAAATGGAGCAGGGTTACAAGTGCGTATGCTAGTCTGGTCGCAATTTTATTTCTACAATATCTTGGTTATTTATGGGGCGATTTTAAATATTAAAAGTGATTATTACACAGACGATTGTCCTCTATCGTCCTACATAGTTTTCTTTTACTTAAGTGTCTTAGTATTCATCTTGTTAATTTTTTCTTAATTTATGGTGCTCTTATCCCTGAACTAAAATATTAATACAATAAATGTTCTAAGTCCAGCTAATTTATTATAAAGAAAGTCTTTATGATAAAATAGTAATCACTATCATCGTTTTCTTCAAACCATCCCTTTCATTTTCATTATCTAAGTTTCTTTTCAAATACACAGTTTAGGCTTTATTTTTCTGTTTACACATAAGGGAGGGAAACCCGAGGCCTGTAAACAGTAAATTAATATGAAACAAATATAAAGGTATGTTATCAGGCACTCGCAAGATGATGCGTAGATGGCAGGGCGGATAGTGTGATTCGCTTGCATGGCTAGGCGGGGCTGTCGCACGGAAGGTCCAGTGTTCAAATCCTGGGTAAGCCACTCATGTCGGTTGTTTTTCTGTTGTCTGGTGTTCTGCTTCTTTATTTCTTGCGAGTGCCTGATAACATACCTTTATATTTGTTTCATATTAATTTATTTTTCTGTTAATTCCACCTCTCCTCTTCCCCTATAGAACGAGGTGACAACTTTTTTTTTCCTCTCTAATGGCTAAATCGTACAGCGGTCGTTCACATTTAATTGGGGCGGGTGGAGTTTGCGCGTCTGTGTTAAGGGATGGGACTTACCCCGCGTTTAGTGTTTGAAATTCAAATTGTTAGTTGGCGATGGCCCTAGTAACCGTTGCTAAGGCAGTAGTTATTAATAGATTTTACAAGTTAGTTAATTTCCTACTGTTTATTTTTTTTAGTGGTACGGTTTGCCCCTGTCCTAGGCAAATATTCAAATCTAATAGTGGTGGGGTTTATTGGTTGAAACTGTACGATACTTGAGATTTGAAAGAGGAATTTATTGAGCGGGGTGTAAAACTGATGGATTTTACTACAACTGTACGTGAGCTCCATTGTTCAAATTATCTTGTCATGCCTGTTCAACGTTTATGCTAATAAAAGTTTTAAAGTAGCAGCTAGAATTTGGTTTCATCATTACTCGTTGGTGAACTTGTACCATTAATGTTTATACTACCACTGTATGGAAAGTCACTATAGTAACATCATAGAAGGAACTGAACGAGCCTGGAATTTTTAAAAGAAAAAGATCATCCAAGAATCACTACCTCTGGCGGAGTTGACCAGTATTAAGATAATCTTTAACTTGGAAGATTAAACCGGAGAAATCTAAACTTAGACCACGTCACTAGGCCTGCCATCTGACACCTAGGGATTCTATCACATTACCCTAACAGGTCCCGGCCC
Organism: Oreohelix idahoensis; assembly: GCA_024509875.1. Lineage (NCBI taxonomy): Eukaryota > Metazoa > Mollusca > Gastropoda > Stylommatophora > Oreohelicidae > Oreohelix > Oreohelix idahoensis. The sequence goes on along the minus strand of JAMPIV010010838.1, from coordinate 3,666 downwards.
GCTATCACACAGGCTTCCTGCGAAAGGACCAACTACAGTAGGGACCACATGCTGCATAGGGAGCACAAGGACAAATAATGATGACCACACCACACAAAAGACAGGAATAATGTTTCCTTGAGTGCCAGGAAAACATTAAACAGAATCATCCTTCAGAGCTCATAGACAACGGAGAGATGAACAACAAGGTTTTCCACGAAACAGGCCCAGATCAGATAGCCACATTCCGAATAATAGTTGAACAACGTTTAGATTTAAACTCTGTACACTGAACTATGAAAAGGCGTTTGACTGTGTAGACACTTAAAAGGTAAAATTTAAGGCATATGATAGTGTTGATAGAGAATCACTTTAGAGAAACTGATGAGGCACTGTATAGTCCTTCTGAAAATTATTAACTTAATAAAGAAACTATATAAACATATGGCATGCAGAATTCGTCATGAGGGACAACTTACAGAACCGCTTGAGATATAACTGCAGTGATATAGTGATGCCTCCACTCACCATTTCTCTTCTTATTGGCTATAGACTGGATTATGAATACATCGATATCAGCGAACAGAAATTTAATTCAGTGAACTCTGGCTTAACATCTTGACAATCTAGATTTGCAGACGATCTGGTTATTTTTTTAGTACAAATACTTCATTTGTATAACAAAAGTCACGAACCATTATATTATACTGGAGAGACGGCCTTGTGTTATCAATTAGTTGTGATCGCCTTATGTGTAATGTTGGACAGACGGCCTTGTGTTATCAATTAGTTGTGATCGCCTTATGTGTAATGTTGGACAGATCATGAAGTATTTATACAGGGACTAGGCAACCCGTCACCATAATTTTATAAATTACCGGTACACTACAAAACTTCTGCTTAGTGAAACCAGGCTTACAATGATGGCTAGATCTTACAGGCAGCAATAGAGGATATCCTCATACACGTCCTCGAATCAACTAATTGAATCCACACTGCGATTTCTTATGAGGCGTCGTTAGTTTCCAGTTATAATTTTCATCGTTAAAGCTGATAACAAATCTGAAGGATAGCTATTTCATCACTTCTGGGTTTACCTTCCCTAACTCCTCACTTTACACATTACCATATTTATGTGACACTTACAAGTTATCACAAGAGGAAGATGTTACGAAAATGTTAGGATGTAGAGCAGCAACACATCGACATTTTCTGTGTGATAACGCAAGTTTACCCACATTTCGCAATAATTTAAAAAAAAACTTTAGTTAATTGACGATAATCATGTTGGAATATGTTTTCATCGTATTAATTAAGATTCGTAATTTTCATTTCAGTTTAAATGAACAACAGTAGGATGTGTTATTCAATGCCATCCAAGTAAGTCGCCCATGTCTTTAGGGTTAGGATTACGGTTAGGGTTTAGGGTTAGGTTTAGGATTCATAAACACTAACAGGGGAATCAGAGTGGCTAAGAGGTATGGCATCCGCCTCTAACTCTATAGGTACCAGTGGCGTATTCTCTATGTGTGCTGTGCGTGCTGCGCACACCTATGCAAGAAGGAAAATAAAAATTTAATTTATTATTCTATAAAATATTTCATTTCTAAAGTTCTGCTTTCGGACCGCACGCATCAGGATAACGGATTTTCCCGCATAGAATCTACGAGTATATCTAGTTTCAGTTTCCCAGACGCGTTTTATAGTGCAGTTTTTATTGGTTGGTTACAATCGCCCGAAGTTTCTCGGGTAATTCCGTCACAATGCGTGCTGTCCCTTTCGGATTCACGTCTGAAGATTGGTTTGTGTGGATCGGGATCATGGCCAGATACGTCAATACAATACGAACATGCGTGCGGTGGTCTTGCAGCTCTCGGAGTTGTAAAAATCGGCTGTGTCCGTCCAGTGTTTTTTGTGATTAATTTTTGTTAGTTGCCGAGAATGCAGATTATTACAGTGACAGTGAGTTTCAAGTTGTAAGTTAATTAGTATTTCGGAAATAATTGACATATACCCCTAATAACTATCGTTGCGTAGTTGAATATAGTTGGTTTTTAAATTAAGAGGGGAAGAAGTTAAATAGTAGGCGTACATATTCATTTTAAGTAGCAGCACGCCTAGCTCGCATTACAAGGATACGCCACTGATAGGTACCGGGTTCGGTTTCCAGTACAAGGAATATATTTGATGGAATTTTTTTAGAACCAATGGGTCCTAATAATGTCATACTTCCCCCCCCCCCCCCTCTCACGGGTAGTGAGATCAGATGCAAGCCTTCTCGGATAAGGGCGAAAAAATAGGAGGTCCTATGTTAAATTCCTTGGAAGTTGAAAATCGTAAAGAGTAGGCCATACGTCCGCTGCCCTGGCAAAACTTACAAAATTAGGAAAACCTACCCACCACAAAAATATTTATAGAATGTGCGATTCCTGAAAAATACACGCATTGGGATCCTCGCCGATGTTATGGAGTTTGTGCACTGTGCTGAGATCCTTCTGTGATCTAAGGGATGAGTTCAGTGCACTGATGGAGTTGTCCATGTGCAATGAAGAAGATCCTCAAAACCAAACTCAAACCACAACCAAATCTAATCCTAACCCTTACCCTCTCCCCCCCCCCCCTTTTTTTTTACTCCGTCTCTGAATCAGTATCGAACACACGGCCCACCATTCTTCATTTCAACCATTCATTTCTCTTTTTCTCAGCCGTTCTCGACGGCACAACATGCCAGTTATAAGATATATAGTCAGTATAGCCTTCTGTATTTTAGATCAGGATTTGGTAAATGTTAACACACTTTCTAACTGCATGCGGAATGAATTGAATCGAACGCAGTATGTAAATGTCTCTCTTGCCTCAATAAAAGGTAAAAGTTCATAGTAAATAAATAATAATGTCAAAAGGAGTGTTGCAAGTTACTTAAACTTATGTTATATTTTAAGGACAACGTTAGTGTAAAGTAATGAATAGGGGTGACCAAGTCAAGAACTAGTCACGTTCAGGAACTGGAGCAGACGCCCCATTAATCACCCTTTACAGTGTTCTGGTAACACATATTCTACATCTCCACCATTAATAAGCCATGGTAATTTGTCTCGTGTGGTATTCAGGGGAACAACAGAAGTGATTGCGTCATTAATAGGCTGGACTGCCCATGGTAAATTTCCGGTGTTATGTCTTGTGGGTCGCACTAATGACCCGTCATCGAAGCATCATTTTAGGTGACAATCTTGACATATGGCAGGGAGGATAGTGTGATTCGCTTGCATAGCTAGGCGAGGTTGTCGCACGGAAGGTCCTGGGTTCGAGTCCTGGTAAGGCACTCACGTCTGTTGTTTTTCTGTTGTCTAGTTTTCTACTTCTTTATTTCTTACGAGTGCCTGAAAACATGCCTGTATGTTTGTCTAATATTTATTTATTCATTAGAACTGCCCTAGTGTATACTGAACTCTGAGTTCAAGATATCTGCTTTAAAAACCAAGAAATAAAAAATTTGGTTCATTCATTACATAATTCTTGACTAACGATTATGGTCACGATTTGCCCAACAAAGATGAAGCTGCTTTTGCGTTCTGTGTTAAATGCTGGGGAAAAAAAACCCAGCCTACAAAGTTGTTTTGTTTTTATATTTAGACGAGCGCCCTAACATAAGCAACGGACCTTGTGCCTAGGTTGGGTTGGGGTGCC
>JAMPIV010010837.1:0-27307 GCA_024509875.1 Oreohelix idahoensis | reverse complement strand
AGAGATCATAACAACGATATCACTAGTCGCATTGTCTATACCCACCTTTGTGTCACGAAAGCAAAGGTAGAGCCACATGATGACAGTTTTTCTTGCTGTAATGTGGGTGTGTATTTATGCGCGCGCCAACAGCATGCGTGCATGTACAAAGAGTTGTTGATTATGATCTAACAAACAGAGATCACTCTCTTTCATTCTGCATTTTTGACAGATTACTCTTACTGTTGGGAGGTGTGAGCACAATAGGATATAATAATGAAAGAGGTTGTGGCCGTGCATGCTGATGATGATGATGGTGGTTTAGTGGATTCGTATCACTACCATAACAGTAGGCAGCTTAGTTTGATGATGTTACGTTACTTCTTTCACTCAGACGAATTCGACAGTACATATTGACAGTTGACTGATGATTCAATATTTAGATGACAGCAGTGAACGTTAATTGTGAAGTTTATTTACACGAAGATCAAGGTTGAAATAATGGTGTGCCCAACCTTCCTCCTTAGGCTGGTAAACTTTATACAACAAAAATTTTCATGGGCAATACTAAACATCGTTCTTACTCACTCTCCATATATTCTCTGTTCACTGTCACTGCTTCTGTATTTAATACTGCCTCTAGTGTGACCGTGTGGTTTAGTCACGGCTCCAGTTAATAGTACATATATATGTGATTGCTTTTTTCTTTCTAGCAAGTTAGTTACTAGCCGTCCGCTAGAGGTGTTTATTCTTGTAGAGTTACGCCAGGTTCATTCTTCTCTCGTTAGTTGTTATTAGGTGCTATAGTGGAGTACTCACTAACAGTGTTGTAACTTTGAATTCAACTCGACAAATCTGCATAACCCCGCCGAGTCATATAACATAGTTTATTTACAGAATACATAATAAAAAAATGCAGCTGGAATCAAATCAGTTTCTTTCATTTTGAAGGTAGTTTTCTGCATGTATCCGTATTTTCCTTATCTCTCTCCGTAAATCGTGTGAGATACAATAAAATCCCATGTCGTTCCCGACCTAGATTACTTTGACCTTCGCTTCCACAACTTTTCAGTAAAAGTAGTTGCGCCTTTTACTTTCTAAAATACTTCATTCTGAAAAACTTCATTTTAGAAATGCATTAAATGGCACGGATAAAGTACAAAACACAACCTTCGCCGAGGCTGGGGATAATAGGCCTCACTGTCACACTAGTTGCCAAGGTGGTCCTGGCTTGAGAACCACTGTTGTCATATATTCCTGTCATAGCATTTATCTCAGGTACATCGCTGTTCCTATTACTGTTCAAATCTAACTCTGCTGATCTTCTATCTTATTGAATTTTCGTATCTTAGTGAAACTACTTGGTGTATCTTTAAGAAAAGACTGGCCTGCCACCAGGGATGAATATTTCTACCAAGGTCTATTATCTCACACTTCTGCCTATTGTTCTTCTCATTATTCTAAACAGTCTATCTTGTTGGCGACACTCAACATACCTGGTCGTCTTGAAAAATGTGTACATTCTTGAAAATGGCAACACGGTCTCTCTTGACCACAGAATACAATAATAAACTATCATCTATAATAGTGGCGTACCAAGCGAATGAGTGTCTAGACAATAGTTATGAACTTTTCTGTCACCACAGAAAACTGGCCAAACTCATTTGGCCTTATTGTCCGATGATAGCCCTCATTTGCACTTGCCACTTCTAAAATTTTTACCACAAGGAACTTGCTTCCTAACGCTACTCGCGTTCATATCTTACTGATCGTAGTTTGTACCACAATTTACCATTACAACTTTTTCCCGAACTTTCTAGATCGTCTGTCTAGAAAACAACTCAGAAAGAAATACAAATTTCCCGTGCAAGCTTAGCTTAATCGAGTTCACCCAAGCAGAACTGCAACCTTGAGTTAGCACTATTTCTCAAAAGGCGTAAAAATACTACTGTTAATGTCTATTTTGGATTATCGCCCTTTGCTTATCATTTTTTAAAGTCAATAGATTTTCGCCCTTTGATTTAAATTCATAGTCCGGTAGTTTTCCTTATGCACATTTTTGAAACCGGGTTACTGACACACAAATTTCCTATTACAAGGTCAAATGTGACAGTGTCCCGATGATTAATTCATTAAATCCCAGACCTAAGGGTCTTTTATATTTGGACATGTGCCCTAATATAACCGACTAGGTTGAACGGGACGCGCCTCGCCAAAACGAGGCAAAAGTTTTACATAAAAAAAAGTGTCCCGATGATGCTGTATTGAAAATCATAATCAAGGGAAAGGTTAAATGGCGGGGGTAAATGAAAATAGGCAGACAATGCATCTGTACTAGAACAAAGGTCAAAGAAAATGCCTACATTACGACCAAAAAGACGTCGTCGGGGACAAACGAAAATAGAAGAGAAAGAAAACGAGAACTAAGTTAAATACATAAAAATAAATAAAAATGTATATGGTACGACCTTTAAATGGAAATATTGGAATCCAGTACGAAAAGTTGAAAGGCCAACTGATAATATAAGCGGAGACGTTGCCTTCTTGAACTAGTGTCAATTTTTTTTTATCAAGTCATTCAGTACTTTCAACCCTCGATGTGGAGAGGGCTATCTGATCTTAATTATACGTTCATCTTATTTATGGTGGCAAGGAAGTAGTTGACAGATCAGACGTATATTCGCTTTATTTATGTCTCTGTACGCTTCAAGTTTTCCTCTCACGTGTTCTTACCTATGTAAAATAGATTACTGTAATATGGGATTATTTGTATTACGATTTAGCACAGCTCAGCTTCATTTGCAAACCAGGAGTTTGGTTTGGTTTGGATGATCATCTTCATTGCACACGGACAACTCTAGCAGTGCTTCGATCTTCTCCCTTAAATCACACAAGGAGCATCTCAGCACAGTGCACGAACTCCGTAGCACCGGCGAGAATCCCAATGTGTGTATATAGGAATCACACATTCTATAAATATTTTTGTGGTCGGTAGGTTTCTAATTTTTAAATTGTGCCAGGGCAGCGGCCTTATGGCCTACACTTTACGATTTCCAACTAAACGTGCACAGCTTGCCCACGGGACTTTCTACTTTTTCGAAGAGGAAGGCAAACCCGGTCCCAAAAAATGCCGTGCTGAAGTCGGATGTGTCGGCCGAAAGACGCAGATATCACAGCTTTGCTGTAAACAGACACAACGCAACCAACGTCCTTTTCAGGACGAACGAGGAAGAGGAAGAAGAAGTTTAAATTAACTTTAAATTAAGGTTTCTTAAAGTGTGGTCCACGGATCACTTGGAGGTCCATCAATGTATTCTAGGGGCCTGTGCACATAATCTAAAATGTAACGTTGTTTTAAAACTATGTTTTTATGTAAAGTTTTTCAAGAAGGGGCCCAAAGCCTTCGTCGTGTAATCAAAGAGGTCATGGTAATAAAAAAGTTAAGAAACTAGTTTAAATCAAAGCATTTCGTTCGACACTTGCCAAACACCTTCATATTAGCATACAAAATCTGGAGATCCGCCAGGAATTACTGTGTAAATTTAACGAAGCTGTATTGAGACAGTTTACATTTGTGTGGACATCAAACATTCAACTCAGTGAACCAATGATGGAAGAAGCCGCTTTATATTTGCAGTGAAAGTCTGTGGAAATGCTATAGTGGCCTAGCTAGGTCGTTTAAAAAAACCCTGTATTTCACATAATCTTCTTATGTCACCATTTAAGGTGCACAGGTTGGGAGCCGCGCTGGTGTAATGGCTACAACGTTGTATTGGCGACCAGGTGTTCATGGTTCAAACCCGGCCGTCGGCGTTTGAAGAAATGTTTACGACCGGAAATTTGACTGAATAATCTGAACGGCTCCTGCACATAAATCCCGTGAGGAAAGTCCACTGACCCCCCAGCCTCGCAATGACATGTCATTGGGCCGAAAGAGCTGGAAAGCTCGAGTGCCGCTGGTTATAGAAACAACAAGCCGTCCTCTAGTTCCGTCATCAAGGTCTTTCCATACATTCTTCATCGCCATCATGTCTGTCTCCAGTTCTCTTCTCCACGTGTTATTTGGTTTTCCTCTACTTCTCTTACCCTGGGAAATCCAGAACAAGGACTGCCTGATAACGCTATCTACAGGTTTTCTCAATGTGTGTCTTATTGTCAAGGGATTTGCCTCCCCTTTGCTCTGTAATAGTGGTCTACCAGTGGCCAAAACTGAAGAGTATCTAAAATGGGTCTTCAAATGTGTCTAGCTTCGCACAAGATTACTCTTGGCAGAGTTGTAGATAGAAGGATAATAGTGACAGAAGTATGTAAATATATTACATGATATCTACACGTTTTTGCTTCCACCTGTTTTCCACCTTTTCTTGCTTATTAGTTATGCACATTTGTTAACGCAATACCCCTATCTCCGATTCATTCATCTGTTTCATTCATGGTTTTGCCACGCCTTATTTTTTTTTTCTTTTCTCTATTGTCTTAACAGGCACTAGGAATGTTTAAAATCAGATCGTTTCACGTGTAGAGAGAGGGGACGGGTCGTATATTTGTAGAATCAAGAGCGATAATTCAAAAGTTGTACCTTTTGATAGATGAACGTAGAAAGAGAAAAGGGGAGATAATAAATCACAGTTACCCCCCATCGTTCGTTCGTGAATGTAATTGGCTACAGATGAGCAGAGATCAAAAGACAGTTTGCTCGCTGCCGGGGTCTGGCGGTTGGCAAAAGGTGGCAAAATTAACTTTGATTCAAAATTTGACCACGGAATTCCCAAAGGTTTTATGTTTCACACTGGTCAGCGACTTTTTGTCTATTCCATATATATATTCCAGCTTTCAAACTCAGTTTATCTAGTACCCCCAAATTTTCAGACGTCTAGCTTCGATATTCTAGATCAGTGTTTCTCAACGGGGGCAGTACCGCCCCCTGGAGGGCGTTTTCAAGATGTCTGGGGGCGTTCTGATGGGTCGCAACGATTGGGGGTCGTTACTTCCATTCAGGGGGCGTTGTGTACATTTTTACAAGAATCAATATGAAACAATTATAAAAGATATTCCCCTTCGCATAGCTTGTAACACGATAGTTTTTATTTGCCCTGCGTCCCATGGATTTTTCAAGGATTCCAAACGCAAAATTTTAGTACCTGGGATGGTACTGGGATGTCAGGAGACAGTAGAGCTTTTGGATTCAATCAAAGAAGAATTTAGCATCGAAAGAGAAGTATTGCGAAACGATGTGGCATATCTTTCAGATATATTTGAAACGTTAAATAATCTTCTTCTTAAGCTACAAGGAAATGAGATCAGTCTGATTAAAGTGAAATGAATTATCATGGGGTTCATCAACAAATTGACATTATATAAAAATAAACTTAGTCGCCGAGAACTTTCTCATTTTCCATGTTTACTGCAGTTAGTTGGGGACAGGCTTAAAGATTCTGATTTAGAGGTTTATTGCAGTCATTTGGACGCTATTAAAAATTATATGAGCATAAGATTTAAAGACTTGCAAGATTCTGTTGTACCACCCAAGCGCGAGGGCGTCATTAAGCGGAACAACGGAGAATTTCTTGTTGCCCTAAGACGCCGCAATTATTGATGGCCTACTGATTGCTTTAATTTTTTCGGTGTATATTTATGGCTAAGGAGATTTGAAGATTTATATGCAGTCATTTAGGCGCTATTAAAATGATATGACTATGATAGTTATAGAGTTGTAAGAACTAATTTTATATCATTTGCTTCGCCAATTTGTAATTCAAGGATAATGAACTTGTGGTGTATATAATTCCGTACTTAAACACATATTTAATATAACTATGCTTTTATAAATGTGCTTTCTCTTTTTCTTTATATTATAAGAAAAGATAACTCATTAACTGCATTGCTTTTTAAAAGTATGGTGGATGTCACGTGGGTCTTTATATCATTAAATTACCTACATCTTCTTCCTATTTTCTCACCCGCATCCTTTTATTTTATTATCTGTCCTTACTTGTTTTTCCTGTAATTTTTTCGCATCACAATTTGCGAAAAATGTATTTCTTTCCCATCATCGTTTTTCTTTCTCATACTGACTAGTAACCATATTGTATCAGATGCCAGTCGCGCAGATAGCTGTGAAGATACGGTTCTCGCCAGACATGCGTCTGCAGTTTCCCCGGCCAAGAGCGAGACCCGACCAGATTTCTGGGCCTGGGTGTGAGAAATTCGTTTCGCTGGACATAGAGCAGACTTTTGGTCTACCATTTTGTTCACCTGTCACTAGCTTAAGGTGTCAAACCCGGCATCTGCACGACGCAGTTGTAGACGGTTGTCTGAGATTTGCAACTGTCACGCGCATTTCTCGGTCACTGGTGGCAGTTACGTCACGCGTTAAGCTGACGTAAATGTTGGGAGTAGGGGAGATAATTTCGCTTGGCGAAATAGTTTGGGCCCTTTGTCTGATTTTAAGATATTGGCCCGAGTTTGAAACTTTAATTTCATTCTCGCTACTATATTCGCAGTAGACAGGTTGTTCGAAACAGAATAGCTGTTAGCGAAGTTTCTCAGTTTGTTTCGGCAATTTGTCGAACTTCTAGACTGCCTTAAAGATTCAGCATATAGTTCTTAAGTTGTGCGACTACCTGGAGTTCTGTGAGAGGTAATATTATATAGTAGTTCGCTAGAATTTTGTGAAGTGATTAAGTGTTAAATCGCCGATTTAATTTTTTGTAAACTAGTTCCTTTGAACAGAGGGCTTTAATCTATATAGTCTGTTTAGTTAGTTTCTAGTGACGCCGACGTTTCAGTGGAAAAACAAAATTATATTTCTTGCTTAAATCAGTCGGCTTATAAAGAAATTTAATTAACTTCTAAATAATCAGACGAGAGAATATATTTTAAAAACTAACCTTATAACGCTAGATACATCATGAGTGTGGACGAAATACGTATGTATTTTCTAATTTCATGATGTTTGATTTATTAATCATATAACTTACTTTCGGGGAATTTAAATGATAAGTCAAGCAGTATACACTTGCGGTTAATAATGTAAGTTATAGTGGGTACATATTGTAAAATTATTTGATATCTGTTCTTTCTTTTATATAGTGAAACGGTGGTACCCAAACTTTACCAACGTTCTAGTACGTGAACTTTATTTGGGAAGTAAACAAAATCACTTTCATTACCTGAACTGTAACAGTTAAATGAAGTAAGAGGCCTTCGCGCCAGAATTAATTCTTCCAGAATAACTCTTCAGTACAATTCAGCCCGTTGTGGCAAGCAAAGATCAGAACATTCCGACAGAGTTTTGACTAGTACTGTGGTGATCAAATATAGTAACTTCCTGAAAGTAGACACCGATCGAACATTCCTTTAAATTCTAGAAACCTAAGCTAATGACATTGTGCTCACCTGCTAACTTTTCGTGCCTGGACAATATTTTTTCTATGTGACTTAATCAAGACATTCGAAAAAATTTGTTAGAACACCCATCGGAATCGTTCCCTGCAGTTTAGTACGTCTTTTGGAACTGGGATTTCTCGGTCAAGGACTGCATTTTTCGGGTCTGTGTGAAGGTCCATAGAATTGGAGTATGTTCCCGGAGAGGCAGCGAGCAAAGTTGTGAGTATAACTGCATGGCCATGGCTGAATGATAATTGAGGGGGGAAAGGTGTACGCTAGATCAGAGTGTTATTTTACAGTTATAGATTGTCCCCCATTTACTGTCTTAATTCTTTTTTTGTTTAACCTGCAGAATTTGTTACTATTTGCTAGAGTTTCTTTACTTCTTAGGCTAAATCAGATTATTCAACTCTGTGCATACATTTACGAGAAAAGAAGAAAAACTTTTAGCCTCAACCCTACGTATCTATAACTCTTTGGGCCTCATCTGTTCTCTTTAACGGGGCTGTGGGTCTAAACCTAGAGTAAGATTTTTAACGGGCTATCATCCTTGTAGCATTTTCTTAAATTTTATGACTATTTGTATATGTTTTTCCTTGATGTAAATTTTTTGGTGGTTGTGAGAAATTTTGATATGATAATTAAAATATCTCTCTTGAAAAAAAAAATCAGTGCGTTGGTCAGCTCGATCCCAATATCTGTATATCATTGTGATAGATTCCCACGTCTGTGTGTTTACCTGTCGTCACGTGTATGTGCGTGCCCGTGAGTAGATAGAGATATATTAATATATATATATTTATATATATATATATATATATATATATATATATCTATATATATATATATATATAGTGTGTGTAGACTGTCTGACGCCTTTAAAAGCGGTCGTAGAAGATAGGTGAGAGAGAGAAGATTATCTCGATTCTCAAAGACAGCTTCTTTATCACATTCTATCATCTCACGTGTGGGAAATTCTATTGTGTTTTTTTTCACCAGCTCTCGCGGTATCTATCACTCATTCCAACCTATTCAGAAGGGACCTAACCCTAGTCTTAATACTCCTATCTAAAAAGCTACGACAGTGGAATATATGTATATATGTGTTGTGTGTGTGTGTGTTTGTGTATACACGATAAAGAGCAAGGGGGTGTTAAAAGGGTGGGGGGGGGGGCCTTTTAAAATTATTAGTTGTCAAAAGGGGGCGTTGCTACTATCAGGGATGAGAAACACTGTTCTAGATCCATTATAACAGTGGAATTTCTTAGTTTCTTCGATTGGAGATAGTCATTTTGTATTGCGGTAAATATTTATAATAGCGTCTTGAGTGATTTAATTGTTAAATCCGGCATTATATTTCACTAAGATTTTTCTGTGTTGAGTGATTAAATTTTTAAAGTCCGTCATGATATTTCACTAGGATTTTGTGCTAACTGACTAGCGAATTAAAACAACATAAAGCTAACTTTTTAATTTAATTACTTGCTATTAACGAGTAAGATATATTTTGGTCAACTAGTAAATGCACTATTCATTATGAGTACTGACGAAATAAATATTTATTTCTAATTCATTATGAGCAATTTTATAAATGACTAGCGCTTATTTCACGGGGTTTTTGTTAAACGATAAATAAGATATACACTTGTGTTTTTCTAATTTAAATTTAATATTTTATATTTCCCTTTTTTCAGGTCAAGTCCTAGATGGTATTCCCGACAAAACTTTCCAGTGACAGCCAAAGTCTATTTCAGCTCTCAAACTAAACCAATGGTAAGCTATTTAGAACTATGTGGGTCGGGGTGTTAAATCATTACTATCCCCCGCGTGTTTTAAAATATAACTTTTAAAATTTAAACTCGTGACCTCTTTCAAATATGGCAGTAATTCTTCCGATTGTATTTGTACAAACTTACAAACACATCGGTGAACTTATTTCCTGGCTAATACCTTCCGCCCATATTGTCTCCTCTGACAGGTTATATGTAATATTGATACATAGATGGTCTAGCGGTAGCGATTACATATATCACCTGTGTTTACGCGTACACCTCCCAGACGAATTTCTTAGGCAGCCAATCTGACTTTCTTTCCATCGATCGTGCGCCACCACGTTGTGTCAACAAAGATCATCTCTATCAAAGGTCGATAGACGACTTAAGTGTTAAAAGCATTATCCGCTGACCTGTCTAATTAGCCTTGTAATACTACGATTCACTTTGTGAAACGTAAAGAAGCCTAGGGAGTGGTCAGAGCAAAAATGTAGGTGCATAAAATTTGCCAGATAATAGGACGATGAGTGAGGAAAATGAAGAAATAAGTTAATAATGCAGGAGAGAACGAAATTGATGAAAATGGCACAACTGATTTCATCACACTTATCCATCTCTTGTTCCACTGGCACTTGTCTGGTTCTTATCATCAGTTCCACTTTAGTAATCTTGTCATACCACTTCAAGCCTTGTATTCTACGCAAGCATTCATTTATGAAAATATGACTTGTAATAGCACTTCAGTAACATGAAACATAAAAATAACTCCTTTTTTAAATCATTAGATTGCTATTATTTTCAGTATTTTGGTAAAAAAATAATTGATATTTTATCAGCTGTTTCACGCCCAAGTAAACTAATAAATATTTGATTAGCTGTTTCACTGTGAAGTAAGATAATACATATTTGATTAGATGTTTCATGCCAAAGTAAAATAATTCATGTTTGATAAGCACGCTTGAGACGATTCGTTAAGCCCCATCATGCACTTCGACGTCTTCCTATGAAAACTTCATTACGAGGTAAGAATAATCATACATCTTTAACGGGAAAGCGCTCGCTCTTGTTCACAAGCACACACGTACATAATTCTGTAATTTTTTACATTTTGCTTTTTTTCAGCCCACGGTCTTCGGTCTCAATATTTAATTTTTTTCTTCAAATAATCTATTTATTTACATTCCAGATAAATTTACATAACACATGCATTAATATTTTTCGATGGTCTCAATAATTCAGCAACTACTATTATTCTTCCTTTCTTATCTGTCCACCAGAGTCTTTCTTCAACTTGTTTTAAAGTTTAATTCAATTGCAGACTTTGGACGTAAATTCCGTTCTGTGTGATCGCGTGTGCCACATCTGGTGGACAAAGGGAATGCTATTTTAAGTTTATAGGAAGAGTTCACCCCGCATTTAGAGTACAGGTGCACAACAGCTAAGGATTAGGGATGAGGGTAGATAATGTATTTCGATTGGGGGCGGGGGTAGATAATGTATGTGGATTTGGATTTGGGGGTAGATAGTGTTTGGATTCGGAATTGGAGTAGATACTATGTTTGGATTCGGAATTGGAGTAGATACTATGTTTGGATTCGGAATTAGAGTAGATACTATGTTTAGATTCGGGTTTGGGTTAGATAATATGTTTGGATTCTGGGATTGGGGAAGATACTATGTTTGGATTCGGAATTGGAGTAGATACTATGCTTGGATTTCGAATTCGGGTAGATACAATGTTTGGATTCGGGATTGGGGTAGCTAAAGTGTTTGAATTATGGTAGATAATGTGTTTGGATTGGGGTACATAACGTAGTTGGATTGGGAATGTGAGTAGATAATGGTGTTTGCGGCTGAGCGCAGAAGAAGTGTCGAACAAGCATATTCACTGAAGTCATAATTGTTAATTTTTAAAATGCGCATATTAACCTCTTGCATGCACCATTGGCTTTAATCATCGCCTACTTACAAGCAGAACAATCAGCCTGATGAGTCATGCAATTAAGATACTGCTCAAAATCATACAGGAAAGAATAAAAAGGAAGGTAGACAGCGAAATCCAAGAAGAACAGTTTGGTTTTAGACAGAACCAAAAGATGCAGCAATAGAGAATGCAGTCAGCGACCCATAGCTTGACTGCTTGCATCAGGGTCAGCGAACCAGAGCTGACCAAGACCGTACTCCACCTCCCCGGGCTGTAGGGAGGTTGAGGCAGCGTTGCCACGGTTTGTTTCGCCAGAAACTCTCTCACTAACAGGGACGCATGAGCCAGCGCATTGCCTTGGTGAATAATCCAGGTGTTGGGCATCTCCGGGCGGACGCGCGCGACTCTGTTCTTCAGCCGTTTAAACACTTCCACGTAAAATGCAGCGTTGACCGTTTGTCCAGGTGGTACAAAGTCCTTATGGACAACACCTTTAGAGTAAAAAAAGACAATGACCATCGATTTCATCTTCGATTTGCTCATTCGAACCTTCTTTGGTCGAGGAACGTTTTGTGCCTCCGAAACACTTGTGCTTTCGATAAAGCATCCTTCCCGTAGGCTTTCTGTATCATGGCAAGCGTCTCGGTCGCGGATTTTTCAAGTTTTACACAAAACTTTATCGCGTATCGCTGTTCGACATTCCTCTGCATTTTGACCGTTACGCGACGCTCACACAGCTGTCCACTTCGCAAGCGATCCGCACTCTGTAAAAGCTCAGAGCCAACATTTTTTTTCTCCCTTACATCTGTTATTTTGCTGTTATACCCTGTTCAACCAAAACCCGTTGAGGGGTTAAAACGGTTATATTGGGGTATATAGGGTGTTATCGTCTTCGCTGGTATCACGTTCCTAGTCCTAGAGATGACTGGTCCTGAAAAGGACCACTAGCTGCCTGTTTGGTCCTGTGATAGGGCCGGAAAGACACCCGGCTTACCCCTTCGAGGGAAGACACCCCAGCTTCCCCCTTCATTGTGAGTGGCACATTTATCGCCCATATTTTAGAAGTGCGCGCAGCACGCTAGTATGTAAAAATTCTGACGAGATAAAGAAGATTGATGACTAGGCCATAATAATGCCTAGAAATTAAGTTGTGGTGTAGAATTGTGTTTTTGCTCTAGAAATAGTTGTGTATATTTCTGTTGTCGGCCCTTCTAAAGCAAATATCGCGAGTGTTATGTATGCGGCCAAATCAATACGCCTAGCGCTCAGTAAATTGAGTGATTCGACCTGGGCTTATAAAAGAGATAGCGGCCGGCAAGCGGGCCTACTTTGCCACAGCCGCCCAGAGAGAACAGACGACGTTAGACACACAGAGCCAAGCTGTAAATGCCTTGTGCACGTGAGTTAATTTAAATTAGAATTAGTTTTCTATAATTCTGAAATTATATCGATGTGGCTATTTTAATGTTTAGTGAAATAAATAGATAGATGTGTTCCCAAAGGAAATGTCTTTTTAGGGCATTATGATTTAGTCTCGAAATGATAGATGAGTGAAAATAATGTTTGATCGGTTTTATTAGGCATGCTAAGTCCAGATTGCGGCTGTAAGAACGATTATTTCAGTCATCAGACCGGGCAAGAAAGGCGAAGATAGTATGAAAGTATTTTGTACATGAAACTGGACAGAAATGTTATCAGAAACTGCAATTTAGATAATATTAACTAGTTGGGAAGATGGCAACCGGGAGGACCACGAGTTGATGACCGTGCGTAAAAGAAGACGCCAAGGAGTCTGCATTTAACACTCTTAGTTATCACTTAATGTTACGCAGTTTTATATCGCGTGAATCGACACGTGGGTGAAAGTATGTAATTTTCCCCAGTAATAGAAGAGAGAGTTTTCGTGGTAAATTTCCTTTATGTGATGACTAGTTCTAGTTGTTAAGTCAAGAGTAATTATATTTTATTTCTTTAGTGTAAAAGTAATTGAGTGTATTTCACGATTATTGATTATTCTACTGTATATATTTATGGGTTACTTTGAAGTGAGAATATGCATTTAGATTTCGGGAGAGCGCGAGGCCACTCCTTTGTTGAGACATGTGTTTCTCTGGTTGCTCCCGGCGGAGCATGGAAACACCAATGCAGCTGGTGTCCATTACAGGCCCACAATAAGCATTTTTATGCTATTGCTGTGGTTGTTTCGGTGACGGTAACGATGTGTTTCATGTGATGAGTTCTCAGTCTCATCAGGGGTCGTATACGACACGCTTGTTACCAGGCGCACCAGTCGCCACTTACGACATGTTCAGAGGGCAGTGACGAATATTGAGATGGATCAGTTCGAGGTGGTGGTTTACTCTTATTACTGAGAGTACTTGATGTACATGTAGTTGAAGAATATTATTTTATGTCCATTTTATTATTATTTAATTATGGTTATGTGAAGAATGGTTTGTGAGAGCACGTGGGCTCACTTGGAGATGTATATTTCTCTTCTCCGCTCCTGAGGGAGCATGGGGCCACCAGTGTGGTTTCATCCGTATGAAGCATTCAGATGCTCGTGCAGTAGTAGTTTCGGTAGCAATCTGTGTTACACGGTGAGGTTGCCAGCCTCATGCACAACACCATACTAGTCTCATTGGACGACATGCATGAGTGTGTGTGTGTGTGTGTGTGATAGCTGAGTGTGTGCTCTTGCAGTAGTGGTTTCGGTAGCAATCTGTGTTACATGGTGAGATTGCCAGCCTCATGCACAACACCATACTAGTCTCATTGGACGACATGCATGAGTGTGTGTGTGTGGGATAGCTGAGTGTGTGCTCTTGCAGTAGTGGTTTTGGTAGCAACCGATGTTACACGGTGAGATTGCCAGCCTCATGCACAACACCTTACCAGTCGCATTGGACGACACGCATGAGTGTGTGCGTGTGTGATAGTTGAGGGTGGCGTGGAAGGACTGTTTGGCAGGTGAGAGCATCATTATTTAACTACTATGATTTTAACTATTCGTTGTTTTGTTTGTTTCTTCAGACTAGCAATCGGGCACATGCTGGGTGTTTTGTTTTGTTATGTTAGCTAGTTTATTTGTTTAATGTTTGCTTAGTCCCTGAATGGGTTGTAAATGTGGTAGGGTGGGCGAGATGATGATGATGATTATGTTGTGATGTGTGATATCACTCTCTTGTCACACTCGCACCGACCCGAACAACAATAAAACTCTTGATTCTAGAGACAGGGGCTATATTTATTTTTATAACCCATTCAGTGACAAAGCAAACATTAAACGAATAAACCAAGGAACATAACACCAAACCAAACAAACAAAACACCCAACAGTGCCCGATGCTAATCTGAAGAAGCAAACAAAGCACAGAATAGTTAAAATCATAATATAATACTGAATGAGAAACACCACGCTCTCACCTGTCAAACTGTCCTACGCCGCCACCTGACACACTCAACTATCACACACACACACACTCATGTGTGTCATCCAATGCGACTAGTAAGGTGTTGTGCGTGGGGCTGGCAATCTCACCATGTAACACAGGTTGCTTCGGAAACCACTACTGCAAGAGCACACACTCAGCTATCACACACACACACACATGCATGTCGTCCAATGAGACTAGTAAGGTGTTGTGCGTGGGGCTGGCAATCTCACCATGTAACACAGGTTGCTACGGAAACAACTACTGCAAGAGCACACACTCAGCTATCACACACACACACACACTCATGCATGTCGTCCAATGAGACTAGTAAGGTGTTGTGCGTGGGGCTGGCAATCTCACCATGTAACACAGATTGCTACCGAAACACTACTGCCCTAGCATATGAATACTTAATATGGAGGCAAACCACACTGTTGGCCCCATGCTCCCTCAGGAGCGGAGAAGAGAAATATATACCTTGAAGTGAGCCCACGTGCTCTCACAACCATTCCTCACATAACCATAATTAAATAATCATAAAATGGACATAAAATAATATTCAATATATGTACCAACAAATACTCTCAATAAAATCGAGAATAAACTACTACCTCGTAACTGATCTATCTCAATATTCGTTTACTGCATTCTGAAGCAATGTCGTATGTGACGACTGGTGCGGCTGGGAATTCTGCATCACATGAAACACATCGTTACCGAAACAACCACTGCTATAGCATAAAAAATGCTTCTTGTCGGCTTGTGATAGACACCAGCCACATTGGTGTTTCCATGCCTCCGCCGGGAGCAACCAGAGAAACACATGTGTCTCACAACAACAAAGGAGTGGCCTCGCGCTCTCCAGAAATCTAAAATAATATTCTCACCTCACAGTAACCCATTAAATATACAGTAGAATTATCAATTCAATACGTGAAATACACTCAATTACTTTTACGATTAGAAAAAATAAATATAAAAATTTTTATTCTCGTACTTAAACCAAAAACTGGAAACTAAATACACAACGTGTCACGTGGCGTAAACAATTTATTGGTTTGCCAGCGCGGGCGTGTTATTCCGCCTCTAGCTTTTTATTGACAGTCCTCGACTAACGTGGCATGACAATCATCCGCACTATTGGTTAGATTATTAATCTACATTCCCGTGAAATAGTCTTTGTACTTATCACTCATGATCCTCTTTTCTGATAATACATTTCTGTCCAGTTTCATGCATAAAACACTCTCCTACTAAATTTGCCCGGTCTGATGGATGAAATACTTGATACTAAATTCTCACATCTGGATTTAGGCTTTGCGTGCCTAATAAAACCTATCCAGACCATTATTTTTCACTCATCTATCATTCTTCAAGACTAAATCTATAATGTCCCCTAAAAAGACATTTCCTTTGGAAAAACACATAATTCTATCTATTTCACTATAACATTAAAAAAAACAGACTCGTGCTGAATATATAATTCTAGAATTATATAAAATTAATTTCTAATTTAAATTAACTCACGTGATCAATGCAATTTAACAGCTAGGGCTCTGTCACGGCCGTCTGTTCTCTCTGGCGAGGCTGATTACTAGGAAGAAGGTCCGCTGGATAGCTCGCTATACTTCTTTAAGATATGAGGCCACTATAGGCTAAAAAAAGATTTTTTTCACTCACTTTACTGCTGTTAGGCGTTATTAAACTTGATCTACTTAAACATCACACCAGCGATATTTTCGCTCTAGGAATTGCACGAAAACACGTACAAATAAAAACCTAGACAGCTATTTAATCGCATGTGAAACCGAGATGCTACTAACCACAAAACTTAATTTATATGCATTTATTATGGCATTTTCATCAATCTTCTACGTCAGATTTTTCATCCAACACATGCTCGCGCTCGTCAACGTGATCTAGGGAATCAGTCATGTGGGCCTCGACCGAAAGATTAGATGCGCCTCACAAAATGCATTGAAACTGAGAAGTGGGGGTGGGGCGTCAGGGGTCTCTTCCCGGCCCCATCACAACATATCTCCCTCCTGATTTTTGTTGTCGTCTCACCGACAACCATCACTACCACTACCACTGGCGACACTTCGTTCGTTAGCCTCGCGACATCGGGGGGGTTGGTGCTGCCCGCCTATGACAGCAATGAATGTACTGCGGCGATGCTTTGGCGCTGAGCGTCTTCTCTCATTATTTCGGTACAAACCAAGCGGCTGCGCGGATGACTGAGTTGTGTAGACATGGTGGTGAGGGGGTGTTATGTGGGGGGGGGGGGCTGGGGGGGGCTTGTGGTTAGAGATTCTGCCTACTTACGTACGGGGAGGGTCGACTGGCTGGCCTGTGCCGTGACAACTTTCCTTTGCCAGTGCATGTAGCTCCCGCATCTAAGGGGGATA
Source organism: Oreohelix idahoensis (assembly GCA_024509875.1). Taxonomy (NCBI): domain Eukaryota; kingdom Metazoa; phylum Mollusca; class Gastropoda; order Stylommatophora; family Oreohelicidae; genus Oreohelix; species Oreohelix idahoensis. Next base: position 10,398 of record JAMPIV010010837.1, on the reverse strand, counting down.
CCCTCTTGACGTACCCTAAAAGCACTCATTCAGTGTCCTAAGCATAGGCTTACATCGCCGCCTCTCCACATCCAGACCCCTGACTGATGAATTGTACTCTGCAATGCCAATCCCTTGAACCCCACATATCTGGTGACGTTGCACTCCTCCAATGCCTCATCTGCTTTAGGACGTGCCTTTACGAGACCTAGAACGACCGCGTAACTCTTGTCGTTACGGTGTTTCCTGTACAGATGTGGCGCTGGAACAATTCTCCCTACGTGGCATCTTCATTGGCTTGCGTCCTCTCATCGCTCTTGAAGGCCATGAGCGCTTAGCACTCGGCATGAGGCCTCAGTCCGATCTTCAGGGAAAGATGCTTTTGAGGGCAACGAGGGGACGGCTATCAAAGATGTTCAGTCTGATTTGCGCATCCACTCAAACCATACCGACGAGCTCAAAACCTAGCCAAAAAGTGGCCCGATTGCTACGCCGAAGAGCGAACAATAGCACAATGAATAGTTAGAAAGAGATAGAGCTTAAATTATCAATCATGGCGAGCGCCCTTGAATAGAGTGGAAAAGTTGTCTATCAGCCTACTAAAGACTCTTATGGCCATATACTGTCACTCAGCCGCGCACCTGTGACCTACACTCAACTATCACTACACAGCACCCACACTCTCATGTCGTCCCTGATATCAATACAATGGCGCATCGATAGTAAGGTGTTGTGCGTGGGGTGGCTATAGCCAACATGTCATCACAGGTTGCTTCGGAAGGACCATGACTGGCAAATGGGAAGCCACATCTCTTAGCTATGACATCTCCAAACAGTTGCACTTTATACATGTAAGTTCAATCGAGACTAGAGGGCACACGTGTATTGTCTGCGAAGCTATGGTGACTGCCGACTCGGGTCCCTCCAACAATTGTTACCGATCCGAACATAACTTTTGTGTACCTGAAAAGTCATTCCACTGTCTGCATATGGGATGCGCATTTCACTCAGCCTGCCCAATCTTGTAGCCAGGACGGCCACAAAATTGTCCAATCAATACGATGGCAATTGATCTTCCAATGTTGCCCTAGTACGATGGTTTGCTGTTCAAACATACCATACTCTCTCTCTCATTTATCTACGCACAGCGACGATTGTAACACACTCTTCCTTACCCTGGCCAATACACAACATGCCCTACCACTATGAACTGACTTACATCATGGACCCGCCACCCCCTAACCACAACCCTCTCAACGGTACCACACACATTCTAGCATCCCAACAATCACCGCCATCAAACTCACCTTTTCGGCCCCCATATACCTCCCTCCTACATTTGAGTTGTTGAGAATACATCGTCCTCTCACAACCATTCCTCACATATAACACATAAATTAAAAAATCATAAAATGGACATAAAATAATTATTCAATTATATGTACAACAAACAGAAGTCTCACTCTCATTAATAAGCTCGAGACCTAAAGATGAGACTGCTTCACACGCTCGCGAATAATAACTGAATGCCCCTCTGTCTTCTAAGTGAGATGTGTGATGCCGCACGGCTAACACTGACCACATGCTCTCTATAGAGTACTCTCGCACCTCGCGCGCACGTAGTGCTCACGTCCATACCTGGTAGCGACCCGGCAACCTCAGAGGTGCGTCCACTAGCGATCTCACCTCTTGTTCCCAGATGAGAGAAGATAGGGCAAAGATAGACCTTCTACCGTGCGGTACACCACCAACACACGGGTCTCACTACCAACCACTAATGATAGAGATATAGCAATAAAACAGTGACTTCCTAGAGAGTGTAGAGAGCATGATGCCCCACTAATCTCCACCTCACGTCTTGTGTGTCACACTGACCCTGACCGAGCTTGACCTATCCTAAAACATCTGGATGTGCGGGTCAAAAGGTCGTTGTGATCAGAACTTCCTGCTCACGTTGGTTGTTTCTCACTAGGTGCTGACCTAGTCCGGGACGTCAACCTCCTTCAGTGAAAACTTCTTACCACCCGCATGTCGTACTCAACCAAAGAGGAGTGGCAATCGCGCTGACTCTCAGAAATCGTCAATGCATGTACCATTATCTCCAACAACGTTCACAGTAGAACCCCATAGTACACCTATAATACAGTAGAATTATACCCGTAAGACGCGATGAAGAGTATAACATTCCTAATTACCTTTTATCAGATAGAAAATCATACGGGCAATTATAAATTTCTAGACCCTGTACCTCCAAACTGCCAGCACCCTTTCATACCAATTTTGCAACTGTCACAGTGGCGCTACCGACCCATTAACCATCGGACGCACTCCCATCACACGCGGGGCGTAAAACGATTAGTTCGCCGCTTTTCGATGGTCATACAGTCCTCGCCACTGTCCCGCTACAATCATTGTTGAATTGTTAATCTTATCTACACGGCAGACTAGCTACTCGTGAAATCAGCTTCAGGACTCCCAAACTCAAGTCTGCAACTTATTGATACATTCCCGTGTCGGCCGCAGTTTCGGGATGACCATAAATACCACACTTCTCTACTAATGCACTCTGTGCCCGACTCTGACTGGATGAAACGATGATTGATACGTCCAACTCTCACCATCTGCGATTTATGGGCTAGAGCGTGCCTTGAAAGTAGATCTCCTGCTATCCAGACCATTGTTTTCACTTCATCGAAAAATCAGCTATACTCATCAAGGACGTAATGATCATAATGCATACATCCAAAGACATCCGGTCCTTTGGAAAACCCCACATCCCGCATCTTGTTTCACGTAACATGTGAATAACTGACTCGTGAGACTGACACGGCCATTCTAGAATTATATGAAAATTAATTCATAATTTAATCGTTAGACTCACGTTGCTACAATGCATTTACAGTTTGGCTCTGGTCGATTGCAACACCATCTCAGTCACAGACTTAATACCAATGATCAAGCAACCGCAAGTAGCCTTAATGCTAGGTCAACAGTTTAATTCTATACCAAGAACAGAGGCGACCCCGCCAAACAATTTACTGCAACTAGGCAAACAAATCTTGCGAACTACTACTAAACTAGACACACGGCCATTCAGATTTTCATGCTTTATGAATAGTGAAAATTGTGCGACCAATCACACACACAAGCTATTTAATATAACACAATTTCTAACACAGACCTACGTTACAACTAGAACAAAATTATGGGATTGACTATTCATTCAATTTTCTACTTCAGAACGTTTGATAAACAAACCCAAAAAACAACGCGACCGTCACGTACATCTGACACAGTCACGGTGGCCACGCAATCCTCGAGAATAACTATTAGGCGACAGTAAAATTACATGCCTGAAACACGAAGTGGAGGGTGGGGACTTAGGGGTGTCATGAACTCGTACCCATTAACAGTAAGAGAAATAAATACAGCACCAGTCCCCAACCCCCGCCTGCCTCATAGAATCAAGTTACGTGTCTTGAGCCTGTTGAGTTAGGGTTCGGTCAAGACGTGTGTGACCAATAATTGCGGACCAGTGATCAAACATATCCTTTATAAATATATTCCATGGTTGCAGCGGGTCTTGGGTCTGAGCGTACCCCTAGCCCTGTCACAATTGGCGACCGTCGGCAGGAATAAGGGCAGACCAGTAGTTAGACCAACAGCAGAACAGTCGAACGAAACAAGATACTTAGTAAACACACCAGCTAGTGCAGTCTTGCATAGCAAGAATGGCTTCGGACGAAGCGCCCTGTGAAGGATAGTAGGGGGTGAAGGGGGCCAGAGATAAGATGTTATGTAGTTGGAGAGTGGGATTTCCCACTTGGCAAGTAGATTGTGGGAAGATTGTGGATAGGCCGCGTGGAAGGTGGCGCCTTTTTTGGGCGCAGAAGACAAGTTAGAGACATTGAATCTGGACCAACGGTAAGTCACTCCAAATGGGTACTCACTAGAGAATTAACGTGATTACATGGCGGGAGCCAAGGGGCCAGCCCTGAGCAGCGTTTCTCAAGATAAAATGTCAAAAAAGCATACAGCGAGGCTAAACCACCCAGTCAGTGAGGATGAACAGGAATTTAAGGCGGGAGTCAGGGGCCTAGGGAATGTTGCTGGTTTTCTAAGGTGAAAGTCAAAGAGCCAGAGACAGCTTGGGTCCCAGATAGCAAGTGCAGAGATGATCTGAATGGTAAGGAGGAGAGGCACTGAAAGCAGATGTGTGAGTATTAATTCTCCTAAAGGCCAAGCTAGCACAGATGTCCAACAGTCCAGTTCGCCAGCATACAAGAGAGAGGTGCAGAGATAAGAGAGCACCTAATGCGCAGCCCGGAAAAACAGCCAACGCCAAGACGAGGAGGTGTGTCGCGGGAACAGCCAACGCTAGACCAAGGAGGTGTGTCCTGCGGGGGCAGCCAACGCTAAATGTCGAGGAGGTGTGTTCCGGTAGGAACATTCAAACTAACCTTCTTGTATGTGAGAGTCATGCTGGTCTGTTCAAGGAAAGCTGTGTAGCTGTACAGTTACCAAAAAACGTCAGCTACACCGACAAAGCGAAAAAGGAGTTTGCAAGTGGTACATAGTGTCCACCAGGGGATGGGGGAATCAATCACGCTCAGAGATGATGGAGGAATGATTGATGTATATCGTGTATCATCAATAACCAAGAAGCTTTCAGAAAGGGGATTCCGGAGTTTCTGGCCGAGGGAATGAGAACGTGTAGAGGTTATGTACAGCCATAAAACATCCCTCCCAGGCCCAGGGCATGGAAGCTCAGATTTAATGTATGCGGCCAATTGGCGGTACAAAGAGTGTAAGGGCAGCTGAAAGCGACCCATGGACAGAGGAAGCTCTCAGAAAGATAAGGTGCTTCAATCACTGGTGGAGAACACCTGTCAGACCACATGGCAGCCAGTGTGCCCTTCAAGGCCCGCTTCCGAAGAGAATGTGTGTCGATGCAAGTCCATGAACACTTAATAGCCCCTGTCCGTGTCAAGGAGCTCTTTCCAAGACGTACTCGCACACAACGAGGTTGCCTTTAGGGCGCAAGCCAAATGAGAGGGCCACGTACAACTATCACACTAAGGGCGCCGAGAAAAAATTGGGCCGTCGTCTAGTGGGAGGGAGGGAAACCCATCCTATGCAGATTGTGGAGGGAGTGCTCAAATTCAAGGTTCAGCGAGGTGTGGAGGGAGGAATCATAGCTAAAGAGCATGACGGTGGGGAACCGTAACCACGCGTTCCACACAAAATGAGTGATACTATACATACACATCTCATATACATCTCATCTCACCGTCAAAGAGCGCGATCCTCCTTTTCAAAGTTCGACAGATGCAAGCACTGACAAGGCCAGATGTTGCACGGGGCTAGAGCGCTCGCAGCGACGGTCTGTGGATCACCGGGCAAACCGGTGAGCTATATGTTGGAGGTCTTCAAGACCAAGAGGGAGCTGACAGTCCGAGCAACGTTGAGTAAACTCCGGAGAGTTGACGACCAAGTAAGTACGGTCCCAGACCGGGTTGTACCGAATACAGAATCTGAGCCCTCAAAACAGTCGCTGCTGAGAAAATAATAGGCGCAGCACCAAACGTCGAGAGATTTCGACTGAAGCGCCAGAGGTAGTGATGTATGTCGGGTGACGACAACAAGATCAGCGCCGGAGATATGTGATAGTGTCCGGCTAAAAGGAACACCCGGCTTACCCCTTCCGGATAAGACACCCAGCCTTCCCCTTCATTGCTTGTGTGTCGGACATTTATTCGCCCATGTCATCGTTTGTGAAAGTGCGCGCATGCACCGCACTAGCTGACGTAAACATTCTGACGAGATAAAGAAGTATTGAATGATGGCCATAATAATGCCTAGAAATTAAGTTGTGGTGTAGAATTGAGTTTTTGCTCTACCCTCCCCAAATACGTTGTGTATATCGTCTGTTGTAGAGTCGGTCCCTTCGTAAGCACAACATATACAGAGATAGATAGATACGAGGTTTTATTGTATGCGTAGCTCCAAATACAATACGTTCTATCAGCGGTGCATGTAATAATTTGAGCTTGTATTCGACCTGTAGAGAGTGCAGTAGAAAGAGTTTAGCGGCCGGCAAGCGGTCCTACTTTGCCCCGCAGCCGCCCAGAGAGAAAAACAGGACGACGTTAGACACACAAGCCAAGATGTAAATGCCTTGAGCAAGGTGAGTTAAATTTAATATATAGATATTTGAGTTTCTACATTATAATTCTGGTTAAGCTATATCGCTATATATCGATGTGGCTATTTTAATGTTTAGTGAATGTAATAAGGAGAGTGATGTAGAATTCCCAGAGAGGAAAATGTCTTTTTAGGGCTCTTATGATTTAGTGTCTCGAATTATTGATAGATGAGTGAAAATAATGTTTGATCGGTTTTATTAGGCATTGCTAAGTCCAAGTATTGCGGGGCTGTAAGGAGCGATGTGTTTGTTTCTCAGGTCATTTCAGACCGAGAGCAGGAAAGGCGAAAGATAGTCACTAGCGATAAAGTATTTTGTAGCATGGAAATGTGGGACAGAAAATGTTATCAAGAAAAACTGTCAATTTAGATAATATTAACTAGTTGCGGAAGATGGCAATCCGGCCACTCGGACCTACAGAGTTGATGGGACAGTGCGATGAGAGATAGAAAGACGCCAAGGAGTCTGCATTTAACATGTTAGTTATCACTTAATTGTACGCAGTTTTGTATATCACGTGAATCGAAACGTGGGTGAAAGTAGATGTAATTTCCGCCTTTAATAGAAGAAGAGAGTTTTGTGAGGTAAATTTTCCTTTATGTGATGACTAGGTTCAGTTGTTAAAAGTCAAAGACATCGCTAATTATTATTTTTACGCTTTATTTAGTGTAAAAGAGTAGTAATTGAGGTTATTTCGTACGATTATTGATTATTCTAGACTGTACGTATATTTATGGGTTGTACTTTAGAAAGTGAGAGAAAAATGCATTTATGATTTCGGGAGAGCGCGCGAAGGCCATCCTTTGTTGTGACATGTGTTTCTCTGGTTGCTTCGGCGGAACATGGAAAACACCGAATGCAGCTGGTGTCCATTACTGGCCCACAATAGGCATTTTTACTATTGCTGTGGTTTGTTTCGGTGCACGCCCGTAACGATCCGCTCATGCTCCCTCACCTCACGTGCATGAGTTTCAGTCTTCATCAAGGTGGTCGTATACGACACGCTTGTTACCAGGCGCACGCAGTTCGACACTTACACGGGACACATGTTCAGAGGGCTAGTTGTCTCGAATTATTGAGCATGGATCAGTTCGAGGTGGTGGTTTACTCTTATTACTGAGAGTACTTGATGTACATGTAGTTGAAGAATATTATTTTATGTCCATTTTATTATTATTTAATTATGGTTATGTGAAGAATGGTTTGTGAAAGTGTGGTAAAGTGGGATGATATAAATATTTATAGGGGACTTAGTGTACTGACTGAGATCAGCTGTGAAGGTATCTGTATGTAATAAGTGTGGTGTGTTACAGATGACCTTACTTTGCTGCACATGTATGACGCGCTCAGTGACCTCAGACTTATTCTGGGAATTATTAGAGTGAGGACTACGTTGAATGAGGATCAGAAGGGCTGTTTGATGGATAGTGATTGTTGTCACTAACAACCAAACAGGATAAGAAAGCGTAAACAATTTAATTTAATCCACAATACTTTACAACACTGTGACACTCACATACATAGAACACTCTATAAGACTATCTCAATAAGTCAAGTGTTAACTTTTAAAATATGTATTAATTCCTTTCAATAATAGATATCCTGATTCAACTACAAAGTGAATCAGAATTCCACAATGTAAATGTAATTCACAAGTTTTATGTACACAATTTATAGATAGGAATCTTTGTATTGACATTTTTATTGTTATTACATAAGGTGGTTAAGTTGCGCAAATTGTAGTTACTGTCGGCAAGGTAAGTACCTGCTTTGTCAAGATATAGGTTGTTGTGTATTAAAGTCATCATCATGTGAACTTCAGAAGTATTTGTTTTGCTAGTGGGAAATAATACTTATGGAAGCATGGTGTCACAGTTTCTTTTGTTATTTGAAACAAATAACTGTCCTCTTGATTTAATGTGACAGACAATTATTAGAGGGGGGTATACACAAGATGAGCTGTCTGGCCAACGAAATCTTATACGTCTGTGTGGGCGGGCAGGAAAGTCTGACTCCTCTGCGCTCGCTTGCTGTCACCGTTTTCTGAGAAACAACACCTGGTCGATATCGTTGACCAAAGGGAGTATGATACCAGCCTTGGATTCAGCAAAGCTCAGTGGGACAGTGCTGCACTTTTATATGTTTTTTTGTTATCCCACGTCCCTGAAACAAGAAGTTGTACCTCCCTACTTCAGAACTAATTTATAATCTATTTAAATTAGTCTGATGTAGGAGGTACAACCTTGTCTTGTTTCAGGGACCGTTTTCCTGGTAGCTAAAATATTAAAGCAGGTAGCCTAAGTATATAGTTTTGCTGAATCCAGAGGCTGGTATCATACTCCTTGGTCAAGGATATCGACCAGTGTTGTTTCTCAAGAAAACGGTTGAAGCAAGCGAGAGAGGAGTCAGAGTTACCTGCGCCACTCTCAGAAAGAAGAAGTTAAGATTTCGTTGGCCAGAGCGAGCTCAAATCTTGAGTGTAATAACCCCCACCTCTAAAGAATATGACTGTACATTTAGTCATGAGAGGGACGCGTTATGTGTTGTTTAAATAAAAGAACTTGTGACATCCTTCCAATATTATTTCCCCTACTCATGATCATATATCAAAGACACTTGAATTCATGATGGACAAACAAACAAAACCTAGCCTTGATGTAAAGCCATGATATTGTACCTGATCGTGGTGAGGTTAGTTACTACATTAGCAATCTTACACACATATTGTAATTAATAATATATGTCCAATACACAAACGCCCATCTCCTAGTCTCATAAATTGCTGCTCACCCATCAAAAACTTTGCCGCTTGCCCCCCCCCAGTGTGATTACATTTGATTGTGATTCCTGATTCACTTTGTAGCTTGAATCAGGGATATATATTTATTGAAAGGAAATTAAATACATATTTTAAATGTGTTAACACTTGGAGCTTATTGAGATAGTCTTATAGAAGGTGTTCTATGTATCAGATGTGGCGGTTGTGTCAGTGTTGTAAGGTATGTGTGGATTAAGTATTTATTTGTTTATCGGGTTCTGTTGGTTGTTGTCGAACATCACACCTATCATAACCCTAGAAATTTCAAAACGTTAGTGTCCCGATCACAATCTGTCCATGAGTATTAAGTGTTGTACAGACGAGGTTCATATGCAGAATGTGGGTAGCAAGAGTAAGGTCATCTGTAACACACCACTACTTTATTAATACAGATACCTTCACAGCTTGATCTCCACTTCAGTACATAAGTCCCCTATAAATATTGATTGTATCACATCCTCAGCTTTTACCACACTTTCCACAAAACCTTCTTACACACTATACCATAATTAAATAATAAATAAAATGGACATATAGTATATATAATTAAAAGTCCGAGACCATACTACTATGTACATCAAGTGTAGTACTGTCAGTAATAAGAGTTAAAACCACCACCTCTCGAATCCTTTCTGATACCAATCTGTCAATATTTTCGTCACTCGCCCTCTGAACATGTCCGTACAGTGTGCGACTGGTGCGCCTTTGCGTAAAAAGCGTGTCTAGTATAACTCGACCCGGCTGATGAGGACTGAGAAACGCTATCACTGAAAAACAATCGTTTACCGTCACCGAAAAAACAACCACAGCAATAGCATAAAAATGCTTATTGTGGGCCTGTAATGGACACTCAGTCTTGCATTGGTGTTTCATGTTCCGGCGGACAGCAACCATGAGAGCTCAAACACATGTCTCAACAAAGGAGTGGCGTCGCGACTTCCCGAAATCTAAATGCATTTTCTCACTTCAAAGTAAACCCACTAAATATATACAGTAGTAATAATCAATTATATCGTGAAGTACACTCATTAGCTTTTACACTGTAAGAAATAACTCATATAATTACTCTTGACTTAACAACTAGAAACCTAGTCATCACATGAAAGGAAATTTACCCACTCGACAAACTGCTACGCTCTTACTAAATTTCCACTTGTGGGGAAAATTACATAACTTTCGAGCCCACGTTGTCGATTAACACTGGTGATATAAAACTGCCGTAACATTAAGTGATAACTTAACAGTTGTTAAATGCAGACTCCTTGGGCTGTCTCTTCTTTTTAGCAATACGTGTCATCAAACTCGCTGTAAAGTGGTCCTCCCGGGTTGCGCCATCTTTCCCAACTAGTTTGCTTAATATTATCATATAATCTGCCAGTTTATATAACATTTCGTC
>JAMPIV010010836.1:0-289537 GCA_024509875.1 Oreohelix idahoensis | reverse complement strand
AAACGAAGAAACACGTTAGGATTCCTCTTAGGAAATCGGTCCGTTGGTCTGAAGAATGCCAATCTTCACTAGACCAAATCAAGAATATATATTTTCTTCTCCTCCCATCTTAAGATTACCTACTCTTGATAGGACTTTTGTTCTTCGGAGTGATGCTTCATCCACTGGGATTGGAGCAGCACTGATGCAAGAATATGCAAATACTCTGCATCCTGTTATGTACATTTCTAGAAAACTAAATGCGGCAGAGAGGAACTACTCGGTTTTAGACCGTGAGTTGTTAGCGATGGTTTGGTCAATTCTAAAACTACAAAGATTCCTCCTGGGCGCACATTTCATTCTAGAGACTGATCAGAAAGCTCTTACAGCTATTCAGACTAAGAATTTGAAGAGTTCGAGATCCACTCGATATGCTATGCTCTTCAACCTTTTCACTTCACGGTACGAGCTATCCGTGGTGCGGATAATGTGATGGCTGACATTTTGTCTAGATGCCCACATGACTCCAACTAATACTTCTGTCCTATATTTCCATATATTACAGAGTCATAACACACCTATATTTCTACAATAGATTAGCACATCTGTACTTACTTTATATGTACACACTATCGTGCTTTGTTGTCATCTTCTTCTGTTCGTTTTTTTAAAATGATAGAGGAGGACTGAGTAGTTAATATAAGGGCCGTTAGTTTACTAAACAGCCACAATTATTAATAATGTATTGTACCTTATGAAGCATATTAGTTATTAATTAGCATTATATTGCTTGTACTTTCTCAGAATGTCATTGTTGAGCTGAGGACTTACCTTACTAGTATCAAGCATGACGAGTTCTAGATTGTGTACTTACCCTCGGAATACCAGAGCATATGTCCTGGATCGTCATGTAGTTTAACTTTACTATGTACTTATGTCATTACATGTCAAAGAATGTACTATTTAAATTTTCCTATCAGATTTGTACATCCATTTTTAAAGACAATATTAGAGTATGCTGTTTAATGATGATTATAGTAACTTGCATACGTATATTGTGTTTACATGCTAACGTGATGTGTGTTGGTGACACCTCCCCGATGTGAATATTTTTTTGAGACATATTTATTTTTTTCTGTTGAGGTATATCCTCACCAGACACTCTATAATTAGCCTATTGTTTGGCAATTTAGTTAATTATCAGCGCATAATTCGTGCGTTTTGAGCCGCTTATCGCATGCTCTTTGATATTGAAAAAAAAAATATGTTCCACATTTTTTTTTTTATCGGGAGGAGGTGGTGATATGTTGCGTGATAAATTCTCGCAACATCGTTTTATTTCAATATCTATTTTATAACGCAAGGGCAACAACTGCTTGAATTTATAGTCACTTTTCTCGGTAAGCATTTGTCTTCTCGCGTTGGTATCGAATGCAGTTAACTTTTGAGCTGTGGTCATTTTTGCGCTGGACTGCGCATGACTTGTCTTGTTGTTTGTCGATCGGTTTCCGCCCACCACTAGTGGGAGTGAGCGATTTGGAATGGCGAAAGAGATGCCTCGTTGAAGAGGGGATCTCCGCTTTTTTTTTGTTCTGTCAGGGATGTGTAGTCCTCTTATGGATATTTCGTTTATTCGAGATAATACCTCTAGTGTTTTCCCACATGTCGGGAGGCGTGATATTTCTGTGTATTTCATGAAAGCAAGGTAAATTGACTTTTTCATTAACTCTATCGATTTTGGGTCGTGAGCGATTTCGATTCATAGCCTGTCTCCGAAAGTCGTCGTCACGAGATGTTTTTCCCAGCTCACATGTCGCTGCATTGTACTGCATCGGTTGATGCATGTACCAAGGACCATTACTTGCTACTTTGTTAAATGAACTAGGTTTAGAAAACCTTTATTATCTAGAGGATATTTTTGAGGACATTATTTATACTTCGGCAGACGTGTCTGTCTTGCTGAAGTCAAACTAAGGAGAGTGAACTGATCTCATACATCTGGTTATCTCCTGGCTGTTATAGAAAAGGATGGAGTTTTTCCACCTGACTACATTTACAGCACTATGAAATATAACATGCATCTGACTCATCATTGTAATGCTGTCTACCGTTTATTGCTGTATTGAATGTTGCTGTGATAATGACTGTTTGATGTGCCTACACATTTGCGTAACCATTTTGTCACTGTGGCGTCCACAATAAATAATGAAGAAAAACGTCAACGGCTGTTTCAAGACTCATTGACTTTATACGTCGTGAGTTTACTGACGTCCTATGTGGATTGCCCTGTTATTGTTGCATGAACATTGTTTTGACTGAACACATCTACACACTACACAAAACCAGACATGCGGATGCCATCCATCATCATATGGCATCACGCATCAGTTCTCAAGACAAAGTCCTGTGTCAAATCAGGTAGTTTGAGAATGGGCTTGCTAGTGAGTTTTTCCTTTAAATCCTGGAACGCTAATTCACTTTGCGCAGACCAATTAATTTTATCTGGAAGTCCCTTGCGAGTCAGATCAGTCAGAGGCGCACAAATAGAGTTAAAATCTTTGATATATTTTTGATAAAATCCGCATAACGACACAAATGATCGCACGTCCTTTTTTGTTTGTGGTCTAGGTGCTCTCTGCAGTTTTTCCAAGTTCTTAGGATCAGGGGTCATATTACCCTGATATACAGTGTGCCCCAAGAATTCCAACTCTTTGCATCCAATACAACATTTTGTTGGCCTAGCAGTTAAGTTCGCCTCCCGAAGTCTATTAAATAACATTTCTAGAGCTTCAATGTGTTCTTCAAATGTCTCTGTGGCGACGAGAATATCATCCATGAAATTCGTGATACATGGGTTATTCAGGGGATCCAACAATTGGCGCATCATCCTTGAAAACACACTCGGAGCATTTTTCAGTCCGAATGGTAGCATATTGAATTCATAATGTCCATCCGAAGTGCTAAAAGCCAAATAAGGTCTCACTTCAGGCTTCACTGGGATCTGGTAATAGCCTTTACTAAGATCCACCTTTGAAAAGTATTTTGCCTTGTTCAGTCTGGCAAATAACTGTTTTGTGTCTGGTAATGGGTCCACTTGTCCTTCTGTGACAGCATTCAGTTTCCTGTAATCTATGCACAGTCTGTGTTCCCAGACGGTTTTCTCAACAAAACGACACTAGAACTAAAAGATGATTCACTGTGCGAAATAATCCCCTCCTTCAACAAATAATCTATTTCTTCCTTCAATGCCTTCTCCTTCGCGAACGGAATAGAATAGGCTCTCATACAGATTGGGTTTGAGTCTACCAGTTTCATGTCATACTGTAGCAAATTTGTATGGCCTGGTTTATCTGTTAGTACATCTGTATGTTCCTCCAGAACCTGTTGAACTCTCTCCCTCTGGTTTTTAGTCAGGTGCTTACTGACTTTTACCTGTGCTGCTGTTTCACAAGGATGTAATGGGTATTCATGTGAGGTGAGTGGTTCCCTTTGCATCTGAGTTGCAATAGCCAAGGTCAATAAGGGGGTGCTTTCCTGGAGTGGTCTGTCCAGATACTTCTTTAACAAGTTTACATGATAAACTTTCTCCTTCCCCTTTTTGTCAATTTTATAGTTTGTTCTAGACACCTTCTCTAGAACCGTATATGGACCTTGCCAACCAATTTGTAATTTATTCTGGCTACCGGTAGTAGAAGAAGCACCTTCTCTCCCACAGCCAGTTCTCGGTCCTTTGCCTTCCTATTAAAATATGCTGCATGTTTCTTCCTGGCTTGTTTCAAATTATCATTTGCCAGTTTCCATCCAGCTTTCAAACGAGTGGTCAGTTCGTTCACGTATTGATAAGATGAGGTAACAGTCTCTTCCGCCTTCTCATCTGTCCAGGTCCTTAATAGAGTTACATCTGGATCTTTAATTTATCATACTTATTTTTCATGGAACCCATCGGGTCCCGTCCATTAGAAGCTTTATAATGAGGACTTTTCTTCCTAGAATCATCACTCACAAATCGACCACTACCAATTTTTTTCTGGGGTTTGTCTCCCCACTTTAGATTGTTTATGAGAGATCTTCGCTCTCTTGTCTGTTCTTCCAGTTTATATAAGTCTGACCGAGGGATTGTCATCTTATCCTGGGTAAAATTTCTTCTTTGTACTCTTCGCATAGTGGCCATGTTAATCCATTCAAGTGAAGACTGGGTGTGAAAAGGGGGCTCCCATTCCACTTTGTCTACCCGAGTATAATTAGTTTTCCTTTCAGGCCTAAAGTTGCCCCGTGGCGTTTCTAGGTCCTGCACATATTTTCTCTTTGTGGGTGTTCCCTCATGAAATACGCCACATGCTTCTACAAAGTTTTCAACATCGACATTTACGTCGGGCCAATAGTATTTTCGAGCAATCTTTTGGCAGATGGTACCGACTTTCTCATGGTCACCATCTTTTCCAACATGTAAGCTCCTTATTAAGTTTGCCCTATATATCTTGGGAAGAACTAACTGTCCGTGACCAGTGGATCTAGTTCCTGTCTTCCTGTATAATAGTTGTTCTTCATGAAATATTCCCCCTTGCTCGGAGGTGTGTGGCATTTGGGCAATTTTTTAAAACATGGCTTGAGTGTCCTATCCTCAGCCTGCGCCTTCCTCATCTCCTCTGGATGAGCATTTATAGGTTCACCTTCTTCCTCCTTCTTCTGTGACCTGGTCTGCACTGTCGCCATGATCACAGGTTTCTCGGGATTCCCCAAGAAGACGTATCTACACCCCAATATCAGAGGGTAGATTGGTTCATCTATCACTGCTGCTCTGATTTCTCCTTCCACATAGCGAGTTTTCACCGTTATCCTTGCGATGGGAAGTGTCATGAGTGGTATGTCCTTAGTCGCCCCTTGTATTTCCACTGTTTCTGTGGTATACTGACTTGGGTCCACTAGGCTAGACTTCACAACTGAATCATAATCCAAACCTGTATCATAAAGGCACCTTATGGTGACCCCATTACAAATAACATCCTCACAAACTGGGGGGTGATAAGGTTCCTGTTGTCCATTAGGATTAACCTTTAATCTTTGCGTCCCCGACTTCATTGCAGCAATGTTTGAAGGTTTCCTTCTACAAAATTCGGTGTTATGGTTATCCTTCTTGCACCATTTACACCATCTTTTTCCTTGGTTCAACGGTTTTCTTTCATTGAATTTTTGGTCATTGAACTGTGAGTTTCTGTCTCCGTAGTCATTTCTTGGCCGTTCAAAGTTTGTCCTACCTTTATTTCCCTGCTCCCTATTATCAAATTTATTAAATTGCTGTGGAGCTTTAAAATTATCTATGTGCTTCTTTTTAGCACCACTTACCTCTGCCTGGGCTGCCTGATACCTCTCAGCAACATTTAAAACCTCCCCCAACTTCTCTGCACCTTGTTCCATGAGAAATTTTCTCATGTCTGGAGCCATGGACTCTCTCAATTGCTCAATCATGATCATTTCTTTAAGATCTTGGGTCTTCCCCAGAGCAGTCCATTTCTCCAAATAGGTTTCTAGTCTGGCAGAGAATTGGTGGTATGTCTCCCCAGACAACAGTTTGGCATTTCTAAATTTCTTACGGTAAAATTCCCCATTTTTTTTTCGTACCTCAATAACAAAGCCTGCTTTAACATGTCATAATTGTCTTGGTCTTCCCTGTTCATTTTAGCAAATACTTCATAAGAAGTACCTCTCAGTCCCTGTGATAGCTTTAAACTCCACCTCTCTCTCTCTCTAACCCATAGGTAGTAGCTAATAACTCAAAACGTCCTAGGTACCCCTCTATGTCATCGTCTTTTTCAACAAAATGGTCTAAATGAAATCCCATAGCTGAGTTTGAGGCTCCCAGACTAGGCGCAGCATCTGAGGCAAAAGGGCTGGCACCATTTTCAGGAGCCTGGCCTTGTAATTCCAGCTCCCTTAGTCGTAATTCGTGCTCCCTTTGCAACCTTCTATCTTCTGCCTCCCTTTCGGCCTTTTTATCTTCTGCTTCCCTTTCGGCAGTCAATTGCTTTTTTCTGCTGCCTCTAATGCCTTTGCCTCTTAGTCTCAGCCTCAGTCTGCAACCTCTTAGTCTCAGCCTCAATCTGTAACCTCTTCTCTTCAGCCAACCTTTCAGACTCTAATTTTCTTTCAGCCTCTTTTTCTAATCTCCTTTCTTCCCGTTCAATATATTTATCACATTCAGCCGTTACGTATTGAATTAAAATCTGACCATCCATTCCCATCTCCTTTGCGGTCAGCACAGCAGCTGATCGGAATTTTGCTAGCTCCGCCATACTTTTTAGACAATATAATAATATACAAGATAAATCTCTAACCACTAACTTACTTCTAATTACTATAGTCTAAATACTTCTAATTAATTAATTAACTAATTACTTATTACTGGCTGTGAAGATTCACCAACTTTTATATGCAGGGACACTTTTAATTTTAAAGGGAATTTTACAATTTTGTTTCCCTAATTTTATTTCTCCCACCAGGAGATCCTAATATTACTGTTGGGCTAATGATCCCGGGACAAAGAGACCCCAATATATGTAGTGGGTTTGATGGTATTGTATGGTGGTGATGGTACTACGTGTGATGCATGAGGTCAGCTGTGAAGGCTCCTGAGATAAAATGTAACTGAGAGTTGTCAGAAGGCCCTTCTCGCTACCACTACGACCTCACACTTATCTTTTTTTTTTTTTTCTAATGAATGTGGCTACGTTAAATGTCTAGGGTAATGATATGTAATGTGGTGTGATAGTTTATAGACACACACACAGATATTTACTAAGTCTAATAATATTAACAAATGTTATAATACACTGAACTAACTCAAGTGTGTAAAATTTTTGATAGAAATTTTTTTACATTTATTTTGTTCTGGATCAAGTTTTATTTTGACCAGAACTTATAAAAGATTTAGAAATTATGAAAGAAATGCATGGAATATTACATAATAAATGCAAGAGTGTACATATGTAAGTACTAGACTATTTAGTTTTATTAATGTTTATACTAGTCATCTAATTGGGAGGATAGTTAATGGTTGTGCTGTTGGGGGTGGCCTCATCACTCCAGTCTATATTGACTACACCTTGTCCAGAAATGGCAGGAATTTTATGGGATTGTTAGTAACTAAATGGAGTTGGTGAATTTCCAGCAGACCAGAGGCTCACTCAACTTTGAAGATGTAGCTCTGGTGCTGAGATCTGGTGGCCCCACCTCTCCGTGCTTGGGGGCAATAATAGTCTGCTCTGACACAACGTTACTGCACGGATCCACTCTGGTAAAATCACCAACTTAGTTTACACCGCCTTGGTGACAACTGAAACTCACAGCTCTGCAATCAAAGTATTGGCTATGTGTCAAAAGTCCATTCTCTAACCATGTCTGGACACAACACTACACAACAACAACACCATATAGACAGGTCAGATCTCTCTGACCATACAGCACATTTTACCATGGTGGTTTCACATCAGATAGGTCCTCCCAGACTACAGATTCTGAAATATGTTTATTAGTTTCCTCCCCTAAAATAGTATAGGTAATATGTTTCATTGATCTCAACACTTGATCTGTCCTTCCTAATCCTTGCTGGAGTTTATGTATTTTATTTGTCTCTAGACCCTGAACTGGGGCGGGGGGTCCAGAGCAAATCCTTACTTGTTTGTAAGGCTAGATTTCGATATGGCAGTATCAAATCACTCGAAACATTAAACAATATTCAAAATATACAAAGAAATAATTTCAATCTTACCAGATTATGAATAAAGAACACAGAAATGCTAGCAAAACTCAGCTGAGCTGCTGGCTATAGTATGGCGTCCCTGAACTTATTTCAATTTATTTCATTTGGAAATCACCACACTTGACACAATTTATGTGTGAAGATGACATAAAGAATGGAAGAATGCGAGGGCAGCGTCTGAGCGCCGAAAATCAAGTCTGGGCAATCACTGCAGGGCATTTCATGGTTCAAAACACCAGAAATGGTTAAGTCATTTCAGTCAGCTTCAGTCACCTGTTGGACTCCTAAAGGTCCTACAGGCAGCATGGTCCAACAAGACCATACCAAAGGATTGGGAGATTGCCATCATAACACCAATTTTCAAAAAGGGTGACAATCGACAATGTGGAAACCATAGAGGCATATCCCTTCTCAGTGTCCCTGGTAGCCACAGCTTCCACCAATCCTAGAGCAGAGACTCTTTCCTAGCTAAGCTAGATTTGGATGAGGTCTTCAAGGTCGCGGATTCCGTGCAAACCGAAGTACTCAATGACCTAATCTTTCACACTCAACACAGTTGAGTGAAAAGGGCCTTGAGTGAAAAGGCCCTTGAGTATAAGAGTGAGATCCATCTTTGTTTCATAGATCTGGAAAAAGCGTTTGACAGAGTCCCCTGGAGCAAACTTTGGGACTGTTTGGCAAGGAAGAATATTCCAGCACCTCTGATTCATGCTATACAGAGCTTCTACAAGTCTTGCAGAAATTATGTGAGGACAGCAAACCATAAGTCAGAAGAGTTCAGGACCAACACTGGTGTAAGACAAGGTGATATCCTGTCACCTTATCTTTTCATACTCCTCATGGACGATGTCAACAAGGCATGTAAGGAGAGAACAAGAAAGTATTCAGTGGGGTACTGGAAGATGAGACAGGTCTATATTTCGGAGCTGGCATTTGCTGATGATGTTGCCCTGATTGCTAAATCAGAGGCACATCTCCAATCCAACTTGCAAGTCTGGAAGGAAGAGCTGGAGAAGAGAGGGATGGTCATAAGCAGCTCTAAAACAAAATCCATGGTGATATCACGAGAAGAAAGAAAACATCAGATTAAGTTGGGAGAACAGGTCCTGGAGCAGGTCGACCACTTTAAATATCTCGGAGCTATTATAGACCGAAAGGGAGGTATCAAGAAGAGTTGGCCACTCGAAAAGCAGCGGCTGGGAGACTTTTTCAGGCCATAAATCGTGGATTCCTCAGCAAGAAAGAGGTTGGTAAGAAAACGAAGATGGCTGTATTAACGCTCCACCTATGTCCCAGGATTTGGGACATATGGATGCGAGTCGTGGGCAATGACTACAACCCACAAAAGCCAGATCCAAACCTCAGAAATGAGGTATCTGAGGAAAGTGGTTGAAGTAACAAGAAGAGACATGGTCCGCAACCAGACGATACGTCAAGGCCTGAAATCCCATCCGCTGCAGACCCAAATAGAACAGTCCCAACTAAGATGGTTTGGCCATGTCTGCAGAATGGGAGAAGATCGGCTACCACGACAAGCATGGGAAACAAAGAGCCAGGGATCCAGACCTCCAGGACGACCCAGAGTTCGCTGGGAGGACAACATTAGACAATCTTTGAAGGACCGAGGACTAGAATGGAACCAGGCCAGGAAGAAGACAGCTGATAGAATGGTCTGGCGCTCTCTCTTCCAAACCTCTACACCTCACGGTAGAAGGGGAACGACTAAGTAAGTAAGTATCAAATCACTCGAAACATTAAACAATATTCAAAATATACAAAGAAATAATTTCAATCTTACCAGATTATGAATAAAGAACACAGAAATGCTAGCAAAACTCAGCTGAGCTGCTGGCTATAGTATGGCGTCCCTGAACTTATTTCAATTTATTTCATTTGGAAATCACCACACTTGAAATTTACTGTGTCTATCACTGGACAACTATTGAGGAATGGCCCCAAATGCGCGCCTGAGCGCCGATAATATGATTGTCTGTGGCCAATCACTGCCTTGTGTTTTTCAATTCAAATTTCCTACACTAAAGTCATTTCAGTCATGCTTCAGTCAAGTATGGATTTTTATCTGTTAGTCTGTCCGTCTCTACTTGCGTTTTCACAAAAACGTACTTGTTTTTTGAACCAACCTATTCATTCATCCCCTCTACAATTTTTGCCTGAAAAGTTATTTTTAGCCACAGCTTCCACCAATTCCCCTTCTCTTTCATTCTAACTAGATTTGGACACTTGAGTCTTCAAGGTCGCGATTTTTGTGCAAATAGTGAGATGTTTGATTCAATGCAGTCTTTCGCTGTTGTGAACAACACAGTCTTTTGTCAATGTCTTCATTATTATCTATCCGTCTGTATAATTAAAAGCATATTATTTCACTGCTCAGAATGGGCCATCCGGCCAGCTAATTTTTATATTCCTAACATTAATATTAAGAAAAAGTTACTTTTTGAATTTTGTAATATTTCAAGCATCTGCGTTTAGCCGCTGAATTCAAATAAAAGGCTTGGTATCGCAAAAGCGTCCAATAAATGACTGTGGCGTATCATATCCAAGGTCCCTTCTGTCGAATTCCTTACTTTATGTCAACTTGGGGGGGGGGGGGGGGGGACGGGGTCTTTTCCTCCTTGCCCCACCAATTTGCGTCCATTAACCTCGCTAGTTCAAGTACGCGTTCAGTCAGATTTTTGTCTTTTGATCCTCGTTCCGTTTTGCCTTCAAGTCTAACACCTGATGACCCGCGGCGCGGGCGATCATGTATTCCAGCAGCTTACGCATTGGTTTTTTATCCCTACGTTGTATCATTGGAGATATTTTGACGTTGTATCACTGTTAATTTTTACGACAGGCCATCTCATGAGAATAGAGACCCTATACATTATCACTACGTGCTTATAACGGTAGATGATCTGGTTTCAGAGCAGAAGGGAGATAAGAGGCAGATTGTTAGACAATATTACAGAAACCCTACAAGATCACGGGCTGACAGCAGCCAGTGTGACATACTTGGCTCTAGTACGTAAACTTTAGCTCCCCACTACACTTCTCTGCAACAGCTGTTCGAAAATGTAAAAGTAAGTAAGTAACAATTGCTTTCTTTCATTTTCTTTATTGCCCCCTACGGTGCATTTCGTCACATACAACAGCTTGTCTTCTTACATAAAGGCTGTATCAAAGAACTCGTTCTGTTGTAGCAGTGGTTTCTGTAACAATGTGTTTTACATGCTTAGGCTGCTAGCGATATGCATAACATTATATTCAGTGGCGTAACTACCGCCCAGTTGGACCAAGCATGTCCCGGGGGTCCCATCAGCGAGTGCCCCCCGAAAGGCAGTGGACGAAAGAGATCCAAGCAAATGAGGTCAACATTTTTTATTCTTTACATTTAGTTAAAAAGGAAAACGAGATAGGGGAAGACAAAGAAAGCGAATACTGGACAGTTTGACATCGTGGCATGGAAGGAGGTTAACAACAGAACTGATAAATTGTACTGGAGTACGTGGCAATGAAAGAGCTGACAGACTAGCTTCAAAAGCACCCATAAATGGTGCATTGACCATAAATAAGGAAGAAATACTGAGGGTGATTCGTGTTCGTCTATTAGAGAATGACACTGCAATCGATGAATCATCAAGGCTAAGATTGCTGGAATTTGGCATCAAACGTAAGACCAGCAGGGATGGACGTCGTATGAGAGGACGCATCCGCCGTGTATACAACCAGTGCGCAACAGGAACAATTAGCATTCATACCCTTCGACATTTGCTGCGGGAGACTGAGCACCTGTGGGTTTGCCTGGAGTGCAATGACTTCGATTCTGATTAACAATAACAATAACTGGAGACAGGAAGTTGTGGAGAGACATGATCTCCTTCGCCACTACGCGCGGTACTTGAAGAAGATGAACATAAAGTTAAAAAATTATTTTTGTTGCTAACAGTGATTATTAAGTAATATACGTTTTTTTAATACACATTTGTTTTAAACTGATAATGTTTGTTGAACCCATGAAATGAGGAGGGCCCCACTTACTTTTGCCAGGGGCCGATTCCTGCGTAGTTACACGACTGATCATATTAGTTGCCTCTTGCAACAGTTCTGGGGGATCAGTCGTCCTTTTCTTTCTTCGTTGCTTCGGATATCCCCGGTAACAGTACAAGGCATTCAATTAATACTCGCAATAATATCCGAAAAGTGAGTGAAAAGGCCCTTGAGTATAAGAGTGAGATCCATCTTTGTTTCATAGATCTGGAAAAGGCGTTTGACAGGGTCCCTTGGAGCAAACTTTGGGACTGTTTGGCAAGGAAGAATATTCCAGCACCTCTGATTCATGCTATACAGAGCTTCTACAAGTCTTGCAGAAATTATGTGAGGACAGCAAACATAAGTCAGAAGAGTTCAGGACCACCACTGGTGTAAGACAAGGTGATATCCTATCACCTTACCTCTTCATACTCCTTATGGACGATGTCATCAAGGCATGTAAGGAGAGAACAAGAAAGTATTCAGTGGGGTACTGGAAGATGAGACAGGTCTATATTTCAGAGCTGGCATTTGCTGATGATGTTGCCCTGATTGCTAAATCAGAGGCACATCTCCAATCCAACCTGCAAGTCTGGAAGGAAGAGCTGGAGAAGAGAGGGATGGTCATAAGCAGCTCTAAAACAAAATCCATGGTGATATCACGAGAAGAAAGAAGACATCAGATTAAGCTGGGAGAACAGATCCTGGAGCAGGTCGACCACTTTAAATACCTCGGAGCTATTATAGACCGAAAGGGAGGCATCAAAGAAGAGTTGGCCACTCGAAAAGCAGCAGCTGGGAGACTTTTTCAGGCCATAAATCGAGGATTCCTCAGCAAGAGAGAGGTTGGTAAGAAAACGAAGATGGCTGTATACCGCTCCACCTATTTCCCAGTCTTGACATATGAATGCGAGTCATGGGCAATGACCACAGCCCACAAAAGCCAGATCCAAACCTCAGAAATGAGGTATCTGAGGAAGGTGGTTGAAGTAACAAGAAGAGACATGGTACGCAACCAGACGATACGTCAAGGCCTAAAATGCCACCCCCTACAGACCCAAGTAGAACAGTCCCAACTAAGATGGTTTGGCCATGTCTGCAGAATGGGAGAAGATCGGCTACCACGACAAGCATGGGAAACAAAGAGCCAAGGATCCAGACCCCGAGGACGACCCAGAGTCCGCTGGGAGGACAACATTAGACAATCTTTGAATGGAACCAGGCCAGGAGGAAGACAGCCGATAGAATAGTCTGGCGCTCTCTCTTCCAAACCTCTACACCTCACGGTAGAAGGGGAACGACTAAGTAAGTAGTAAGTAAGTAAGTAATAATATCCGAATACGCCCTAACTGCGACACATGTTGACTTCCACATTATAATTAATGCTAGAACAATTGTATCGTATTCGTCATCTTCTAGAATTAGATCCTACAAACTAGGCGTGAGCCATATGGGTTGGGAATCTAGGCTACCCCTTCAGCTAATAATAGCCTTAACGGTTGGAAGTACCTGAATGTAACTGATAACAGCCTGTTGCTGAGTCGATGTTGGCTTGAAATTGGCCGTAGTATTAGAAGGTTTAGGGTAAATAGTACATTTTTAGCCAGTGTTACAGCTTACGCGAGAATAGTCGACAATGCAAAGTAGAATAGAAGTAAAAAAATTAGATCGGAACTATTACTTTTAATTCAACTGCTTAAATATGAAAAACAGTGTAACACATTTTTCCATATGTTTACTTCTGCAAAATACTCATTAGATTTTATTATGTCAGGACTTTGGACTACGTGAATATTAATGGCCGTTGTTTAGACATATTTATGGAAACTTTCAGATTGGATTAATTTTTCTTTTGTGTATGAATTTGGACTAACTTAAGTACTTGTGTGTTTGCTATTTGTGGGGGTTGCAAAATCTGGCAACATTTTCATTGTACGCACCGGGTATATATATATATATATATACACTCGTATATATGCTGCAGAAATACAGCGATGAATATTTGCTAACACAAGTAGGTTATCAGCACTTGAAAATGTATTCAGTGGCGTACTTCAAAACTTTTTTCGGCTTGGGGTGTTCAGGTGGGGTGGAGGGTTCAATCTAAGGGCTAGGTCTAAGCCGTTTTATTATATGTTCTAAACCTTCGCTTCTTAACCACCCCCCCCCCTCTCGCGAACCAACTCCAGGGGATGGTAGACATGCTATATATTTTAGAATAAGAATCATTATAAAGCACCTAAACCAAATGTTTTCAAAAGTGTTGTGATCCAATGGATCCCATCTCATTGTAACATCACCGGCAATGAAGAGGCTGACAATCTACCTCAGCCTGATGCAAGCGTAACTTTCGAAGAGGCAAAGAGTTTTATCAGAATCAGGTACAGAAACAAATGGGATGTAGAGCATCCAGGTCACATACAAAATGATGCATACTACCAGCTTAACAGAAGAGAAAAAGTGGTAATCTTCAGACTCCGCACTAGCCACAACAGATTGAGATACCATCTATTCAACAACTAAAGATAGGAACTACCGATCAGTGTAACTGTGGCACTGGTAAAATGACTGCTGAACATCTGCTTCAAAGTTACCCAACACATGGGAACAGAGAAAGCGCATATGGCCGACACCAGTACCATTCTTGGAAAAGCTCTACGAAGATTCATATAGCCTCAAACTGACTACAGCTTTCTTTGAAAACATTCAAGTAGACGTCTCAGACTGTATGAAGAAGAAGCAAATGTATTTGTTCTAAACAGAACACTGACAACGCGAATTCAATGTATTTTTATATGAACTATTAATCTTCTTCAAAAAGTTTCAAATATTAGTGTAGGTTATATTCAAAAGAATCATTTTCATTATGTCTAAGCTGTGTAATAAAACGCTCGAAATAACTCTTAACATCTTTTGTAATTAATATGCTTGTAAAGACCATTTCTCATTTCGCGGGATCACCACATGCAATAAATGTATAAATAAAATAACGTTTTTTTCTCTTCGCTCCACGTAAAAAGCAAACTTTTATCTCTTTTCCTGGCATATTATGTGAGTAAGTTGATAATAGGATGCGATGGTTCTTAAAGTGCTGTAAAAGGGTCCGAGGCTTTTTTAAAAAGTCAAGAAGCACTTATCTAAATAGATACTCAATCTCAGTGTGTATCCTAGCTATCGCCAGCTAGGACATACACTGTCCTAGTTATCGCCAGCTAGGACATACACTGTCCTAGCTATCGCCAGCTAGGACATACACTGTCCTAGCTGGCGATATCTAGATGGTGACTATCTCTTCTCATCTTTTGTTTAACTGGCACTTGTCTGGTTCTTGTCATCAGCTCCACATTAATGATTTTGCCATAATATTTCAATCTTTCTATTCTACACAAACAACTCATTTATGAAATTCTATAACTTCTTGGTTGTTATATTTGTTGTTCTCCATGTTTCACAGCCATACAATAGGACTGACTTGACATTTGAGTTGAAGGTTCTTATTTTCATGTTGGACTTGATTTCTCTTGACCTTCATGTTTGCCAATGCAATGAAAGCTCCACTTGCCTTTGTATTCTTAGTTTGACGTCATTGTCTGTATCTTCAACGTTGTCTATATGTGTGCTAAGATAAATGTATGATTCATTTAATGCAGCACACTTTAGGTAAAATTTGGTTAAAAGGAGGCACCAATCCCCCAAGACCCGCCGTCTATTTACGCCCCTGAATATACTTTACTCTTAGACAATAATAGTAATAGGGTTTAGCGACAAATAAGTGCCTCAATAAGTTACTGTCTTCTGTCCAAACCTGCATTGTCACAAATTCTTTATTACGGATTCTCTTTCGATCTTGATGCGTTGTGTGTATCCCAAGAGATGATAATGTATTTAACTGCATTGAACACTCTTCCTCCGTCTGTATATTTATCACGTGATTCGGAGTTGTAGGATATTAGGATAAATTGTTCTCATTTATCATTCGAATACTCGGGACTACGGTGCTCCGTAAAGGCAATTTTTCATAAATATAGTTTATCATCCAATACCATAATTCCTGCCGTAAGGTACTTCGGTCGGTCGGTCTGTCACACTTTGCACACTGTCATTTGCGCACATTTTCTATTTTCGAGAGAGTGCATTAACTGTCGAGCACAGCTAAGGGGGTGCAACTGTGGTTGAATGTTAGACAATAATTGTATTGTTTCCCCTTATATGTACTATCACGAAAATAGCAAAGTGTAACGGTGTGCATTAAATCAACAGACAATCAAGATACTTTTCTGTCCAGTTTCATTCGGGAAGCGGATTTAACTCATCATTTTTCTTAAAAATAATCTTAAAATGTAAGTTTCTGATTGTTTCTTCAAGACAAAATTTTAATTTAAAGTATTATTATGGGTCAAAATGATAAGATGGCTAAAAGGAAGAGACGATCGCGTCATTCACAGCGAGCAAGCGAGACTATAGAAGAAGCAGCAATGTAATACGTGTAACAGAACACACTATAATTAAAAACCTGCCAATTTTGACGGGTTGTTGCTAGTATTGACATAACTGACATTCCTCTTGGCCGTTAAACACACACACACACACACATATATATATATATATATATATACATATATATATATATATATATATATATATATATATATATATATATAAATATATATATATATATATATATATATATATATATATATATATATATATATATATATATATATATATATATATATATATATATATATATATATATATATATATAAAGTGAATAATGCTTACTGAATACACTGGAATATCACGTATCTCCATATTAGTGTCTAAGGGAAACTTGCCGTCACGAACAATGAACAAATCCCGCCAGCTTGTCGGTAAAATACGGGGAAAGCGCGCATTACACCGTGAAATTTAAATTGAACACCCACTAAAAGAATGCTCATGCCTTGAAATCTTTTCACGGCGCATTTTCTGGAAAATATGGCAACGGCGCGATATATACCATCCTGGCTGAATTTCTGGCTACAGTCGCTGCAAGGAGTCTGCTGATTTGATTGGCAGACACTTTCAACATTTTGCGCACTGCTGAACACATTGAAATGCTAGTGCAAAATCGGTGTGCATTAGATTCGAGAATCAATATTGAATGAATACATTTCTGTACAAAGGCGAATCCAAATAAAATGAAAGTTCTGACATTTCAGCAGGAGGTCAGAATGCGTTTGGTAATTGCTGAATACACTAAAGCTGCAAACGTTTTTTATAAGAAAAAAACAGCTACGTCACACAATGAAGTAAATATCACTTTCTGATAATTGATTCCGCTCATCCCTCATTTCACTATTTACGGAGCAAGGAGCCGCCATTGCCGCTGGTCCCCTTGGTATAAGCCTACGTCTAAGCTAATACACCTACAGAAGTGGTTACTGTAGCCATGTGTTTTCCATGATGAGATTGCCAGCCGACCATGCACGCTCACGATAGTCGCTTTTTACGACATAGCTGAAGAAGCAGTACTCTTATTCTGCAATAGTCTACCCAGAGCCCCCCGGGACTACACGGGGCGTCTGATAACTACTCGAACAAACAAAAACAACTAGTTTTGGGTATTCACTTTTATTGATGTTACTAAAATAAACTTTGAGGAAAAGATGTTCCATACATTCTATTGTAAATAATAAAGTAGTGGCCAGCTATCATTAATCAGTTTGTTAAAAAAAAAGTATTTTATGCATATAATACTAATAAGGTATGAAAACATTCTGCAGGGAGTATACAAAGACTTCGTATATATATATATATACATACATATAGAGTGGTTCAAAATTATGTATACACTAACTTACTTACTTAGTCGTTCCTCTTCTACCGTGAGGTGTAGAGGTTTGGAAGAGATGGCGCCATACTATTCTATCGGCTGTCTTCCTCCTGGCTTGGTTCCATTCTAGTCCTCGGTCCATCAAAGATTATCTAATATTGTCCTCCCAGCGGACTCTGGGTCGTCCTGGAGGTCTGGATCGCTGGCTCTTATAGTTTCCTATGCTTGTCGTGGTAGCCGATCTTCTCCCATTCTGCAGACATGGCTTAACCATCTTAGTTGGGACTGTTCTACTTGGGTTTGCAGGGGTTGGGTTTTTAGGCCTTGACGTATCGTTCGATTACGGACCATGTCTCTTCTTGTTACTTCAACTACTGTTATGTATACACAGTTAAGTAATTTATATTTCATGAACAACATAAACAATTTTAATTTTCTTTATCACATTTTAAAGCTAAGAGATAGACATTTTTTTCACAATAACATACATTTAGTTTAAATGTTCAAAAATACCTACCATCAGCATGAATACATGAACGTCATCTCTCACCAACTGATCTACAGTTCTTTTAGAATTGCCTTTCTTTCTTCAAAACTGAATTCAGTATTCTCTGTCATTTTTCATGTATCTGAAAAATGAAACAAAATTACTTCACTGTGAAAAAATTGTCTATCTCTTAGCTTTAAAATGTGATAAAGACAATTAAAATTGTGTATGTTGTTCGTGAAATATACATTTTTTAGCGTGTATACATAATTTTGAAACTATATATATATATATATGTTATAAAACATTACTTGTTGAAGAAATCAAGATTCCTTCTAATGTCCAGTTAAAATCTAAAAACCGACTGAGATATACTATATATAAAATATAGAAGAGGTCAATTAGGGTCCCGGAAAAACATATAGCTCAATGGGCTATTCCACCTGTTAAGAGCCTTGTACGTTCGCGCACGTGTTTAATTCTGTTTTCTGACACATATGGGAGCCACCACCGCTAAATATATTTATAGAAAAAACAGCACGGCAGTTAAGGAGTTAATTTACATTAATGTGACGTGTTGCTGTGAATATGTTATTGCTTCAACTTTAGAGGGTGTATCTCAGTGACTATTAATATTATTATTGCTGCGATTCACCAATGGCGAAGACGAAAGAAAACCTTATGGAACTTCGAGCTAAGGAACCATTGGTTCCCAGTGAAGATAGAAGTGTGTACTCTTTTGTGTAAATGTGTTTTTGTTTAGTTTAACTTTATATTTTTTAGGTGCTTCATTTACGTTTTCTGTTTGCGCTTAAAAAGTGTATGTTTCATCTTTTTAATGTCGCTTAGCATTATGTTTAATATTGTAATGTTTAAACCATTGCATGCTTAGCACGCTTATATGTGTTAATTGCTTAATGTTTATATATATATAATTTTAGCCTGTTTAATATACTAATATCTAAGTCTTGACTGTTTTAAAGATTAAAATTAATTCTTTTTAATGTCTTTTACGTGTGCGTCAAAAATATACTATTTAAAATCAACGTGAAACCATTTACTATCTTAGCGATTGATAGTTTACCAATTCTGTTATACATTTTAAAATGAAAAAGAAATTGTTCGACTTTTCATGCAACGA
Organism: Oreohelix idahoensis; assembly: GCA_024509875.1. Classification (NCBI taxonomy): domain Eukaryota; kingdom Metazoa; phylum Mollusca; class Gastropoda; order Stylommatophora; family Oreohelicidae; genus Oreohelix; species Oreohelix idahoensis. The sequence continues at coordinate 270,330 of JAMPIV010010836.1, read as the reverse complement.
TTCGAAAATGTGTTGTTCAAGGTGAGCCATAAGTCTATTAACATTTTGCTTAAGACATGTAAAATTAATGTGTGATGGTGTGTGTAAATGAAGTACACCATAACAATGATAGAACACTAAAGTTATTTGTGGATAATTATAACGTTATTTATATTTCACAATTGTGTCCATGAGCGTTCATCCATAAAGTCAGCTTTTTTCGAAATGTTCCACTTTGACATAAATCTTGGTAATTTCTTTAACACTCTTCTGTTACTGCTGTTGGGAGATTCTCTACGGTTTTAGGTTTCCCACCATGTTTCTTGTCCTTTAAATATCCCCATAAAAATAATCTGCTGCAGTTGACTTGACTTGACTTTTGATCCACTGTTTGGACTTGACTTGACTTTTGATCCACTGTTTGGAGTTGACTTGACGACTTACGATCCACTTTTTGGAGTTGACTTGACATGACTTTTGATCAACTGTTTGGAGTTGACTTGACTTGACTTTTGATCCACTGTCAGTGAGAGTTAGCTCTTGGTGTCTGCTGGAGTTGACTTGACCTTTGATCCATTGTTTGGAGTTGACTTGACTTTTGATCCACTGTTTGGAGTTGACATGGCTTGATTTTTTATCCACTGTTTGGAGTTGACTTGACTTTTGATCCACTGTCACTGAGAGGCAGCTCTTGGTGTCTGCTGGGGTTAACTTGACTTTTGATCCATTGTTTAAAGTTGACTTGACTTGACTTTTGATACACTGTCACTGACAGTCAGCTCTTGGTGTCTGCTGGAGTTTACTTGACTTGTAATCCGCTGTTTAGTTGACATGACTTTTGATCCACTGTTTGGATCCACTGTTACTGAGAGTCAGCTCTTGGTGTCTGCTAGCGTTAAATCCGGAGATCTAGCAGGCCATGCGATTGGACTCCGTCCTCCAAATAAGGAAATTTACATCACGAAGATTTCTGTCAATAATGGAATAATTACCTCCCAGAAAAAGAATAATAATAAATAAATAAATAAAGATAAGAGAGGTAGACCCGGTGTACTAAAAATTTTGAGGTATCCTGCAAAAACAATAAATAAATAAACAAAAATGATTATGAAAATCTTCTACGCATTTCTTCCTATATAATATTTTGAAAGGGTAAGCGACTTTTGGGTGACCCTGTATTTCCAAGTTACTTCTTTAGTAGCTAGTCTTAATATGTCGGCATCATGTTGTAGACAAGAGCTTTATAGATAACTATGAGATAACAATATGAACATAACACGTCTTCAGTTATTAGTTTGTGATAATGTTTCGTGATTTTGAGACTACTTGTGTGGTTTGTAGAGGGTTGCCTTACTACAGTGATGATATATGCTAAAGTAATGACACGTACTACAGTGATCCCAGCGTTGCTCTGGTACCCAGTTCATGAGGCTGGGTCGACCACAGAGCTGTTTGCGGTCTAAAAAAATCCCACCTAAACTGGGGATCGAACCGTGGACTACCGAGCTAGGAATCCAGTGCACTAACTTCTGCGCTAACTCGGTTCCTTGTAGGGCAGCAACAAATTGCTTCCACTTTGTTTGGTCGGCGGCCATCCTTCGTGCAGTGCCCCAGCTCTGGTTCACTCTTTGTATCTCCCCCCCCCCCCCCCTTCCCAGTTAGTCGCCGTTTATGATATTCATGAGGGCAGAGTCATTTTATTCGTTCTTTCTTTATTTTTAGTCGATTTATCAGTGAATTGTGTAGGCTGATATCTTGAAATAAACGTATAATTAAATACTGACAATATAAGTGAATTGTGTAGGCTGGTATCTTGAAATAAACGTATAATTAAATACTGACAATATAAGTGAATTGTGTAGGCTGATATCTTGAAATAAACGTATAATTAAATACTGACAATATAAGTGAATTGTGTAGGCTGATATCTTGAAATAAACTTATATTGATAAACTCAATATATCAATCGTATAGTATGCTAGCTTATTGAATACATGTGAATTGTGTAGTCCGGGACCCAAAGATGCAGCAATAGAGAATGCAGTCAGCGACCCATAGCTTGACTGCTTGCATCAGAGTCAGTTGTCAGAGCTGACTAAGACCCTACTCCACCTCCACGTGGTGGTCCTGGAAACAGTCTGCATCACTGCAGTCTGGCTGAGAGAGTAGGGATCGCAGAGGGAAGGCAAACCCGGTCCCAAAAACTGCAGTGCTGAAGTCGGATGTGTCGACCGAAAGGTGCAGATATCACAGCTCCGGCGTAAACAGACACAACGCAACCAACGTCCTGTTCAGGACGAACGAGGAAGAAGAAGAAGAAGAATTGTGTAGTCTGATATCTTGAAATAAATATACACTGATATCTTTTACTTAATAAATCAAGGAACCGTATAGTATGATACCGCGAAAGAAACGAATAATGATATACTCAATACAGCAATGAATTGTGTAGTCTGATATCTTGAAACATATTATAATGTGGAGAAGTCTGCCTTACCGTACAAGTGACTATCTGTGATTGATATATAGCCAGTAAAAAAAAGTTAGTTGCTTATCCTTTACAGGACGTGGCAATCAACCCCAGCTTTTATTGGCTGTTTGTGATTTTTCTAGGCAATTTTTTTCATTCAGTAGTTTGTCATTGCTTTCTAACGGTACGGCGCTTATACCATTGTTAAAAATCCACACAAAGCGATCTGCTACCAAACCGCCTGCAACAGGTTTCAAACCTGGTATATCTGGATTATGAAACTGCGTTCATATCCATTAGGCCACAGACGCCGACTATAGCCAGTAACTCGTAATATTTAATTTGAATCTATGAAACAGACTATAATAATATAAAAACCAGTTAAACGACCACAGAGACCAATGATCTGCATTTAAATCAATACAGCATTTCACTGTGTTATGTTATTTAAAATACATGGAACAGACTACAGTATCTAAAGAAACAAAAAAAATATGGAGATGTCTATTTTTAAGCCAGCGCTTTTTACCCTGGGTGCACCATGCCAGGTATTTCAGAAAGCGAATAATCATTAACACACTAAAGTACACAAAGCTCAGATTTATTTGTATAACACAGAAACATTGACAATGGGAATTCACTGAATTTATGATATTAAAAATAGTAAGCTTCTTCATAAAGTTTTGAATATTGGTGCGGATTACATTAAAAAGAATTATTTTCATTATGTCTAAGCTGTATTAGTATAAGGTGGAAATAACTAATAAAAGCTGCTTAGACAGCGCAAACTACGCTGGCTTGGCCATGTCCGCCGCATGGAAGATAGTCACATCTCGAAAGATATCTTCTACGGACAACTGGCAGATGGCAAAAGAACAGTTGGGCGAATGCAGTTGAGATTCAAAGATGTGTGCCAGAGAGACATGAGGGCACTAGACATAAATCCGGCAACCTGGGAGGATGAAGCTGCCGATCGTACCAAGTGGCGATGCTATCTACGGCGCCACCTCAGATTGGGCGAAAAGAAGCTCTCACAACAAGCAGAAGAGAGGAGAAAACATCGAAATAAACACCAGGAAAATAAGCAACTGAGGACTGTCACCAGAAGGCGCATTCCCATAGTCAGTTATGAGTGAAGGGCTATTATTGTTATTACTATTATTTTTATTACTCATAAAAGCTCTTTTAATTTATATGCTTCCCACGCCGAGTTTTCCATTTTCCGGATTCACAATACGCACAAAATATAAGTAAAATTATATTGTCCTTTTCATTACACATAAAAATACATTAAAAAAATTTATTTTCGCATTTCTGGCATATTTTGTGAACTAGAACAGGGGTTCTCAAACTTTTGTTTTTTGCTCATGATCCCCGTCTGAGCCGCATTTACCCCTGAGACTCATTTCATAGTCCCTGTTATCTGGCAAAAAGGTACTTTACCATCTTACTGTGGCCCCTAGAAATATGGCATGGCCCACGTACAGAACCACTGAACTAGAATATAATCAGGTACGAAGCTGCTGAAGATGATGTGAAGGAATCATCATCATCAGTTGCCATCTCCACAACGAAGGTTGGCTGTAATGGATCTCCAACGTCTTCTGTCTCTTGTCTTGGTGGTGCACTCTGATAGACTCTTTCCCGTCCATCTCTTGATGTTATCTTCCCACTTATAGCGTTGTCTTCCCCTTGCACGTTTGCCTTCAACTCTCCCTTCTGTTATGGTCTTCTGCAAGGTGTTATGCCTTTTTATGTGGCCAAAGTATTTTAGCTGCCGAACTTTGACCTCTCTCATTAGTTCTCTTTTCATACCTAGATTTTCTAGGACCTCCTTATTTGTTTTCATCTCTTTCCATGAGATACGCCCCATTCTTCTATATATCCACATTTCAAGAGCCTCAATTCTTTCTTCCAAATGCTTATTCATCGTCCATGTTTCTGCACCATACAGAAATGCAGAATATATATAACACTTTATGATTCTCAGTTTTAATTTGTGCGATAACTGTTTGGATGTCAGTATATGTTTCATGTTGTTGAATGTAGCTTTGGCCATTCCTATTCTCTTCTTGATTTCTGTTTCACATCTGCCATCTTCTGTTATTATATGACCAAGATATACGTAGCTCTTGACTTGTTCCAGGATTTTCCCATTTACGCTTATCTTTAATGTGGGTTTATCGTCTGTTTTGCTAATTATCATAGTTTTTGTTTTCTCAATATTAATGTCGAGTTCATATTCATGACTTATACTGTTCACTTGCTTCACTAGTTCTTGTAACTCCTGTTCGCTTTCAGCTAACAACACGGTATCATCTGCATATCTAAGGTTGTTTACTGACCTTCCACTGATGTTCAGTCCTGGTATTTCCTGTATCTGTTTGAAAATTTTTTCGGTGTATAAATTAAATAGGCAGGGGGACAGCACACAACCTTGTCTGACACCTCTTTTTATGTCTATGTATGGTGAATAATTCCTTCCCGATCTTACTGTGGCAGTTTGCTCCCAATAAAGGTTACTGAGTATTCTTATATCTTTTCCATCAATACCTATGTCTTTGAGGCATTCAATTATTTTTTCATGATGGATTCTGTCAAAAGCCTTCTTATAGTCAATGAAGCACATATACTTACTTTTTTGGGCCTCTGTATATTTTTCTGCTAATATTCTTAGGCAAAATATTGCCTCTCTTGTTCCACTGTTCCGTCTAAAACCAAACTGTTCTTCTTGGATTTCGCTGTCTACTTTACTTTTTATTCTTTCCTGTATGATTTTGAGCAGTATCTTAATTGCATGACTCATCAGGCTGATTGTTCTGAAGTCTGAACATTCTGTTGCATTTGGTTTTTTGGGCAATGTTATAAAAACTGATGTCTTCATGTCGTGTGGTAAATATCCTGTATTGTATATATCGTTGCATATTTCTGTGATTGTATCTACACCAAAGCTCTCCAGAGCTTCTATCATTTCAATTTTTATGTTATCCATGCCTGCTGATTGTCCTTTTTGTATCATATGAATGGCATTCTCTACTTCTGATCTGAGAATGTTTGGGCCTTCATTAGAATCTGGTGATGGTTTTTACCTCTGTTGTCCTCGAATAGTTCTTTTACGTATTCTGCCCATCTGTTTGATATGTCTTTCTCATCAAGTAATATTACACCATTTTTGTTCTTGATACAGCTTCCTCCTTGTGCAAACCGTGACCGATTTGATAATTTCTTTATTTCTTCATGCATATCTCTTGTCATGTGTTTTGCTTCCAAGTCTTCTATTTCCTTACATTTTGTTTCTATCCACCGTTCTTTTGCTTCTCTACACATAGTACGTATGTCATTGTCTATTGTTTTATATTCTGGAGTGTTTTTTGCTTTCTTTCTTTCTGCCATTTTATTCAAAATGTCAACTGTCATCCAAATTTGATTTTTCTTAGACACCTTTTTAGGTAAATTTGCATTTGTTGACTGTAGGCTTGTTTTTAAGCATTCCCATTTTGCGGTTGCTTTTTCTTCTGGGTTTTCTCTTCTATACTGCTCCATGCTTTCTGTCAATAACTGTTGGTATTTATTTTTGACGGCGATTAAATATTTCTGTTTTATATCTGGTTGTTTCAGCGCTGATATTTCTATCTGGGGTTCCTCCTGTCTTCTGTTTCCTGCTCTTTTCAGCTTTATATTTACTTTGATGATGACTGGATTGTGATCTGAATTTATGTCGGCGCCAGGATGTGTCTTTGCACTTGTGACACTGTTCTTAAATCTATGTTTTATCATGATATAGTCGATTTGATTTCGTGTTACATCTCCTGGGCTTTTCCATGTGTATAATTTCCTTGGGTGGTGTTCAAAAAAGGTGTTACATATGACCAGCTGGTTTTCTTCACAGAACTGGATAAGTCTGTCTCCTCTATCATTTCTTGTCCCTAATCCATACTGTCCTTCTATTTTCCTGTATTTTCCTTTTCCTACTTTTGCATTCATATCACCCATTACTATTGTTAAGGTCAAAAGGGAAGTGATCCGTACTATGCTGATTGTACAGTGTGAATTCAGGGTTGTGGCACTTGTTGGCTTGTTTAATTGTGAGTTGTTTAAACATTTATGTGTTAGAAAACAGAGTGTACAGAAAGCGTGTGAGCGCTAGTCATTTAGTTATTCTGTATTGGTTTCGGCCGGCTGTGAATAGCTCACGGGGAGTCCGTGAACAGCCGAGTCCGGTGACGGTTTTAGCGGGAGATGTGTGTTCCCGTGGGAGTCTGAGAGGAGTCTAAGTTTGGGCGTTGACTGGATAGTCAGCCCTGTATCTTGGGTGTGTTCCCAGTGTAGTGTACGGGAACGATGTTTGGCCATTTTTCGAGGTGTACCATTATTTGCCTATTTTAGGTGTGATTATCTGCAGATAAGAGAAGATAAGGTGTACTTTATGTTAAGGACATGTTCTGGGGGGCCTTGGTGTCTACAGGCCGATGTTTTGAATCATATTTACCTCCCTGATAGATTTCTATTGTGCACGAACGGCGCTAGGAGATGGTAAGGCCATTGTTCCTTATGGAGGGAGAGTTTTCTGGTGAATGTACTTTATTTAAAGAGATTATAAGGCCAGGATTTGTGTAGGCCAGATTATTTGTAAAACTGCAGAGCGGACAGTCTTTTGAGTATATATAGATTTAAAACTGTGTGGCGTTTTGTAACTGCAGTATCGGCAGTCGTTCTGGTGGAACATTAGAAGTGCGAGTATATATATATAGATTTAAGCCTGTGTGGCGTTTTGTAACTGCAGTATCAGCAGTCGTTCTGGTGGAACATTAGAACTGCGAGTATATATATAGATTTAAGCCTGTGTGGCGTTTTGTAACTGCAGTATCAGCAGTCGTTCTGGTGGAACATTAGAACTGCGAATATATATAGACTTAAGCCTGTGTGGCGTTTTGGTAACTGCAGTGTATGCAGTCGTTGAAGTATTCCTATAGATTTAAGCCTGTGTGGCGTGTTGTAACTGCAGTATCAGCAGTCGTTCTGGTGGATTTACTGGTGTAACATTAGAACTGCGATGTAAACAGGGTTTACATCATACTGAACAGCTGTGACATTCTGCGCAATTGATTGTTATTTGTTTTGTGTATGCTGTTGTACCTGTGTAGTGTATCGTACCGGATTGATGTTGCTGTGTGAATAAATTATGTGCTGTCAATTGGAAATGAACACTAGTCTGATTCGTTGATCTATGCTTGACAGTACAGGGTGAGTAACTGTACCCTTCATACACACTCACTTCGTCACCTCACTTATCACATCAACACGCCAACAATCAGTTGGTATCAACTATCAACACATCTGTAGATTTGACTGGTTTAAGTGTGTGTTGTAGCTCTTCATAGTATTCTTCTATTTCTTCCTCGCTGTGATCTTTAGTTGGTGCATAAGTTTGTAAGATTGATATGTCGAATGGCTTTGCTCTCATCTTTAGTAACATCATTCTGTCATTGTGTGTCCAGTATCCACATACCTATTTTTCTAACTCCTTCTTTATCAACATTCCTACCCCTCTTTCATGTTTTTCTCCTCCTGAGTGTTTAAGCGTGTACTGGTCTCTTGTTATGTAGCCTGTATCCAAAAGTCTTGCCTCTGCAACTCCCAGTATATCGAGTTTCATGTCGGTTGCCTCTAATATACGATTGTCAAGCTTTCCTTCTCCGTTTAGAGTTCTAACATTCCATGTTCCTATTTTTAGGCTTCTCCTACTAGTTTTTAGGTGGTCTTTCTCAGAATGCTCCCTTTCAACCGAATTTAAGGAACACTCGTCATTATGTACTTCCTTACTCATTAGAGGAGTTGCCTCTTCCCTGTTAATTTGTACAGTAGATTCTTCCCCAGGGGACAGAGAGTTCTCTACATATCGGTTCTTATCTTGTTGTTGTGATCCCATTACGTTCTGTAGGAAGTACGTGGTAAGGCCCCAATCTCTTCCACGGTGGCTAGCCATTGTCTTTTTCTATGTCCGACATGCCTCTAGTGCACCACACACTTTGCTGTTTCGCTTTGCGAGCCGTTGATCTTCTCAGGGATGCAGTCATCTAAAAGATTAAGAAGCAGTAATTTAAGCAATAATCTTTGATCCTTTACATCTTACATACCGAGATATGTACTGAAAAAAAATTCTTTGAAATAGTGCTCCGTTTAAAACCACAGAGGATTTCTTTGACATACTGCTAAATTTAATGTCGTGTTGATTACTTTTCAAATATCGCTAGATTTAGTATCGTGTCGGGCGTATTCGAAATACTGCAAGATTTAATATCCTGTTGGTTGTATTCGAAATACTGCTAGATTTAGTATCGTGTCGGTTGTTTTCGAATATTTTGTCAGTGGCATTCGAAATGCTGCTAGATAAAATATCGTGTCGATTATCTCTGTAATACTGCTTGCATGCAATATTTAAAATTATATAAACTTTCATGTGAATATTATGTAGATTTATAATTGTGTAAATTTTCTCTGAAATATTGCCACTTTTAAATTAACTAATAAAGTTTTAGCATTACAATAACGGAAGCAAGCATTTTTATACATGTCTCAATCTGAATTCCATTTTCACATTAAAAGTTGGAGTTTAAAACTAATCATGTATACGTATCTTTCGTTTAAATTGTTTCGGAAACTTACGTTCATTACTTATTGTTTTTATTTATATACATCTTGTTTTTGTGTCACTTTTCTTGGCGTGTAGAAGCCGCACACGGCGTGTCTGTCCTGGACCAGGTCAATGTTCGAGTGCAGGAGGAGGTGAGTTTTGTGTCCTACCTGTTTAAAGTAAATATACCTTGTGATTAAGTACTAGAGTCTTAGTTTGGAAGGCTTGCCTCACGGGGCAAAGTTCACAGGTTACTGGATCGAAAACTGTTATCGTCACTCTCCAATTCACCCAGCGGTATATGGGTACCTGACTCTGGTCTTGAGTTGGGGAAGGCCAAGGCAGCTAGGAGGGGAACTGGTTATCCCCATCTCATAAAGCTGGACCTTGTATAGTGAAGTCTCTAACATTTCACTTCCTACGGCAGTATCTGCTATTGGACTAACTTTACCTTTTTTTTAAAAGTGTCAGTACATATTGTGCAACGTATACTGTGTCGATATATAAAGTACAAAGTAAACTCTGTCAATCTATAAAGCAGAGGGTAAACGTTTTCAGTATATACAGTGAAAAGTAAACTCTGTGAGTCTATAAGGCACAAGGTAAACTTTTTTCAGTATATACAGTGAAAAGTAAACTCTGTGAGTCTATAAGGCACAAGGTAAACTTTTTTCAGTATATAAAGTGAAAAGTAAACTGTGTGAGTCTATAAGGCACAAGGTAAACTTTTTCAGTATATACAGTGAAAAGTAAACTCTGTGAGTCTATAAGGCACAAGTTAAACTTTTTTCAGTAAATACAGTTAAAAGTAAACTGTGTGAGTCTATAAGGCACAAGGTAAACTTTTTTCAGTATATACAGTGAAAAGTAAACTCTGTGCGTCTATAAGGCACAAGGTAAACTTTTTTCAGTATATACAGTGAAAAGTAAACTCTGTGAGTCTATAAGGCACAAGTTAAACTTTTTTCAGTAAATACAGTGAAAAGTAAACTGTGTGAGTCTATAAGGCACAAGGTAAACTTTTTTCAGTATATACAGTGAAAAGTAAACTCTGTGAGTCTATAAGGCACAAGTTAAACTTTTTTCAGTAAATACAGCGAAAAGTAAACTGTGTGAGTCTATAAGGCACAAGGTAAACTTTTTTCAGTATATACAGTGAAAAGTAAACTCTGTGCGTCTATAAGGCACAAGGTAAACCTTTTTCAGTATATACAGTGAAAAGTAAACTCTGTGCGTCTATAAGGCACAAGGTAAACTTTTTTCAGTATATACAGTGAAAAGTAAACTGTGTGAGTCTATAAGGCACAAGGTAAACATTTTTCAGTGTATACAGTGAAAAGTAAACTCTGTGACAATATAAAGTAACGTTTTAGGTAGGCTAGTCCCATAGTAAAGCCTGTGGTAGGGGAGATGACTGGTAGAAACTTCACCATACTAGGTTGTTTTTTATGAGGTGGTGTTGGGTGACTGGTTCTCTTCCTCGCTGCCCTTCCTTTCCCTACTTCAAAAGCAGGGTCAGGTACCCATTTACAGCTGGGTAGACAGGAGCGTGACGCTACCGTCTTTCTACCCAGAAACGCCGGTAACTGTACCGCTTCATTATGCTAGCGAATAGACAGTAGTATTACTTTTAAGTGCTTGATGTTTATCAACACTGCGCTAGAGTTGATGCGTAGAGTTTGTTTTGTTTTGTCTTTTAAATTGAATTTGCTCTCTGATATAACTGAAGGAATTTCTGCCTATGGTTGAATGTCTATACCTTGCCACAAAAGAGACAAACGATTCAATTAAAAAAAAAATTGCAATGGTAGTTTTGAGAAACAGCACACGCTAAGAGACTGTTTAAGAGCGTAACCTGTTTGCAAAAGAAATAGTGTAGATTTGAAGAGTATAATAACTAACTATATTTTGTGATACGTCATGAGAAGCAGTGCATGCTACGAGACACCTTAGTGTGAAACCAACATTAAATTTTTTATAGTCTTAGAACATTGCAGGGTTTCAATATTCTTAGCCAAAATTCCGAAATCCGAAGTGTTCTGAAATTCGAAAGTTTTCAAATTCGAATGGTAAGATGGTATAAGCGAAAATTACCATGATAATCTGAGTAGGTTCCTAAACGACAACGACTATTGCAACTAAGGCATACGATACTGGAAGAAATAAATATAAGAAAATAATTAGAACAATGCTAAGTCAAACTTTAATCAAGAGCAATACTTCCCGGCTCAGCAACAACTTCTACTGTTCATCCTTATGATGACAAATTCTACATTGATGCACTACTCCTCCACCTGAGTTTCTTCACGCCTGATGTTTTTAACAACGGCTGTATTTTGTGTTCCACGACAGCAGGTATTGCAGTATTTAAAATCATAATACTGTTTATGTTTTCCGTACCTACTTTTTATGAATTTGTATTAGCATTATTAAGAAATACAGTAAACTTATTTCAAAATCCTAGAATATCCCAAATCAAACTTTATGGTTCAAACATTTCGGATCAGGGATATCGAACCTGCACATGTTTCTTGACAATACCTGCTTAGCTCACCCAAGAGAGTTTCATCTTAATCTTAATATATTAATTCCAGGAATCAAAACCACCCAGAGCAGTAAGTTGATTGGACCTGATGTAGATTTTAAAACCTGGCTACCCTATATATGTGTTGCTTTGTGTGTTCTAATTTGCTGTGCGTTATATTTAGTGTGCAAAGTATTAGCGCCGCAAGATCTTCAGTATCACTTCCATGCTTTAGACATAACATGCTACGTACCTGTAGATGCTTCATCTCTAGATACCTCTTTTATCATTTAATTGTTCTGAGGTCCAACATTACTTCGTAGTTTAATTTCATCTTCGTAGTACCAGGTAAGACTGCAGGAAAAATTTACGATAATTTTCCTCAAAGTCACAATCGTGTTGGTGTTTTTATCTATATATCTAACTGTGTAGTTTTATCGCCTAACGTTGAACCTACAATTTAATTAATTAAGACATATGTGTGGTTAGAGCTGTAATTGAAACTTTCACTGAGGTATTTTTTTTTTTATGGTTAAAGTAATTTTGAACAAATTTCTATGCTAATATTACTAGTGCCACCTCCCCCCTCCCCCCGTCACACGCCCATTGAGGCATATTTGGAAAACGGTGTTAAGCCCATATTTTCTTTACCATCAGCACACTAGAGGTGATGTGGTCAGCATCACACCGGCCGCCTAAACCTTCCCAGAGTTGCTCTGGTACCCAATTCATGAGGAAGGGTCAACCCCAGAGCCGCTTGCGGTCTGAAAAATCCCACCTCAACTGGGGATCGAACCATGGACCACCGAGCTAGGAAGCCACTGCGCTAACGCGGCTCCCATTACTAGTGTCGGGTCCACAACAGTCGGTGGTATTAGTCTTATTAGGACAAAGCGTAGGCCAGTGTTACAACCACAGAGTCTTCGACAGGGGCAAATGCACGAAAGCAGTAACAGTGAAAGAGAACTAATTTAAATGGGTAAAACATGGATAAGGAAAGACTACACGAGCCATACACAGCTAGTGATGTGTTCTTAAAATGTACTAAAATATTGAGCTGTTACAGCCCTGTGTAGTTCTCCGGGGGTCTCTGAGGACACAAGGAAAGAATCGACCTACTGCTTGCTCAATCATGTGGTTAGAGGTGATTAATACTGAATGAGATTGTGCATGAGGCTGGCAACTTCAGCACATAAATAAGTTGCTACATAAACCACCACTGTAAAAGATCGTGAATGCAGTTGATGCGTGCTTCCTTTAAGAGGACTAGCTACACTGGTGGCTGCATACCCCTTAAGGAGCTACAAAATAAATTATGATGATGCTGATGAAACTCATTGGCTGAGAACTTCTTAATATGGTGTCATTCTCATCAGTTTTAATTGTGTGACAATATTTCAAATGCACATTTAGTTGTCACTATCTTTTCTCTACTGTTTATGTTGGTTTATCCTTGACAAAGACCATGTATTCGCAACGAAGATCAAATTTTTGTCCTCTGCACCAGTAAGAATTAAACGATAAAGGTAGGGTTTATAATGCCATAGAAGATTGAAGTGTTAGAGACTTCACCACACTAGGTTCAGCTTTTTGAGGCGGGGTGAGCAGTTCCTTTCCTCGCTGCCTTTGCCTTCTCTAACTCAGGAGCAGAGTTGGGTATCATTTACAGTCTGGTAGACTGGAAAGTGACGCTTACACTGCTCATTTTTTTTATTTTGTTTCACTCTTTATCACTTTTATTGTAGTCCTCCTCACGTTCTTATTACACAGTGTATAGAAATTTTCTGGAATAATTCCTGGACTGTTCTGCAGAACTGAAACCCTCTCTCTCTCTCTCTCTCTCTCTCTCTCTCTCTCTCTCTCTCTCTCTCTCTCTCTCTCTCTCTCTCTCTCTCTCTCTCTAGTTTCGTCTTTGACCGAAGGGCGAGATCCCAAGTGCCACTGGATCAATAACAACAATTAGCTTCGTTTTCTTCAAGTGCCATGCCTGGTGGCATAAGTGATCATGTAGCTCCACAACCTCCTATCTGCAGTACTGGTTATCAATTTTTTTTGTTGACGCCTGTCCATGCCACGATGGCAAACAGGCCTGTATCTTCTCTCTTTGCCATCTTCTGTCTCTTTTTCCTTCAAACTTTCCTATTGCCACGATATATTCCAGCTTTCTTCTTCTCATAACATATGCTTCCTTCAGACTTTTCTATTGCCACGATATATTCCAGCTTTCTTCTTCTCATAACATATGCTTCCTTCAGACTTTTCTATTGCCACGATATATTCCAGCTTTCTTCTTCTCATAACATATGCTTCCTTCAGACTTTTCTATTGCCACGATATATTCCAGCTTTCTTCTTCTCATAACATATGCTTCCTTCAGACTTTTCTATTGCCACGATATATTCCAGCTTTCTTCTTCTCATAACATATGCTTCCTTCAGACTTTTCTATTGCCACGATATATTCCAGCTTTCTTCTTCTCATAACATATGCTTCCTTCAGACTTTTCTATTGCCACGATATATTCCAGCTGTCTTCTTCTCATAACATATGCTTCCTTCAGACTTTTCTATTGCCACGATATATTCCAGCTTTCTTCTTTTCATAACATATGTTTCTTTCTGACTTTTCTATTGCCACGATATATTCCAGCTTTCTTCTTCTCATAACATATGCTTCCTTCAGACTTTTCTATTGCCACGATATATTCCAGCTTTCTTCTTCTCATAACATATGCTTCCTTCAGACTTTTCTATTGCCACGATATATTCCAGCTTTCTTCTTCTCATAACATATGCTTCCTTCAGACTTTTCTATTGCCACGATATATTCCAGCTTTTTTCTTCTCATAACATATGCTTCCTTCAGACTTTTCTATTGCCACGATATATTCCAGCTTCCCTCTTCTCATAACATATGCTTCCTTCAAAAGTAGCTAATAAGCTTCCTTTGCGCATTGGCCTCTTTCTCTGTCTAACTTAATAGCTTTTAATGCCTGTTGCTTAAATTATGTTGTTGTTTTGTTGTGTGTGTTTTTTTTTTTTTCTTAAGAAGGAAGTTTAATTACCGCGAATCGTTTGTTGAGATTGCTTCTGAGTGTTAACTTTGAGTGCAATAAGTGCTCCTTTAAGTGCATTAACTCCTAGCATTTGCATACATTTCTGTTTTCGGGTATTATTCGTGGCATTGAGAGACTCCCATATATATATATATATATAATCTACGGACAACTGGCAGATGGCAAAAGAACAGTTGGGCAACCGCAGCTGAGATTCAAAGATGTGTGCAAGAGGTACATGAGAGCACTGGACATAAATCCAGCAACCTGGGAGGATGAAGCTGCCGGTCGCACTAAGTGGCGATGCGCTCTATGGCACCACCTCAGATTGGGCGAACAGAAGCTCTCACGGCAAGCAGAGAGGAGAAAACGTCTGAAGAAACACCAGGAAAATAAGCAGGGGCACATTCCCATAGTCAGTTATGACTGAAAGGGCTATTATATATATATATAGTGTGTCCTAATCACTTTGGAGTCCCATTCTATAGCGCCGGTCATAACATCTTATTGTCGTTTTAATTGTTCTCCATGTTTCAGAGCCATACAGTTGGTACTTGCTTTGACAACAAATTTGAAAATTCTATTTTGTGTGTGTGTGTGTGTGTGTGTGTGTGCGTGTGTGCGTGTGTGCGTTGGACTTTATCTCTTGTGTAGCTTAATTTTAATATCAGGTGTGATTATATTTTTAAAACAGGAAAAAAGATAATGTGTTTTGGTAGGACCAAAGACCAAAAAAAAATTTGTCAACGTTGTGGCCACAAGGCCTTCGTCGGGGACAGGCAAGAAAGCGAGAGCTAAGTAAAAGATATGAGAAAATTTTTTTTAAAAGTCAAGAAGTTACAAACTTTCATAAATGGAGGCTCTCGCAGAACAGAAGGATTAAAATGGTATGACAGGATCAGCTAGAGATGTGCAATTGATGCAAAGAACCCGGCAAACACCAGTGGAGCATGAGGTGCGTAAAAGATGTTAGCTTGTATCGCACCAACATTCAGGAAACCAGCAAATAGCAGCGCAGGATTGTCCTTATTGTGGAATTCCCAAATAAAATGAAATGGAGAAAGACCCAAAAACACGTGGACATCGATTGTGGCGCAGGACAGAATGGCTTGGCGGTGAAATAACTGAAGGCTGATCCGACAAAGGGAAAGAAAAGTAAGTGGGGTGATGAGTAGGGATAGACAGCTGTGGAGTTACATTATCGCCTACGCCAGATGGCATGGTCTTGCCGAAGAAGTAGACCCATTACACCAATACCTCGCTCTTTCGACAAGTTAGGGACCAGAGCTATGACGAAAGTCGAAAATCGACGAAAGTCGAAGCATAGCCTTTATTTAGCTTACAAATGCATTAGGGCCGCCAAAAAACGAAAATAACTAACTATATAACACTTGCGAATGCGTGCAACACCTAGATAAACAGAAATAAACATAAGAGTAAGGAAAATACAGTAATAAATAAAAAATACGTAAATAGCATCTTACCTTAAAATCATTCTTGAGCAAGTAGACGATGAATATAAACAGTATGTACAGTTTTGAATGTTGGTAATTTTGTGGGGATTCTAGACTTAGAAAACCAGATGGAGAAAATTGAGGTGGCTCATCTTCAGAACTGGAGGATTTCAATCTAATTCTTTTAGAAGGGCACTTTGAAGGAGATCTAACTGGGGCTGATGTTGATGGCTCGGAATCTGAAGGGTTAGAGGGAGGGGTGACTGAAGTTGGTTGTGGCGGTTGCGTCTTGAAAAAGGAGAGCAAAGACGTTTACCTCATTGATCTCTTCTTCATTTCCCTAAGAAGTTCTCTGTAACAGGCTATTTGGTGTTCTAGCCCACTATTTACTTTTGAACTTCTGTCGAAATTTATTCTACGTTGAAGATCTGCTGCTTTATGTTGCCAACTTCTTCTATAATTGTTTCAAGCTTCACCTGAAAAGCTCCTGCAGCTGCGGTATCTGCGCTAGCTGATTCTCCCTTCACTGCTATATTATGCAAATTTGACCTTTTCTTAAATGTCTCAAACCAGCCCCTGCTAGCTCCAAATGTCTCTTCAGCTGATGTCTCTCCTTGTTCAGCCTTCATTGCATTAAATAAAGTTTGTGCTTTAGCCTGGATAAGATCTTGGCTTAGAGGAATGTTGTAGCTGACTTGGTCTTCAATCCACACATTTAACACTTTCTCCATCTCACCAATTAAATTGTGCCGCTTTCTAATAAGTTTGGTATGCACTGGCGTAGCGTTTTTAATTTCCTCTAACATTTTATCTCTGTTCTTTACAATTGTGCTAACTGTAGTGCTTGGTACACCTAGCCTGCGGCCTATTTCAGCATTTAAGATGCCTTGTCCATTAAGCTTGATTAGCTTAAGCTTTTCTTGCAAATTGAGAACCTTATGGGTTCTTTTAACTTTGTCACTACACTTAGGACCCATTATGAATATATTAAAGCAGAAAAATAAGTAGTACTGTATAAGGCCTAATCACACAAAAAAGTACAGTATGAAAACTGTACACGTGTCGTATAATCACGATATGAACACTGTCATTAGACTGTTATCACTAAAATAACTATGAACAGTTTACAGCATAATCACAAAAATAATATAGTATGAATAGTTTTGTTATTTTAATCACAAAAATAAGTAGTATTAATATGTTTAATGACAAATATAAGAGATTCAATGCGGACAACTTAAAAAAAACAGTGCACACCGAACGATTTCTGTTCAAAGACTGAACGACGAAAGAATCAAGATGACGCGCAGTTGTGACCAAATGCGACGAAAGAGCGAAGCGAGCGACGAAATTTGGAAACGTGGTTAGAATTGAAAACCGACGAAAGAGCGAAGCGACGAAAGTCGAAGCGACGAAAGTCGAGGTATTGGTGTATTACAAACGTTCAGATTGCGTCACTCTATTTTCACGAACAAGCAAGTTACGGATAACCGAATAACCGAACAGCGTAAATGCTATTTTGCCCCAAACACATTGTCATGGAAAATAATGTCAGGAGATATCGACTTAAATAAGCTGACACGTGTAACTTGAGGATCTCCCTGGATTCAACTTTCCTGCAGCGACACAAAACATGTATTTAGTTTGACCTATTATATTCCCCCTGGTTGTTACAGTATTATGACAATCATGGCAGACTAAGTTTTGAATGTACAGGGCTATTTAAAAAGTTACTTCACTCTGATCCTCGGAATATATACAGCCACAAAGTAGGCTACTTCATTAATCCACTGCACAACTCTGGCCCTCTGCTCGCACACTACACTCAACATCCACCCTTCTGTTCTCTACGCTCTTCGCTGTCTCTAAAGTCCCTAAAATACTTGGCACCCGAGGCGGATGTTACCTATGACACCCCCATTCCCCAATAAAGAAACACACTAGTAAGTAACATTTTAACAGTAAGTAACAGTAAGTACTATATTAATAGTGTCTGATGGCACCCCCTTCCTGGCTGTCATCCGGGGCGAACCGCCCCCCTCTTAGTACGCCACTGCTACTAACAATCTCTACTGACTCAACACACATCTCTGTCCGATTGCCCCTTTCATACGTATTCACCCAAACCCGTGAAAACCTTCCACACGCCACTGAGCACCGCTCACACATATCTATCGCTTGAGGCCTGTCTTAATCTCTACTCACAACATCGCTTGTAGCTTAAAATATACTACTCGTCAAAAGTCAAGGGCCACTTAGAAAAACCTTGGTTGAAACCATAAAACAAATCTGATATAAATGTAATTGGTATCAGTCAAAACGGCATTTATTGAATACCAAATTGACATGTCACGTAAAGAAATGGAAACACACATTCAAACGCAATGAAGCTGTGAAGTGTGTCACCCACCTTTTCAAAAGTCACACAATAGATATTGGACAAATAGACATTTCAAAATCGGGTATAACCACCGTTTGCAGCAAGGCATTCAAGACAGCGTAGACGCATCGAGTCCACAAGGGTCCGAAGAGAATCCTGAGGAACAGCTTGCCATTCCTGAAGCAGAAATGCAGTCATCTGTGCAACATCCATTGGCAGGGGGTGATTTGTTGACAATCTTCGACCAAAGACATCCCAGAGGTGCTCAATCGGAGAAAGGTCAGGTGAATGAGCTGGCCACGCCATCCTGATGATCCCTTGTTGCTGAATAAACTCATTCACCACACGAGCTCGATGGGGTCGAGCGTTATCATCTTGGAGGATGGCATTACCACCTATGGCCTCCAGAGAAGGCTGAACAATTGGTCTCAAGATTTCGTTCTGGTATCTTGTGCCGGTTAAGTTGCCTTGGATGATGTAGAGTGGGGTCCTGCCGTGTCTGTAGAAGCCTCCCCAGACATGACAGAACCCCTACCATAACGATCCACCTCTCGAATTGTGTCATCAGTAAATCGCTCTCCTGGTCGTCTCCAAACTCGAATCCTGCCATCATTGAATGACACAGTGAAGCGAGATTCATCATTGAAGAGAACTTGACTCCATTGTTGCCTTGTCCATCGGATGTGCTCGCGACACCAAGCAACACGGGCTCTGCGATGAGCAGGAGTAAGAGGGATTCTGACTGCAGGACGTCGAGCAGCCAGTCCAAATTCATGTAAACGTCTGCGAATGGTGCTTTGACTGACATTAACGTTTACAGTTTGTCTCAGCTGACATCTTAGAGTGGAACAAGTCACTGTTCGATGGCGCAGGGCTGACGACAAGAGATACCGGTCATCATGTCTATTGGTGCATCTAGGGCGGCCTGGCCGGTGGCGATCCTCCACACTTCTTGTGGCCTGAAATCTCTCCAAAATTCTTTGGATAGTAGAGTGTGACACTGCAAGCCGTCTAGCAGCCTCACGGATAGATAAACCACTTTCAACCCACGCTATAGCCCTCATCTGTCAGACAGACAACAAATAGTCTTTTATAATAATTCCTTGTCGAACCCAACCGTTGTCCATACAGGTGTTCCTCAGGGCTCTATTCTCGGCCCTCTTCTATTTACCGTATACATTAATGATCTTCCTCTATACTTCAAACACTCATCATGTGACCTTTTTGCCGATGACTGTACTGTCTATACTAGTGATAAATGTTGCACCACACTAGAACAATCTTTACAAAACGATACACATAATCTTATTACGTGGAGCAACGAGAATCGCATGCAAATAAATATTAGTAAAACAAAATGTATGTTAATATCAACCAGACAAAAACTACAAAACTTGCAGAAAACAACACTTCAGCTCTTCATTGGAACATCACTAATTGAAAACGTAAATGAACACAGAACTCTAGGCATCACTGTTGACCAACACCTAAGTTGGAACTCACATGTACATGCACTCACAAAGCTAACAGCACAAAAAGTTTACAAATTAGCCAAAATTAAACATTTCCTGGATGAAGAGGCAAGGAAAATGTTCTACATATCTCATATACAAACGCATCTAGACTATTGTTCCACAATCTGGGATGGTTGTTCTGTCTCCAACACAAAAAGGCTTCACTCGCTTCAAAAACGCGCAATGCGCCTTGTTGCTGATAAACACCAATCACATTGTATAGATTTATATAATTATCTTCAAATATTACCCCTCAGGAAGCGCTTCCTCTTTAACAAAGGGAAATTTATTCACAAAATCCTGTCACAGAATGCTCCAAAGTATCTTTGGCCGTTTTTAAAATACAATGACAGACGTAGTCAGCGCTTAAACAAATTACAGGTACCCAAGCCCAGGCTTGACCTATTTAAAACTAGTTTGGCTTACTCAGCTGCTCATCTTTGGAACAATCTTCCCAATGACCTGAAAAACACGCACAGTCCTTACTCATACAATCGTATACTGTTCAAATACTTTATGAGTGCTGATTATATGCCACCCTAACTGATTGTGTTGTACTTTTATCTAATATACTGTATGGAGGCTCTGATGATCTAGTTTTCATTACAATATACTTATTCTTAATATTATATTCTTAATAACTTATATTCTTAATTTTATGATCAGGTAATGTTAATGTATGCTGTTATACTTCCTTGTAATGTTGCACTGCCCTTAAATTAATACTTTCAGTACGCTGGAGAATGTTGAGTAACAGTAATAAAAGATGAGCAAGAGGATGGAAGAATGCAAGAGGGGACTGTGTCCGATTTTCAACCCTAGGCAAATTAATTGCTTTCATATATGTCTAACTAACTATCGACCTTGTCTGATTCTGGTCTTGAGTTTGGGACGCAAAGACAGCGAGGAAAGTAACTGTTTACCCACCTCATCTTGATGAACCTAAAAAAAAAAAAAAAAAAAAAAAGTCCCTGAGTCATTCAGTTTGAACACGGTATGAACATTTTACAAGTTCTTATAACATACATCTGAATATGTCTCAAATCACTAATTTACAGTACGAAGAATTCGACTCTTATGTCTTGTTGTTATTGTTTTTTGTTGTTGTTGTTTTTTTTTTGTTTTGTTTTTTAATATTTATTTTTTTTTTTTCAAATTCATTATTATTATTAATTTTTTTTTTATTTTTTTTTATTATTTTAAAAACACTTTAATTGTGATGATTATTGCAAATGTAATATTACTTTTATAATGATAAATGCCTTAATAATGCTTAAAGTAAATGTGAGGATGAAAGGATATTAGTATACATGATGAGAGAGAGAGGAAGGGCAGAATGTCAGACGGGCCTGCGTGCCCAATTCTTAACCCTTTGAAAATAAAGTTAGTTTGTTCGTTCGTTCGTTCGTTCTTTGTAAAGTGTCAAGACTTCTTCTCGGTGGCATGGTTTTTGCAAGTGATGAAACTACCTTAAGTCTGCTGATTGTAAAACAAATTAAGAGTGAACTCTGTTCACGAAAAGTCGCCATTGCACGTGGAATGTCAATCAGCACGATTACTTCACCTGTTTGGTTCTACGGAAGTTTGAAAAAACAGATTAAAAATGTGAATTTATGGTCAGCAAACTAAATTGCACGTGATCACCATGGTTGTCGGTGAGTTGTTTTTATGCTTAACGTGCATAGAGGACTGTCAGAGGAAGATATTGCACCCATTTTTACTAAAAACTTCCTTCATTTAATCATTCTATGCGCTTATATAAAAGTGTATTGAAAATAATCGGGTGGCCCTTGACTTTTGACTAGTAGTATATTACAAAGCAAGCTTACATCACTCACAGCCCAACACACCGATCAGGTTCCCACTAGAGACAAGGAACATTCACACAAGCAAACACCCTCATAACACTCCGTGACACCTTTCCAACCCAAAAAGGTAAAACTTAAAAAAATCTAATGGATTTCAGATGTTTTTATTAATATATAATAATATGTATATAAAAATATTTTTAAAAACAAGTCTTCGTTACAGCCCCTAGATTTTATTAAGGGTTTTGGGGCCTCTGCAAAGAAAACATCATAAATAAAGGAAAAAAGCGGGGATGGAAGAACCTAATAAACTAACTGTTGTACAGATACTATTACCCAGCACTCACGAGCGTACTTTCTTGCACGTGCCTTTACTGTAGAGCTCTGTGGGTGATGACTTCGTTGCTTTTTTTCGCGGGGGTCCGTGTAAGCCTGGGGCCCTAGGCCCGTGTCTAGTGGGCCTAATGAATAATTCAACGCTGTCCTCTTGCATGCAGCCAACCAGGTAACAAGCCAGAGTTACGTCTGGGGCTCAAGTTACACCTCCAAGTTTAGTGTGCAATGCTGGGTTCTCAGCATGTTTCACCGCAGGACTTCATGGATGATTTCAAGAGTCAATAGGGTGTAAATAGCCTCGTAGACAGAGGTTCACTTCCACACATGTATACTATAGCATTGTGCTTAGTTGGTGGTCAAATAAGGATGACTTCAGATATGTCTCCATGCATATGTATATCGAACAGATTAAAGTAATAATAAAAATAAATATTTTTTTTTTAAATAGGCAGTGTCTTTTCAACCACGCTGTAGTATTAATGCTAACTGCTTTACTGCGTCATAAATAAATAAATAATTATCTCATCCTTCTATTATAATAATAATAATAATAATAATAGCCCCCTCAGTCATCACTGACTATGGGAATGCGCCCCTGAGGTGACAGCCCTCAGCTGCTTATTTTCCTGGTGCTCCTTTCGACGTTTTCTCCCCTCCTTTGCTTGTTGTGTGAGCCTCTCTTCGCCCAATCTGAGGTGGCGCCATAAATAGCATCGCCACTTAGTGCGATCGGCAGCTTCATCCTCCCATGTTGCTGGATCCATGTCCAGTGCCCTCATATCTCTCTTGCACACATCTTTGAACCTCAGCTGTGGTCGCCCAACTGTTCTCTTGCCATCTGCTAATTGTCCGTAGAAAATATCTTTTGGGATGCGACCATCTTCCATGCGGCGAACATGGCCAAGCCAGCGGAGTCTGCGCTGTCTAAGCAGTGTATTAATATGAAACAAATATAAAGGTATGTTATCAGGCACTCGCAGGAAATAAAGAAGTAGAACACCAGACAACAGAAAAACAACAGACATGAGTGGCTTACCCAGGATTTGAACACTGGACCTTCCGTGCGACAACCCCGCCTAGCCATGCAAGCGAATCACACTATCCGCACACCTAAGCAGTGTATACATACTTTGAAGGCCAGCACGTGACAACACCTTGACATTTGTCACTTTATCTTTCCACGAGATGCCGAGGATGCGGCGTAGACACCGTAAATGGAAGGTATTGAGCCTTCTTTCTTGCTTAGCATAGGTCGTCCAGGTCTCGCTGCCATACAGGAGTGTGCTAGTGACGCAGGCATTACATACCGCAGCTTTGGTCTTCATTGTGAGTTTGGAGTTTCCCCAAACACGCGATGTGAGGCGGGCAAAGGTAGCTGCAGCTTTGCCAATGCGGCTGTCGATTTCTGTATCCAGTGAGAGTTTGTCATTGATGGTAGACCCTAGGTATGTGAAGTGGTGCACCACTGCCAATTCATAGTTATCGATAGTGATAACTGGTGCAGCACCCGCATCCTGACTCAGCACATTCGTTTTCTTTAGACTTATTGTGAGGCCAAAGTCCTTGCATGCTTTAGTGAAGCGATTCATCAAGTTCTGAAGCTCCTGTTGGCTTTGAGTGACGACTGCAGCATCATCAGCAAACAACAAGTCTCTTATAGTGACCCTTCTGATTTTTGTTTTTGCCTTCAGCCTTGAAAGATTAAACAGACGGCGATCTGACCTAGTGTGAAGGCATATTCCTTCTATAATTTACTAGATATATTATTACGGCCCTTGTCTTGTGTAATCTGGCCTACACTGGTTAATAGGAAAGCCATAGAAGTAAATGCGTCTATAATTAATCTGGGTCGTTACTCGGTCTTTCGTGAGTTACGTGGCAGGTTTGTGCTCATGATCCCTGGCCACGAAGTACTATTTTTGTGGTGCCTAGTTGACACAGGCAAAGTCTTGATTATACTCCTGTAGCGAGACAATGTCGCCGTTTGGATGGTCCTAGGTTCGAGTCCCCGGTAAGCCTATCAATTCTGTTGTTTTTCTGTTGTCTAGTTGTCTACTTCTTTATTTCCCACGAGTGCCTGCAATTTTCTTTTTATGTGCATTTATTTATTTAATATTTACATGTATCGTGGTTTTTGTTTGTTTGTTTGTGTGTGTGTGTGTGTGTAAAAGATATGACAATTACTGATTAATGATAACTGGTTATTCCCTTTTATTCTGTGACCTTGAATGTATGGAAAATTTATTTATTTTTAAATTATTTAATTAGTGTTTATCGTAAGACCAATAAACATGGATCACTAAAATTATTTTTGCTTTACCCTTTACTTATTTTTAAAAAATAGATACAACGTTGTCAGTCTCAGCGCTGACATGGTTGAGAAAACATAACAACAAACCTAAACTTTATTATGAAGGCCTGCACACAAGTTACTATGGAAACCAGCGACCTAGTGTAAAATCCAATAATTTCTGGAAACAGAATTCTCGTTCCTACTATGCGCTGGTATGTCCTGGGGTAGGTCTGAGTGGGAGGAGGGAAGCAGAATACGTATAATTATGTAAATATAGTCAAGAGAGTGTAACTAATGATTTTGCTTTCTGTATTATCCAGGCTAGGGGTTCTTAACCTTTCGTGTTCCTGCTCCATTGCGCTCCATTTGCCCTTACATTTATGATTTTTGTACTAATTTTTGTAATGAAGTTACTAGCCCCCAACAGAACCTCACATTAGTGGCATCTTACGACATGTCTGATGAATCAATGGGTCTGTTCGTTGTTGGTATCCTCAGCGACCCTCAAGAACGACATGTAACAAGCGCTATTAAACATATTACAATCATAATGTTCAACACGCTATAGATAAACTCCATCCTCTCAAACTAATGTAAACTCCCTCTTCTTCGCTTTAGGGCCGCTGACTGACCGAGCAGTCAGTGGCCATCACGCCTGGTGGTGTCTTGTAGGGCAGCAACAAACTCTTTCCGTTCGTTCGGTCCGTGACCATCCTTTATACTGTGCCCCAGCTTAGGTTGACGCTGCTCATTTAGGCCCCGATAATCCTCGGCCAAGATGTTTAGGTCGGCCTTCTTTCTGTGAGTCATTATCGTGGCAGTTCTGATGATGGTATCTGAGTCTATTCTGAGAACATGGCCAACCTATTTCCACCATCTGTCTGTTATAATAGTGTACATATAATCTTGGAAGCTCTAGATAAGTAATTCTTGGCGTATGGAAAGATGACTATTTAGAAATTTATATTTCTGTTGCTCTCTAGCATTGGGCACCACACAGAAGTATCGAAAGTACTCAGCTTTCATATATTCTTAGTACTTCCTGTTAATACTATCAACAGGCTTCCACAATGTGTCTTCTTTCCGATCTCAGCATCGTCTTTTCACCTCTTGTTCTACTGGCGCTTGTCTGGTTCTTGTCATCAGTTCAACATTGATGATCTTGTCTGGTTCTTGTCATCAGTTCAACATTGATGATCTTGTCTGGTTCTTGTCATCAGTTCAACATTGATGATCTTGTCATCAGTTCAACTTTGATGATCTTGTCATCAGTTCAACATTGATGATCTGGTCATACCATTTCAATCCTTCTATTCTAGTATTTCTACGCAAGCACCCATTTATGAAAGTATGTAACTTCCTGGTTGTTGTTGCTGTTGTTGTTGTGGTTTTTAATTCTTCATGTTTCACAGCTAAACAATAGAACAGACTTGACATCTGAGATGAAGATTCTTATTTTTGTGCATCACTTGATTGTTGTTTCATTAGCATATATTTCCCAATGCAATGAAAGCTCGCCTTCAATCAGTTAATACCCTTTAGCTATAGGCTGTCAACAAACACATGACAAGTCCTCCTGTCATGTGACATCAGCTCATTCTTTCCACATCTTCCTCATCATTTTCACTTCTGTCTCCAGTTCTCTTCTCCGTGTGTCTTTGGTCTACCTCTGCCTCTCTTTCGCTGGGGATTTCAGAACAAGGACTGTCTTCTAATGCTATCAACAGGTTTCCTCAAAGTATGTCCTATCTGTAGTGAAATTGACAGAGATACAACGGTAAAATTCCTCCCAAGGATAACATTTAAGGATAAAAACATAATGCGTAGGCTGCTGATGTACATGATCGCCTAGACCGCGGGTCATCACCCTCCATAAATTTGACTTGCTAGACCGGAGGGGAACGGAGGATCAAAAAGGAAAAAAATATGACTGGAAAGGCTAAAGAGACGCAATTGGGGGGGGAAATGGATGAAAGTAAAAAAATTCAAGTCCCCCAAATTGACACGAGGTACGGAATTGGACGTTTTGCGATACCAAGCCTTGATTTGAATTCAGCGGCTAAAACGCAGATGTTAGGAATATTACAAAAATTTAAAAAGTAATTTTTCTTAATATTAATGTTAGGAATATAAAAATTAGCTGGCCGGATGGCCTATTCTGAGCAGTGAACTAATATGTTCTTAATTTTACAAACGGATAGATAATATTGAAGATAATGACAAAAGACAGTGTAGTTCACATCATCGCTAGACTATATTGAATCTAAAAGTGTCACAATTTGCACACAAAAACACGACCTTGGGAACAGGTGTTCAAAGTTACTTATTATGGAGGAGAGGGTTTTTGAGCGGTAGCTGTGTCTAAATATAACTTTTTACGACAAAATTTTAAGGGGAGAGAAAGGTTGCTTCAAAAATCAAGCACATTTTTTTTAGAAACACAAGTAGAGACGGACAGACTAACAGATAACCATCCATACTTGACTGAAGCATGACTGAAATGACTTTAGTGTAGAAATTTGAAATTAAAAATAAACCTCGGCAGTGATTGGCCACAGACAATCATATCATTAGCGCTCAGAGCGCATTTGGGGTCATTCTTCAATAATTGTTCAGTGTTAGACACAGATTTTAAAGTGTGGTGTTTTCCCATATGAAAGACAGTGAATAAATTTAGGGACGCCATACTATAGCCAGCAGCTCAGCTGAGTTTTGCTAGCAATTCTGTGTTATGTATTCATAATCTGGTAAGATTGAAATTATTTCTTTATATATTTTGAATATTGTTTCATGTTCGAGTGATTTGATACTGCCATATCAAAATCTAGCCTTACAAACAAGTAGGGAGTTGCTCTAGACCCCCCGCCCAAGTCAGGGTCTAGGGACCAACAAGGTACATAAACTACAGCAAGGATTATGCAAGATATATCAAGCGTTGAAACAGATTACCTATCTTCTTTTAGGGCCGACAACTAATAAATATTTTTCAGAATCTATAGTCTGGGAGGATCTATCTGATGTAAACCCACCATGGTAACTGTGCTGTTTGGTCAGAGAGATCTGACCTGTCTGTATGATGTGGTTGTTGTGTCAGTGTTGTGTCCAGACGTGGGTAGAGAATAGATTTTGACACATGGCCCATACTTTGATTGCAGAGCTGTGAGTTTCTATCGACAACAAAGCAGAGTCTATTCGGTGGGTGACTTTACTCGAGTGTATCTGTGCAGTTCTTGTGACAGAGACCACCATTATTGCCCGCCAGCACGGAGAGGTGGGACCGCAAGTTTTCAGCACCAGAGCTACAAAAAGATGAGTGAGCCTCTGGTCTGCTGGACATTCACCAACTATTGGTAGTGACTAATATCCCCATAAAAATTCCCACCTTTTTCTGGACACTGTGTAGTCAATATAGACAGGTGTGATGAGGCCACCCCAACAGCACAAACAGTAACTATCCTCCCAAAGAGATGACTATTCGAACATTTTAATAAAACTAACTATTCTAGTACTTAAATATGTACACTTTTGCATTTATTATGTAACATTCCATGCATAATTTTCATAAATTTTAAATCCTTCTTTTAAAACAAGTTCTGGTCAAAATAAAACTTGATCCAGAACAAATAAATGTAATATAATTATATCAAAAACTTTACACACGTGAGTTAGTTCAGTGTATTTTAACACTTGTTAATCTTATTAGTCTTGTTAAATATCTATGGGTATATTTATAACTATCACACCACAGTACACATCATAACCCTAGACACTTTACGTAGCTACATTCATTAAGAAAAAAAAAATTAAGTGTGAGGTCGTAGTGGTAGCAAGAAAGGCCTTCTGACAATTCTCAACTACATTTTATCTCAGGAGCCTTCACAGCTGGCCTCATACAATGTACATGTAGTAATAACACCATCATACAATACCATCAACACCACTACATAAATTGGGGTCTTGTCCAGGGATAATTAGCCCAACAGTAATATTAGGATCTCCTGGTGGGAGAAATAAAAGTAGGGAAATAAATTGTAAAATTTCCTTTAAAATTAAAAGTGTCCCTGCAGATAAAAGTTGGTGAATCTTCACAGCCAGTAATAATTAATTAGTTAACTGGTTAGTTAGAATTAGTTAGATTATAGTCATAAGAAGTACTTAGCTTGTATATTATTATATTGTCTGAAAAGTATGGCTGAGCTAGCAAAGTTTAGATCAGCTGCTGTGCTCACTGCGAAGGAGATGGGGATGGATGGTCAAATTTTAATTCAATACGTAACGACTGAATGTGATAAATATATTGAAAGGGAAGATAGAAAGGTAGCTGAAGAGAAGAGGTTACAAATTGAGGCTGATAGAGAAATTAAGAGGCTGCAGATTGAGGCAGAAGAAAAAAAGGCTGACTGCCGAAAGGGAGGCAGAAGAAAAACGACAGCAAAGGGAGGCAGAAGATAAAAAGGCCGAAAGGGAGGCAGAAGATAAAAAGGCCGAAAGGGAGGCTGAAGATAGAAGGTTGCAGAGGGAGCACGAATTACGACTAAGGGAGCTGGAATTACAAGGCCCGGCCCCTGAAAATGGTGCCAGCCCTTTTGCCTCAGATGCTACGCCCAGTATGGGAGCCTCAAACTCAGCTATGGGGTTTCATTTAGACCATTTTGTTGAGAAAGACGATGACATAGAAGGGTACCTAGGACGTTTTGAGTTATTAGCTACTACATATGGGTTAGAGAGAGAGAGGTGGAGTTTAAAGCTATCACAGGGATTGAGGGGTGCTTCTTATGAAGTATTTGCCAGAATGAACAGGGAAGACCAAGACAATTATGACATGTTAAAGCAGGCTTTGTTATTAAGGTACGAGAAGAATGGTGAATTTTATCGTAAGAAATTTAGAAATGCCAAACTGTTGTCTGGGGAGACATACCACCAATTCTCTGCCAGACTAGAAACCTATTTGGAGAAATGGACGGCTCTGGGGAAGACCCAAGATCTTAAAGAAATGATCATGATTGAGCAATTGAGAGAGTCCATGGCTCCAGACATGAGAAAATTTCTCATGGAACAAGGTGCAGAGAAGTTGGGGGAAATTTTAAATGTTGCTGAGAGGTATCAGGCAGCTCAGGCAGAGGTAAGTGGTGCTAAGAAGAAGCACATAGACAATTTTAAAGCTCCACAGCAATTTAATAAATTTGATAATAGAGAGCAGGGAAATAAGGGTAGGACAAACTTTGAGCGGCCAAGAAATGACTATCGCGACAGAAACTCACAGTTCAATGACCAAAAGTTCAATGAAAGAAAACCGTTGAACCAAGTTAAAAGATGGTGTAAATGGTGCAAGAAGGATAACCATAACACCGAATTTTGTAGAAGGAAACCTTCAAACATTGCTGCAATGAAGTCGGGGACGCAAAGATTAAAGGTTAATCCTAAGGGACAACAGGAACCTTATCACCCCCAGTTTGTGAGGATGTTATTTGTAATGGGGTCACCATAAGGTGCCTTTATGATACAGGTTTGGATTATGATTCAGTTGTGAAGTCTAGCCTAGTGGACCCAAGTCAGTATACCACAGAAACAGTGGAAATACAAGGGGCGACTAAGGACATACCACTCATGACACTTCCCATCGCAAGGATAACGGTGAAAACTCGCTATGTGGAAGGAGAAATCAGAGCAGCAGTGATAGATGAACCAATCTACCCTCTGATATTGGGGTGTAGATACGTCTTCTTGGGGAATCCCGAGAAAACCTGTGATCATGGCGACAGTGCAGACCAGGTCACAGAAGAAGGAGGAAGAAGGTGAACCTATAAATGCTCATCCAGAGGAGATGAGGAAGGCGCAGGCTGAGGATAGGACACTCAAGCCCTGTTTTAAAAAATTGCCCAAATGCCACACACCTCCGAGCAAGGGGGAATATTTCATGAAGAACAAACTCTTATACAGGAAGGCCGGAACTGGAACAAATGGTCACAACCAGCTGGTTCTTCCCATTGCATATAGAGAGAAAGTGATGGAACTCGGACATGCAATCCCCTTCAGTGGTCACATGGGGATCAGCGCCACAGGACAGCGTATAGCTTGTCATTACTTCTGGCCAGGGATAACGGAGGATATAAAAAGATATGTCAAATCCTGCCCAGAATGTCAAAGGGTAGCTCCAAAGCACTGGACTGCTCCTGCAACTCTAGGGGAAATGCCCATAGTGGGAACACCTTTTGAGAGGGTTGCAGTGGATATTGTAGGACCTCTCACTCGGACCAAGAGGAGGAACAGTTACATCCTTACTCTGGTGGACACTTGTTCTATGTGGGGAGAGGCGGTAGCCCTGCCATCAATTGATTCAAAACATGTAGCAGAGGCACTACTTACAATATTTACCCGATTAGGATTCCCGCATCAAATCTTGACGGATAATGGTTCTCAGTTCAAGGGGAAACTAACGGAAGAAGTTTTTAAGCTATTTCAAGCCAGACACTTTCATTGTAGTCCGTACCATCCACAAGGGAACGGCCAGGTAGAGAGGTTCAACGGGACTCTCATTTCTATCCTGAGAAAGCTGGCACACGAAAAACCGGATCTGTGGGATCAATTCCTGCCCGCCGCATTGTTTGCGTACCGGGAGGTACCACATAGTTCAACCGGGATGGCTCCCGCAACTCTGCTATTTGGGAGGCCAATAAAAGGTCCATTAGAGGCGCTATTAAGGACCTGGACAGATGAGAAGGCGGAAGAGACTGTTACCTCATCGTATCAATACGTGAACGAACTGACCACTCGTTTGAAAGCTGGATGGAAACTGGCAAATGATAATTTGAAACAAGCCAGGAAGAAACATGCAGCATATTTTAATAGGAAGGCAAAGGACAGGGAACTGGCAGTCGGAGAGAAGGTGCTGCTTCTACTACCCGGAAGCCAGAATAAATTACAAATTGGTTGGCAAGGTCCATATACGGTTCTAGAGAAGGTGTCTAGAACAAACTATAAAATTGACAAAAAGGGGAAGGAAAAAAGTTTATCATGTAAACCTGTTAAAGAAGTATCTGGACAGACCACTCCAGGAAAGCACCCCCTTATTGACCTTAGCTATTGCAACCCAGATGCAAAAGGAACCACTCACCTCACATGAATACCCATTACATCCTTGTGAAACCGCAGCACAGGTAAAAGTCAGTAAGCACCTGACTAAAAACCAGAGGGAGAGAGTTCAACAAGTTCTGGAGGAACATACAGATGTATTAACAGATAACCCAGGCCATACAAATTTGCTACAGTATGACATGAAACTGGTAGACTCAAACCCAATCTGTATGAGAGCCTATTCTATTCCGTTCGCGAAGGAGAAGGCATTGAAGGAAGAAATAGAGTATTTGTTGAAGGAGGGGATTATTTCGCACAGTGAATCATCTTTTAGTTCTAGTGTCGTTTTGTTGAGAAAACCTCTGGGGAACACAGACTGTGCATAGATTACAGGAAACTGAATGCTGTCACAGAAGGACAAGTGGATCCATTAATAATAATAATAATAAATTCTTTAAGCGCCAAACACGGCGCATAAGGCAGAAACCAGTGCTCTCCAGGTTGTTCGTTGTGACGCCACTCCTCTTAGCTCTTGCACATTATTTAGGCCCAACGTTCTTCCTTCTCTTATTATTGTTCTTCTGAGTGTTTCTTTTGGTCTTCCTTTTTTCCTCTTACCCTCAGGAACCCAAGTGAGCGCCTGTAGTGGTATTCTGTTTTTTTGCATTCGTAGGACATGACCGATATATGACCATCGTCTTTTCCTTATATAGTCGGAGACATATTTCTGCCTAGAGTCTTCTCTTATTTGTCGATTAGTCTTGAATTCTTTCCAACTGATGTTCATGAGTTTTTTGTTCTCTAAGACATTTGTTCTCGTAATGTAAAAACGAAAAAAATTTGAAAAAAAAAAAGCTAATTTCATCACCCCCAAAACCTCCAATGATTTTGTTATTTTCCAACTCAAACCAATGCTTCGAAGCAACCACACAAATAAAAAACGAGTTTTTATATGTTAACAATTCGCAAAAGGAAACAAAGCAATATAACATTTTTGAATTAAAAAATTGACAAGACGAAAAAAATGATGGTTTAAATACCTGTATATTCAATGAAAAAAAAAAAATAATTTCCAAATGTTAGATAATCTATTGAAGGCGCTAGCTGCCAAAGCAATTCTAGTATGGATTTCTCTTGTTGTGTCACCATCCTGAGTCATTTTACTGCCTAAATAATTGAAACTTTCAACTTTCTGTAGTTTTTCCCCGTTCAAGATGATATCAAAGGTCTCGTTAGAAAAGTTCATAGCTTTAGTTTTAGAGGCATTTATTTGGAGACCTATTTTAACCGAGAGATGACACAAATTATTTATTGCTTCTTGGGATTGTCTTGGTGTTGAACTTAAGAATGCTACATCATCTGCGAAATCCAGGTCCCCCAGGAATTTTCCATTTGTCCATTTTATACCCAATTGTTCATTGTGGGTATAGTTTCTCATAACCCAATCAATAGCTATTCCAAAAAGTAGTGGTGACATAATACAGCCTTGTTTCACCCCTGTTTCTACTGTAAACCATTCTGTTATTCCCTTTATTTGTTCTAACACAACATCTTGCATTGTCATATAGCGCTTTGATTATATTCACATATTTTGTTGGAAAACCATAGATTGTAAGTATCTTCCACAATGATGGGCGGTGTAGACTATCAAAGGCTTTTTGAAAATCGACGAAGGTGATAATAAGTGGCGATTGCCTTTCTACTGATTCTTCTATAATTGTTCTTAGTGTGAATATTTGATCAATACATGATCGTTTCGGCCTGAAACCCGCTTGTTCTTCTCTGATCTTTTCGTCAGCATGCAATTTAAGTCTTTCTAACATCATGCAACATAATAATTTTCCAGGTACTGATAATAGAGATATACCACGCCCGTTATTAAAGTCTGATAGATCACCTTTCTTCGGTAACTTTACAATAATACTGTCTTTCCATTGTTGTGGTGGTTGTTCTTCTCTCCATACTTCATTTATAATATCTAAAATTCTCAAGAGGTTGTTGTCATTAACTGCTTTAATCATTTCCCCTGAAATTTCGTCAACTCCATTACCAGACACAAAACAGCTATTTGCCAGACTGAACAAGGCAAAATACTTTTCAAAGGTGGATCTTAGTAAAGGCTATTACCAGATCCCAGTGAAGCCTGAAGTGAGACCTTATTTGGCTTTTAGCACTTCGGATGGACATTATGAATTCAATATGCTACCATTCGGACTGAAAAATGCTCCGAGTGTGTTTTCAAGGATGATGCGAAAATTGTTGGACCCCCTGAATAACCCATGTATCACAAATTTCATGGATGATATTCTCGTCGCCACAGAGACATTTGAAGAACACATTGAAGCTCTGGAGATGTTGTTTGATAGACTTCGGGAGGCGAACTTAACTGCTAGGCCAACAAAATGTTGTATTGGATGCAAAGAGTTGGAATTCTTGGGGCACACTGTATATCAGGGTAATATGACCCCTGATCCTAAGAACTTGGAAAAACTGCAGAGAGCACCTAGGCCGCAAACAAAGAAGGACGTGCGATCATTCGTGTCGTTATGCGGATTTTATCAGAAATACATCAAGAATTTTAACGCTATTTGTGCTCCTCTGACTGATCTGACTCGCAAGGGACTTCCAGATAAAATTATTTGGACTGCACAATGTGAACTAGCGTTCCAAGAGTTAAAGAAAAACTCACTAGCAAGCCTATTCTCAAACTGCCTGATTTGACACAGGACTTTGTCTTAAGAACCGATGCAAGTAATGTGGGACTAGGAGGGGCTTTGTTGCCAAGATCATCTTCACCTGATGGGGAACTGAAACCAGTCGCTTATGCAAGCCGCAAATTGAATAAGGCGGAACAAGGATACTCCACAAGCGAAAAAGAATGTTTAGCATTAATCTGGGCAATAAAAAAGTTTCAAATCTATCTGTATGGTAGGACTTTTGTGGTGGAGACGGATCATCAGCCTCTCGTGTTCTTGTCTCAGGCTAAGCATGAAAACGCAAGATTGCTGAGGTGGTCTTTATTGCTTCAACCGTATCAGTTCAGTATCCAATATATCCCAGGCAAATTGAATGTCGGTGCAGATTTCCTCAGTCGGCACCCCTGTGATCAAAATTAGAGTAATGGCAGACGTGAGGAGTAATTTTACCTATGTGTATCGCTGGTTTTGGAACTTGCCATAGGCATGTTTTCAGGTGGGGAGATGTGTAGTGAAATTGACAGAGATACAACGGTAAAATTCCTCCAAGGATAACATTTAAGGATAAAAACATAATGCGTAGGCTGCTGATGTACATGATCGCCTAGACCGCGGGTCATCACCCTCCATAAATTTGACTGGCTAGACCGGAGGGGAACGGAGGATAAAAAAGGAAAAAAATATGACTGGAAAGGCTAAAGAGACGCAATTGGGGGGGGGGGGGAAATGGATGAAAGTAAAAAAATTCAAGTCCCCCAAATTGACACGAGGTACGGAATTGGACGTTTTGCGATACCAAGCCTTGATTTGAATTCAGCGGCTAAAACGCAGATGTTAGGAATATTACAAAAATTTAAAAAGTAATTTTTCTTAATATTAATGTTAGGAATATAAAAATTAGCTGGCCGGATGGCCTATTCTGAGCAGTGAACTAATATGTTCTTAATTTTACAAACGGATAGATAATATTGAAGATAATGACAAAAGACAGTGTAGTTCACATCATCGCTAGACTATATTGAATCTAAAAGTGTCACAATTTGCACACAAAAACACGACCTTGGGAACAGGTGTTCAAAGTTACTTATTATGGAGGAGAGGGTTTTTGAGTGGTAGCTGTGTCTAAATATAACTTTTTACGACAAAATTTTAAGGGGAGAGAAAGGTTGCTTCAAAAATCAAGCACATTTTTTTTTTTAGAAACACAAGTAGAGACGGACAGACTAACAGATAACCATCCATACTTGACTGAAGCATGACTGAAATGACTTTAGTGTAGAAATTTGAAATTAAAAATAAACCTCGGCAGTGATTGGCCACAGACAATCATATCATTAGCGCTCAGAGCGCATTTGGGGTCATTCTTCAATAATTGTTCAGTGTTAGACACAGATTTTAAAGTGTGGTGTTTTCCCATATGAAAGACAGTGAATAAATTTAGGGACGCCATACTATAGCCAGCAGCTCAGCTGAGTTTTGCTAGCAATTCTGTGTTATGTATTCATAATCTGGTAAGATTGAAATTATTTCTTTATATATTTTGAATATTGTTTCATGTTCGAGTGATTTGATACTGCCATATCAAAATCTAGCCTTACAAACAAGTAGGGAGTTGCTCTAGACCCCCCGCCCAAGTCAGGGTCTAGGGACCAACAAGGTACATAAACTACAGCAAGGATTATGCAAGATATATCAAGCGTTGAAACAGATTACCTATCTTCTTTTAGGGGCCGACAACTAATAAATATTTTTCAGAATCTATAGTCTGGGAGGATCTATCTGATGTAAACCCACCATGGTAACTGTGCTGTTTGGTCAGAGAGATCTGACCTGTCTGTATGATGTGGTTGTTGTGTCAGTGTTGTGTCCAGACGTGGGTAGAGAATAGATTTTGACACATGGCCCATACTTTGATTGCAGAGCTGTGAGTTTCTATCGACAACAAAGCAGAGTCTATTCGGTGGGTGACTTTACTCGAGTGTATCTGTGCAGTTCTTGTGACAGAGACCACCATTATTGCCCGCCAGCACGGAGGGTGGGACCGCAAGTTTTCAGCACCAGAGCTACAAAAAGATGAGTGAGCCTCTGGTCTGCTGGACATTCACCAACTATTGGTAGTGACTAATATCCCCATAAAAATTCCCACCTTTTTCTGGACACTGTGTAGTCAATATAGACAGGTGTGATGAGGCCACCCCAACAGCACAAACAGTAACTATCCTCCCAAAGAGATGACTATTCGAACATTTTAATAAAACTAACTATTCTAGTACTTAAATATGTACACTTTTTGCATTTATTATGTAACATTCCATGCATAATTTTCATAAATTTTAAATCCTTCTTTTAAAACAAGTTCTGGTCAAAATAAAACTTGATCCAGAACAAATAAATGTAATATAATTATATCAAAAACTTTACACACGTGAGTTAGTTCAGTGTATTTTAACACTTGTTAATCTTATTAGTCTTGTTAAATATCTATGGGTATATTTATAACTATCACACCACAGTACACATCATAACCCTAGACACTTTACGTAGCTACATTCATTAAGAAAAAAAAAATTAAGTGTGAGGTCGTAGTGGTAGCAAGAAAGGCCTTCTGACAATTCTCAACTACATTTTATCTCAGGAGCCTTCACAGCTGGCCTCATACAATGTACATGTAGTAATAACACCATCATACAATACCATCAACACCACTACACTATCCATCGCCAGCATCTTCTTCTCATATCTTATTCCACTGGCACTTGTCTGGTTCTTGTCATCAATTCCACATTTCTAACATCACATGACTTGGTAGTCGTGTATTTAGCTCGCGCCACGTTGCATCAGATAAAATCTGGTACCATCTCTTGGATCGATGATCTGAACGAAGACGAATACTGACTGATTGTTGCTTCGTTCAAACATATTCAAGTTGACGCCTGAAAGTGTACGAAGAGGTATCGAAGGTCTACTGCAGCGCATCTTCAACGTCTTCTGTCTTTTGTTTTGCTGCTACACTCTGATTGCCACTTTCCTGTCCATCTCTTTACGTTATTTTCCCACTTACAACGCTGTCTTCCTATTGCACTTCTTCGTCTTCTTCGATCCTTAGCCGCCGACTGTCAAAGCAGTCAGTGGCCGTCACGCCTGGTAGCGTCTTATAGGGCAGCAACAAACTGCTTCCACTTTGCTCGGTCGGCGGCCATCCTTCGTGCAGTGCCCCAGCCCCAGTTCATTCTTTGCATCTCGGCCTCCACAATTCTCCGCCAAGTTGTTTTTGGTCGGCCTCTCTTTCGCTTTCCTTCGGTAGTCCATAGCATAGCTGTTCTTGTGATGGCATCAGGGTCTCGTCTGAGGACGTGGCCAACCCAACTCCAGCGTCTGCCAGCTGTGACGGTGTGCATGTCCTTTTGGTTCCTCTTGCGCGTGTTTCTTCAAATGTTCCTTCCATTAACGCTTTCAGACAGCTGTTATGTCTTTTTATATGCCAAAATACTTTATCTATCCACATTTTATTTCTCTCATTAATTATCTTTTCCTTTCTAGCGTTTTTCTTTCTCATAGAACCACCACTGCCGTTGATAACCTTGCATGAAAAAGGTAAAAGGTCAAGGATCCCGTTACACGCCCTTTGAGGTATATTGGGAATATGGTGTTAGGCCCATATTTTCTTGACCATCGGCACACTAGGGGTGATGTGGTCAGCATCACGCCGGCCGCCGAAACCTTCACAGAGTCCTTGCATGAAGACCACATGTTTGTCAGTTATGCACGAAGCAGTTTCGCTGGGTTCAGATACTAGAATTTATAATCAAAGTAACAAGTGCTTGAACCAGAAACATGTGCAGATATTTTGAGTTCAAACTGAAGGACAGATGAGTGTTACTTTGGTTTGTCTAACCCTCGGTTTGGCAGACAAATGTTGATGAGTGTTAGCTTGGTTTGTCTAGCCCTCGGTTTGGCACGATTTGGCAGTCATATATTGATGATTTCTGTTCCTGCCGTTTATATATCCCTTAGATTTGTTTTGTCTAATCTTAAGGTTAATGAATAGCTGGAATTCAATTCTGCATTGGCTGTTTCTCAGTCTGAACTTGGATTTTCTTTTACTGTCTTTATCTTCCCCATATTGGGAGGTATACGTAGATTTTTTTTTTCCATTTTGGGTTTGCCCGAGTCTGAACCGTCCCATGTCGCTGTAGCTCTTTCATAACCCGTCTTCGTTTCTTTTTTTGTGTTCTATTTTTGCTCTGCCAGGGCATTAGCCGTGCTTTTTCGGTGGCAGTTTCTGTAGCAGTGGGTTAAACGTGATGAGGTTGCTAGCCTCAAGCTCAACTTTACTTAGTCACCTTTTAAGACATGCTTGATGGGGCCCCCATGCCTCATTACCTTTCAGCTGGAGCACGGACCTTAAACAAATATATTCCAAGTCTCCTATCATGTGCTTTGGAATTGCTTTGGCAGCTAGCGCCTTCAATAGATTATCTAACATTTGGAAATTACGATCATTGAATATACATACCAAGCTTCGTCTGTTTAATTCAAATGTTATCTCAGTGTTAATATACGGCTGTGAGAGTTGGAAAATAACAAAATCATTGGAGAACAAGCTGAATACATTCGAGAACAAATGTCTTAGAAAACTCATGAACATCAGTTGGAAAGAATTCAAGACTAATCGACAAATAAGAGAAGACTCTAGGCAGAAATATGTCTCCGACTATATAAGGAAAAGACGATGGTCATATATCGGTCATGTCCTACGAATGCAAAACAACAGAATATTACTACAGGCGCTCACTTGGGTTCCTGAGGGAAAGAGGAAAAAAGGAAGACCAAAAGAAACACTCAGAAGAACAATAATAAGAGAAGGAAGAACGTTGGGCCTTAATAATGTGCAAGAGCTAAGAGGAGTGGCGTCACAACGAACAACCTGGAGAGCACTGGTTTCTGCCTTATGCGCCGTGTTTGGTGCTTAAAGAATCTATTATTTATTATTATATCATGTGCCGTCCGTTCACTATCTATTCATGTCTTCATTGTTCCCTTTATGCCTGTCTCCTGTTTTCTTTACTCATTTGATGTGAACAGTAGTTCTCTATTTTGCTTCCCTTGGATCTACACGAGTGGGTTTTGACTGATTGATTTTTTGCTCATGCATAAGAAAATGACATTTATTATGTACGTATAAAACGCCGTCCATCTTTCATATACGTTATATCGTATATATGTATGTATGTATGTATGTATGTATGTATGTATGTATGTATGTATGTATGTATGTATGTATGTATGTATGTATGTATGTATGTATGTATGTATGTATGTATGTATGTATGTATGTTTATAAAAGGTAGAGGTAGTCCCATAGCAGATACTACCGTAGGGGAGTGAAGTGTTAGAGACTTCACTGTACTAGGTCCAGCATCAAGAGGTGGGGTGACCAGTTTCCTCCCTCGCTCCCTTTTCCTTCTCTAACTCAAGTGCAAAGTCATGTACCCGTTTACAGCTGGGTAGACTGAAGCGTCACAGTGGGCTGATCACCTGCTTGCCAACCAATCTGATTACGGAAACAATGATAGATTGTTTGGTCTGTTTTTGTTCCACAAAGACGCCACTAGGCGTGGTGGAAACAGCGATAGATTGATCAATTTGTTGTTGCCCTAAGACGCCACTAGGCGTACTGGCCACATACTGCTTTGCCGGTTGATGGCTAAGGATGGAAGAAGAAGAAGAAGACTGAAGCGTGTCGATACCGTGAATCAAACCCGGCACCTTTGCCGCGATATAGCAGTGCTCTAACCACTCTGTCTATCAGACGCTCTTAATTATATAGTATATTAGGGATCCCCCGTTTCACGCCCATTGGGGTATATTTTCTTGACTATCGGTACACTAGGGGTGATGTGGTCAGCATCACGCCGGGAATATGGTGTTAGGCCCATATTTTCTTGACCATCGGTACACTAGGGGTGATGTGATGCTGTTTCGAAATAACGCTGTTTTGTGTGTTACGCCATATTTCTGTTATACGCTTAAAAAATTCGATCTTGACGCTGAGCACTAAACTTCATCGGAGGCACGAATATAATTTTCACATGCTCATCAAGTTCATTCGGGTTGGTGGGATAGCCATGAAGTATGGCCCCAAAATGGAATGCAGTAATGTTAATCTGTAACATAAAACAAATATTAATTACTACAAGGTTTATCTTGAAGAGACAAAGTAAGCTGGATGCTTTCCTTTTTTTTTTTTTTAAGTCTCCTAAATACCTTCTGTCCCCATTGACCAAACAGCCTTACCTGCTACATCTAGAGGCAGAAAAACGACACCTTCTGCTAAACATTCGCCTGATGATGATGACAGCTCCACCGTGACAACTGTAGCCACAAGCGACGGAAGTAGCGGCGCTTAAAGTCCTATAATATTTTTTTTTTTAAGTACATGATAAGTTTTCGTTTGTGTTAAGTAAGTCTGATAATTTTATGTAATTAATGAATGTTAAGTAATTTTTTTTAAATCACTTATGACTTAATTTATATATAGATTTCTGCGCCTTGCGAACGAATTAATTTGATTTCTATTAATTCTGACAGGACATCAATTTTCGTGTAGCGCTTTTTCTGATATCGCTCGAGTTTTCAAGAACGAATTAATAGCCCTGGGGGGGGGGGGGGGGGGGGGGTGGGCGGGGGGGGGTGGGGGGGGGTGCTGTATAGCTCTATGTGCACTGTACTCATTGAGGCGTTTGTAGACTTTGGTTTACGTTATCGTTGTCTATTTCGTTATGGTAATTAAAATTATTTTAAATATATTTGTTTTGTATTTGTTGCTATGGTTGTTCTCTTTTGTTTCTTTAGATCTTCCGTTTTTTCTGTTCCTTCTTCTTGTCTTTCTTTTTTTTCTTTAAATTATTCTACAATTTTAACTGTATTGAAATGTGTGTAAATTCTACATTTCGAACCATATTATGATAGATTTTTTTTTTCAAAACAGAAAAACTTGAAGTTTGTCTCATTGCCATCTGCTAATGGATACATTTTATTATTATTATTACTATTATTATTATTAAGGCTGGTGTATTTTAGTTTCCAGTAAAAGTCACTTCATTCATCCTTACACTAAATATTGAACTTGAATACACTCTGCCATTACACTCTAACCATTTTGGTGCCACGTTTTCGTAGGAGAACGAAGATTGCAGAGACGACATTGTACTTTTGGAGAACACAGCACTGAAAAATGTCCACACCGAGGTGATTGTGGTTGCCTGGCTCATAAACATATTTTTTCTCTACATAATGACATAACCTTCACATTTACTTTTTTGTGAAGCCATATGCACATTTTACTAATGATCTGCTTTTGAATTACATTAATATTGCGCCTATGGTCTTTTTTTTTCGTGTAAGAAAGTTAAATCCATTTTACATTTTATCGACTTCATTTTCTACATTGGATTTTTTTATCTATTATATTATTTTATTTTCATTGTTGTATTTTTATTGTTGGTTTCTTTGCGTTGATATTTCATTAAAGTTCTATATCTTTAGTTGTTTATTTGTTACTTTTCCCTTACAATCCATGCTTCGGAAGGTCCAAAGTGGTTGGCTCGGGCATGAATGGAAAACCTCCATAGAAGGCTCGAATCTTCAGGAACTGGTGTGAATCTACTGTCCTTGTGATGAAGGGGTACGCGGCAATGGAAGAGGTGATAGATTAGCTTCAAGAGCACCCAAAAAAGGCGCATTGGATATGGATACGGGAGAGATACTGAGGGCAATTAATGATCGCCTATTAGAGAATGATACTGCAATCGATGAATCATCAAAGCTAAGACTGCTGGAATTTGGCATCAAACATAAGACCAGCAGGGATGGACGAATGAGAGGATGTATACGGCGTGTAATCAGCCAACGCGCAACAGGAACAATTAGCATTCATATCCTTCGACATTTGCTGAGGGAGACTGAGCACCTATGGGTTTGCCCGGAGTGCAGTAACGTCGATTCTGATCAACAATAACGTTTTTTCTCATGTTTGTTCTGACTTTTATCACTTCATTTATTCCTTTCTCTGTCGATCACCGTAGTTTGTTTTCACCTACTTGTGTTTTGCCATTTGTCATTTCTCTTAGCCTATCTATATTTCTCATCTTTTAATCTCCTGTTTGTGCTAGTGGCTGACGAAGAGTATAACCCAAAATGTCCCGTATTGCTAGTGTCATGTGTAAAATTGACACCATACCTCTTTTTAAAAACGTTCTCCACCAGTGTTACATCATCAGCATAATTACCCGTTAGCTCCCAATGAGTATTAGCCTTCAACAAACTTTTACCAAGTCCTCATGTCCTGTGCCATCAGCTCAGGGTCTCTCCATTTCTTCTTCACCCTTTTCATTTCTGTCTACAGTTTTCTTCTCCGTGTATTTTTGGTCTCCCTAAACCTGTCTTACCGTGGGGATTCTAGAACTAAGACTGCCATGTAATGCTATCAACAGTTTTCCTTAATGCAGGTCCTATCCATCTCCAACGTCGTCTTCTTATCCCTTGTTCCACTGGCAAATGTCTTTGTTCTTGTCATCAATTCCACATCAGTTTTACATCAGTCCACTTTATTATTCGTTCCATGTATGGCTTCCCTTAATTGCACCTTGTTCAGCGTCCTGTGTTTTGTACATGTCTCAGACCATATGTTTGAACGCAAAGAGAAGTAGCTGTATTTCTGTAACAAATAAGGTCAATTATTCGGAGCATTTGAGCTTGCACACGGCATTAAACTGGTACATCACAGAGCCCACCACGACCATCTAAATTTAGAAAACCGTATACTGTGCTTGGAATGAGCCCAGAGCAGTGAAATCACTATACAGACAATTGCCAAAAGCCTCTTTAACCGGGCGGGGCAGGTGCTAGCTGGCTACCCCCACTCGTAAGGGCTTTACCACTGTCGTGTTTGATTTACTCCCAGGACGACCCAGAGTCCGCTGGGAGGACAACATTAGACAATCTGGTTCTTGTGCGTTAATTCACCGGGAAATTATAATTTTACAAATTTATTACCCAAACTGAGAACCGTCCTTTTTCTTGACTGAAAAAGGTTGATTTCACATTGTGATTTGGGAGTGCCGCTGGTTTAAAAAAAAAAAAAAAGGAGGCAAGTTTTAAAAAAAAAAAAGCGTTTCTCGCTTACGACAGACCCGCCATCAACATCCCCCCCCCCCCGTATTTTTAAAAAGTTATAAACCAATAGAACGGAATTGAATCAGTTCTACAAGTTAACGGTACCCATTTACAGCTGGTTAGACTGATGCGTGACACCTGTTCCCTTCCTCGCTGCCGTTGCCTTCTCTAACTCAAGATCAGAGTCAGGTACCCATTTACAGCTGGTTAGACTGATGCGTGACACCTGTTCCCTTCCTCGCTGCCGTTGCCTTCTCTAACTCAAGATCAGAGTGAGGTACCCATTTACAGCTGGTTTGACTGATGCGTGACACCTGGTTCCTTCCTCGCTGCCGTTGCCTTCTCTAACTCAGGATCAGAGTCAGGTACTTCACCATACTAGGTCCAGCATCGAGAGATGGGGCCTACCTAGCTATAAATGGGTACTTAACTTTGAGTTAGGGAAAGAAAAGACAGCGAAAAAGGAAACTGGTCTCCCCACCTCTCGATGCTGGACCTAGTATGGTGAAGTATCTAACACTCCATAACCAGCTGTAAATGGGTACCTGACTCTGATCCTGAGTTAGAGAAGGCAACGGCAGCGAGGAAGGGAACAGGTGTCACGCATCAGTCAAACCAGCTGTAAATGGGTACCTCACTCTGATCTTGAGTTAGAGAAGGCAACGGCAGCGAGGAAGGGAACAGGCCACCCCACCTCATAAAGCTGGGACCCAGTACATCGAAGTCTATAACACTTCACTCCCCTACGGCAGAATGTGCTACGTGACTACAACCTTACGAACGGCAGGCGTGTTTTAAAAAAAATTCTAAGCAACGGGGGAGGGGGGAGAGGACAATGTGAAATGACACTTTTTCAGTCAAGAAAGAGTACGGTGCTCGGTTTTGGTAATAAATTTGTAAAATTATAATTTCCCGGTCACTCCCCTACGGCAGAATGTGCTACGTGACTACAACCTTACGAACGGCAGGCGTGTTTTAAAAAAAATTCTAAGCAACGGGGGAGGGGGGAGAGGACAATGTGAAATGACACTTTTTCAGTCAAGAAAGAGTACGGTGCTCGGTTTTGGTAATAAATTTGTAAAATTATAATTTCCCGGTGAATTAACGCACAAGTACCGACAATCTTTGAAGGACCGAGGACTAGAATGGAACCAGGCCAGGAGAAAGACAGCCGATAGGATAGTCTGGCGCTCTCTCTTCCAAACCTCTACACCTCACGGTAGAAGGGGAACGACTAAGTAAGTAAGTGTTGGATTTACTATACGAAACACTTGCTCGTGTATACTAGAGGACAACCACCCGCACAATGGCTGACACAAGGAAATAACACTGATAAACGGCTAGAATCCTTTTATTAATCCA
This sequence comes from Oreohelix idahoensis, assembly GCA_024509875.1. Lineage (NCBI taxonomy): Eukaryota > Metazoa > Mollusca > Gastropoda > Stylommatophora > Oreohelicidae > Oreohelix > Oreohelix idahoensis. The sequence continues at coordinate 225,574 of JAMPIV010010836.1, read as the reverse complement.
CAACACTATTTGGCCACAACCGGCCATAATGACATACACAATGAAAATATATATATATATATATATATATATATATATATATATATATATATATATATATATATATATATATATATATATATATATATATATATATATATATATATATATATATATATATATATATTGCCACTACCAGCTAATGCATACTAGAAATCTAGGCGAAACACAACCTATCTGTTACAGTGTGAATTCCGCTCACATGAGGTGGCAAAATATAACTATGTCACAATGACGACTAGCAGATACAAATCGATCGCACTTACATAAGACCTCCGGTCACAAAAGACCCAACCGAGAGACTAACTACCTCTCAAACATATTGACACCAGGACAAGGTACTTATGGCAGATGCTGTCTCCCGAAAAACTCCATGCAGGGCTTAATAATCTGGGCGAATGATTTCGCGCCAAATTTCCGCTGGCCACATGACCTAGTCATTCGGCTACCTTCGTCAGTCTTTCCGGCTTTTGAATGGCTTGCTCGATTTACGACCAAGCGGTTTCTCGTACAGCGAAATAGCGCCGTGACAACAATATAGAATGTACGTCGGACAAAAGAATACTTGACGAAGTTTTTCATTTATCGGGTGTACTTTCTACATGGCTCAGATAGTGACGTCACTGATCTAGGCTTTGAATAAGCTCAGTGTCTTCACACATGAATTCAGATTGCCGTACGAAGCTTGGCAGTCTAGTGATATTGGTATTAATCAGTGTTCGAAAACGGGAGAGTTTTCAGTTCAATTCCCAGTGGAACAGTCGTTCTATCTCTTCTTTACTTGATTTCTGGTTTACTTCATTTTGATTATTGACCTAAGTGCATCCTTAAAAAACCCGCCAAAAATGTATCGGTATGCCTATCATGGTTATACTTCATTTTCATGTATTTTATGTATCGGATGGGATTTGTTTAATTGTTTTTTTTTTTGGTTTTTCTTTTACATTCAAGTCTGTGGTATAATGCTTTCTTGTCATATAACCCCCAGCTATAACATAAAAATGCATTTTAAACATAACAATGGAAGGGACTTTCTTTAATTAATTGCTTTGCTAAAAATTACAACTTTTTTTTTTCGTTTTTTTTTTTCAAATCTGTTTTGCTTTCGTTGATTATTTTTATTATTGATTAATTTTGTTAATGTTGCCTTTATGAATTCCAGATGGGCGCTCTAAGGGTTGTTTTTTTTTTTAAGGAATAATATAGATATATATAGGAAAACAATTACCGGTAGGCAAAAAAAAAAAAAAGGCTTGTAGCATTCTACTTGCATAATTTTTTTCCCATCTAAGGACTAACAAAGATTTCTGCACATGCTGGAAATAACTAGGTCCACGGTTTTGTGCGTCATGCCGGCAGATGGACAAGATCAAAGACACGATACAAATGAGAAGCAACTATTGTAAAACTGATTTGACATGTTACAAGCGTTTTCCAATTTATGTTTATCAGACGATAAGTCTGTTTTGCTAATTATCATAGTTTTCGTTTTCTCAATGTTAATGTCCAATCCATATTCGTGACTCGTGCTGTTTACTTGCTTCAATAGTTTTTATAAGTTCTGTTCACTTTCAGTAATTATTCAACGGACGAATACATGGATAATAAAATGTTAAATTCAAAGCACGTTACGTAATCAACAAACGTAGATTGCTATCTTGTACTTGGTTCACGTAATCGACAACTGATTTTCACAGCTTATATCATATACGGGACCCCAAGATGCAGCAATAGTGAATGCAGTCAGCGACCCATAGCTGTACTGCTTGCATCAGGACCAGCGAACCAGAGCTGGTCAAGACCGCACTCCACCTCCACGTGGTGGTCCTGGAAACAGTCTGCAGCATTGCAGTCTGGCTGAGCGAGTGCGGATCGCAATGGGAAGGCAAACCCGGTCCCTAAAAATGCCGTGCTGAAGTCGGATGTGTCGACCGAAAGGTGCAGATATCACAGCTTAGGCGTAAACAGACACAACGCAACCACCGTCCTTTTCAGGGCGAACGAAGAAGAAGAAGAAGAATATCATATACAACACCATTTCAGTCTTACTATTTGTCGCAAGCACTCGTTTATGAAAGTCTTTATCTTTCTGGTTGTCACTTATCTTTCTGGTTGTCATTTATCTTTCTGGTTGTCATTTATCTTTCTGGTTGTCATTTATCTATAATGTTATAGAATTACATCATTCCTAATGTTTTACATATACAGTAATTAAAATGTATCTTAATCTGTGAACCTACACTGAAAAAACACTGATTTAAAAATATGATTCACCCTACCAAAGTCAAACCAAAATGTAAACCAAATTTTCTAAGAAATTGACATTCTGCACATTTATTTATCGTCAATTATGTTCCTTACGGAGCATAGGCCCACCAGTGTAGTTGGTCCCCTTGCTGAAGCCTACATCAAGTAGTCACGTGCTCTTGCAATGGTGCATTCCGTTGTAGTTTGTTTTAAATGATGAGCTTACCAGCCCATGTACAACCTCGTATTAGTCGCCTGGTACGACATGCCTGAGGATGCAGGCGTCCTATTCATTCTTGGCCTCTTCTGAGATGTACAGGCGGCCTTCCAGACATTGCGTTAAACAATATTTAAATTTTTTCAAATTATCTTATTGCGGTAAGTTTTTTCACTAATGCAATGATCTTATAGCAACATGTTGGGGCGAAACAACAGTTGGTTATCTTGCATCCTTTTTACCACTGCAAGAACCCATACAAACTTCCATGCAGAGGCGGTTGATGTGTTTGCTACTTTTCTTTGTAGCACGCCCCTTTCAACCATCTACCATATACATGGAGCTGTTGGTTAATGAATTGTTATGTTTACATATTCTCGGCTTGTCATGTATGTCTGCGGGATGGTTAACGTAAGTACATATAAACAATCATAGTTTAACGCAATTTTTATTCAAAATTGTTTAAATAAACTTCATCTTTCTTTTCAACTAATAATATGTATGTTCTTCATCATAATCTTTGACACATACATAACTCTAACTTGTAATGCTTACATTACTTTTAACTTCTGTATGTTAAACTAAACAATGTTTTTATGAAGAAAAGTTAAATCACTTGTGAATTATCAGTATGGCGTAGGACAACTGTGGGTGAATTAATAAAAGTGAAGTAGAACAATTGTGGATTATTAATGAAAGTGACATAGAATCATTGTGAATATTTAATGACAGTGACATAGGACTATTGTGGATAATTAATAAAAGCGAAGTAGAACAATTGTGGATTAGTAATAAAAGTGACATAGAATCATTGTGAACATTTAATGACAGTGACATAGGAAAATTGTAGATAATTAATGACAGTGAAGTAGGATAATAAGTGAAAGTGATGGAGGGCAGGTGAGGTTTTTTAATTTTACTTTTAGGTTTTAGAAAGTGTTATTTAGGGATTTAATGTGTCTTTTAAAGGTTTGACACTTTTTATGGAGAGGTTTAACATGACAGGCGCTCTCTCCCTCTCTGGCAAACTTTTACACCTCAGGGAAGAAGATGAACGAATAAGAAGTAGTGGTAGTAGGTTTAACATGTCATGTAAAGGTGTTGTGCAATTTATGTTGATATTTGTGAAATAATTTTTTTTAGGTGTTTAATAAACATTTTGCTGTGTGAAAAAAATCCATGCAGTTGTATTCTTAAGTTGATCAAAACTGATTTATCAGCAGGATGATGCTTCACTGTTTCTTGATGACGGAATACGTCGCATTGACTTTGTCCTGGCGTACAAGAAGGATAGCAACCCGGAAGATGAGAATCGGAAGCAGATTTGGAGGAAAAATTTTCAAGATAATCTCGTGAAAGAAGGACTTGAAATTGAGACCGCAGAGAGAGAGGTTAGTTGGATGTTACAGGTAGACAGTCTTGACCTTCTTTCTTTTACATTTTAGGCCTTTGTAGGGGACAGTGGACTGGAGGCGGCCATGTTGGCCCAAAAAAACGCAGCGTATCGCTTCAAGTTAGAGTTTTTTTTGTTTTTTTTGGTGGTGGTGGTGGTGGTGGGGGGGGGGGGGGGTGAATAGTCTAATTCATGTTCCTTAATTATTCACACTTTTTTTCTAATTTACTTTCATTAATTATAACAATTGTTCTACACTTTCATTAATTATAACAATTGTTCTACACTTTCATTAATTATAACAATTGTTCTACACTTTCATTAATTATAACAATTGTTCTACACTTTCATTAATTATAACAATTGTTCTACACTTTCATTAATTATAACAATTGTTCTACACTTTCATTAATTATAACAATTGTTCTACACTTTCATTAATTATAACAATTGTTCTACACTTTCATTAATTATAACAATTGTTCTACACTTTCATTAATTATCCACAATTTTCCTACTTCTCGCTCGGCTGCGCAGCCTGTAAATCCCTACTCTTTCATTCGTCACGCGCGACAAACGCGCAGCAAGAAACGCTCGTCTGTAAGAGCCCTAAGGTTCATAATCCCCAATTCTCTCAGGTTGCTGGATTTATATCCAGTGCCCTCATGTCTTTCTCGCACACATCTTTGCACCTCGCTACGGTCGCCTAATTGTTCTTCTGCCAGTTGTTAGTAGAAGATATCTTTCGGGATCTCCCCCAATATATAATGTGATTGTGTGGTCGATCTTTAGAGGGCTCAGGTCACTAAAGTAGATCTCTCAGGCTCCTGAGTTGCCGACCCCTGCAGTAGAGTATCGATTATATTTGAACTAAGTGAGACCGAAGCACCGTATATTTCCCCGGGGGGGGGGGGGGGGGGGTCTCATGAGATAAAACACGAATACGAATACTGCTACCTCGCGCATAAGAACCGACACATGAGGTTGTTGTGTACAGGGATGGCAACTTCATCGTGTAAAATATATTGCTACAGAAACCACAGCTGAAGACCACATAAATGCTTTGATGATGCAGGCATCCTGAAGATTGACCGGCGGCAGTGGTGTCTCCATGCGCCCTACACAGCCAATAAGAGAAGAAGAATGGAGACCGACCATTGTTTTGATAATCAGTTGTAGGGAGATAACTGAGCAAGCAGCCATATTTTTCATCACAATTTAAAGTAAACACAAAATATTGTATGTTAACATGAAAGATGTGTATTGTGTTATACTGCTATAGAATGTTATGAAAGGTCCCAAATCACGTGAAAGAGTATTATGTTATATTACTGTAGAATGTATGTTAATGTCGCATATCACGTGAAAGAGGCACAAAATCACATGAAAGAAGTACAGTATGTTATATTACTGTGTAGAATGTATACTTAAGGTAGCAAATAACACGAAAGAGGTACATTGTGTTATATTACTGCGTAGAATGCATATTTAAGGTCCCAAGTGACATGATAGAGGTACATTAAGTTAAATTACTGTAGAATGTTTATGTAAGGTTGCAAATCACGTGAAAGAGGTATATTATATAGCTATATAATGTTTTTTAACGTCGTAAATCACATGAAAGAAGTACATTATGTTATATTACTGTAGAATATTATATAAGGTCCCAAATTAAATGTCATAAGCCAACCTGTCGACATTATCACTTCCCTTTTTGCTCCCTACAGAGCATAGACCCACCACATCAGCTGGTACCCTTATATGTAGCTCGCACCAAACCATTCATGTGTTGATGGTTTCTGTAGCTATTGATGTTGCGTGGTGAGGTTGCCAGCATTATGCACAGCTTCTTTTAGTCACCTTTACAGACATGCCTCCGGGAACAGGGAGCTGTGGTAGCACAGTGGTTAGTGCACTGGCTTCCTAGCTCGGTGGTCCATGGTTCGATCCCCAGTTGAAGTGGGATTTTTTTAGACTGCAAACGGCTCCGGGGTCGACCCAGCCTCAATTGGGTACCAGAGCGACTCTGGGATGGCTACGGCGGCTGACGTGATGCTGACCACATCACCCCTAGTGTGCCCATGGTCAAGAGAATATGGGCCTAACACCGTATTCCCAGTGTGCCTTAAATGGGCGTGTCACGGGATCCCTCCGGAAGCAGTAGTCAAATTCTTTCTTTGTCTTACTTAGAGACCCCCGGGCCTTAAGAGCGGAATGATCACCAGACTTGCAATTCAGTTCTAGCATCTTTAAACTCGGCAGAACTAATAAAATTTCTTTCTCAACGTCCTGCCTTCCTGTACACTATAAATATAACACCATCCAAAGCTACATCATTTGCCTATTTCATATCTTTCCTGTCTCTTGAAAAACCATCTGAATTTTATTTCAAGGATTGCATTCTAATGCTATCAACAGGTTTGACCAATGTGTTTCCTATCCATTGCCAGCGTACATGTACTATAACGGTTATTAATATTATTATTGAAGTGACTCATATTTGTGACTGCTGTTTTTTTTCCTCATACTATGAGTAACCTTTGCTAACACTTCCAAATGCCAAATAGAAAATTACATACAAATTAATGGCATAAATAAATACATACGTGGATATTTATACCTGCGCACAGGTGTATGTTCCTGAGAGTTTCTGAGGAGACAAATAAAAAATAAGGCTACGGTTCCATCAGGTATGTCGTAAGAGGCGACTTATATGAGGTTGTGCTCAGCAGCTTCATCAAGCTAAACAAATTGCTACAAACACGATCAGTACATGAGCATATGATGAGGAAGTCATGAAAAGAGCTTGAGCTGATGAGACGCGACAGACGGATGAGCCGCCCTTGTATTGATGACCTATGATTCTTGGGGAGATAAAGGTTATTGGTTGATTGATTGACAAATGTACAAGAATGATTTGGCGCCAGGTTCCTATAAGGGGTCTGCTGCAGTTGTGGCTGTATACTCCATCAGGAGCGAAAATGGAAATAATAATGCTGAAAAATGTCATGTGATCTAATTATTTTCTTGCTTACATGATTGTCTGTTTTCCTCACTACCTACATAAATATATATGCTTGTGCATACTTATGTACACACTTATGTACACACATACACACTACAGACACATCACTTACGCACAAACATTCATATACAGACACACGGCCTGGGTTCGAGTCCTGGGTAAGCCACTCACGTCTGTTGTTTTTCTGTTGTCTAGTGTTCTACTTCTTTATTTCTTACGAGTGCCTGAAAACATACCTTTATGTTTGTCTAATATTTATATACAGACACACGCATATACTGTGCTGAACAGAGAACTTCACTACATGGATTTGCAGTACTAGTAAACTTCTGTTCTAAATATGCATCTCTTTATTAAAACCAATCCAGCTTTTAATTTCTTCCCTCCCCATCCCCCCTTTTTCCATCTTTGATTCAATGGAGATACAATGGTTTTGTTCGTACACTTAACCATCTGTTTAATTTTGGTGAGTTTCAGTGTTAGAAGTTACCCGAGTCCAGTTATCTCACGTTGCCTGACAGTTCGTGCTGGCAATTGAATATGTAAAGCTATGTTGTCTGTTTTTTGTTGTTGTAGTTCACATATTTGTTGCACTTAGATACTAGGAGCATCTCTAGTCAAGTAGACAAAAATATTGCCAAATACATGTTTGTTATTGTAATGGTAGCTGAAATCATGTTATGAAACTTTGTTGTAAAACAATAATAAATGCAATAATGATATAATATGTTCTTTATACTAAAGAACAAGCTACCAAAGCAGAATTTTTTCAAAATAACCAAAAATTTAACTCATTAAAAAAAAAAAAAAAAACTTTAAAACTAAAAAAAAAAAAGTTGCGATGTAGGAGTTTTTTAATGAATAGTTAAAGTTTACAATGTATTTAATTTTTCCCGCTTTCACCATTATTTTTGACCGGTTACTGCTAATATATTTTTTTTTAATACCTTAAAATAATTAATGAAAATGAAGGAGGAACAGTTGTGGATAATTAATTAAAATGAAGGAGGGACAATTGTGGATAATTAATGAAAGTGAAGAAGGGACAATTGAGGATAATTAATGAAAGTGAAGGAGGAACAATTGTGGATAATTCATGAAAGTGAAGGAGAGCAATTGTGGATAATTATTGAAAGCAAAGTAGGACAAAAGTGGATAATTCATGAAAGTGAAGGAGAGGCAACTGGGGTAAATTAATGAAGTAGAACGATTCTGGATAGTTAATGAAAGGGAAAAAGAACCATTGTGAATAATTAACAAAAGAGAACTAGGACCACTATGGATATCTCATATGGTCACTACCTTGCTTCTGACAAGTTTTATTCTGTGTATCTCATATGGTCACTACCTTGTTTCTGACAATTAGTTTTAGCGTGTTTCATATATTATCACTATCATGTTTCAGACAATTTTAGTCTGTATATCTCGCATTGTTACTACTATGTTGTTGACAGAATTAGCATGTACTGAACAATCGGTGAATATATCCCGTTATTAACACGTGGTGCACATTTTATTTACAGCGTAGCTTTCATAATCAAGTATATCTTTTTCACATAATGTGGTGTGCTCATTATCACAAAGTGATTCGCTGTATGACTAATTTAGATAGCTCGTTTTTGCAGTTATTGCGACCTATAAATACAAAAATATAATTTCAGGGTTTATTTTCATAAAAACAACTTTGTTTGTTCCCCTTATGTTCCAGGAAACGTAATTTTTACCAGACTATTGATAGATCTAAGTCTTTTATATTTGGACATGCGCTCTAATATAACCGACTAGGTTGAACGGGACGCGCCTCGCCAAAACGAGGCAAAACTTTATTAAAAACAAAAAAAAAAAATTTCCGTATACAGTTTCTTTGGGGTTTTTTTAAAATATATATCCTAGCAAACGTCAGTTACTTGCAAACTAGTAGATAGTTTAAGCATCTAGGCACAGCTTTTTTTTAAAACTAAGATCTGCACAATTGATAAACGAAAAACAAAACGTCATTGTCTTTTTGATTATATTTGTTGCGTTCATACTTTTTGTTTATATATTTTTTGTTTCTTTAGTAAGATTAGTTTTGTTGTTAGTTTAATTTGCACATACTTTTTAATGGACCAGATGATGTATTATTTCATTGAAAGGAGCAGATTCACATGTTTTCGCTCCCTATATGATTATTTATATAAGAAATAAACAAATATGGAAAGCCGATTATTTTATTGCTGGCCCCCCATCCATTACGTTTTACTATCCTTAGTATATTTAGGGGTCCCCTACAGCTTTCTACTAAATTGTCTATATGTTTATTTCCAATTTAGTTGATTATCTAAAGTTATGCCCAGAAATCTAGTTGTTGAGGAGGTACATATATTCTGTCCTTTAATGGTTATATTGATTTTGTTTTTTTTTAAATTTCCTTTGCTGAATATCATACCTACTGTTTTGTTTACATTAATTTGGAAGCCCCAACTTTTCATCCACTCTGAAACTTTGTCTATTTGTTTTTGAAGTTTTTGGTAAACATGGTCCAAGTTTTTTCTAGATCGCCAAATGGCACAGTCATCTGCAAATTGTGATAATGCATTCTTAATGTCGTTAAATTCATCTTCTAAATCATTTACAGCTATAGTGAAAATTGAAGGTGAAATCACGGATCCCTGAGGAATCTCATTCTGTTGTTCACATATTTCTGACCTATCATTATTCACCTGTACAGCAAAATACCTGTCCTGTAAAACGTTTTCTACATACTTATAGGTTTTACCAGTAATGCCAATCTTTTTCATTTTGTAAAGAGCTCCATCTCTCCAGCATTCATCATATGCTCTAGTGACATCCAAAAAGACTGCAACTGTTTTCTCTTTCCTCTTGAACCCTAGCTTTATATCGTGTTCTAATCTTACAAGCTGGTCTACTGTACTTCTGTCTGCTCTAAACCCTGACTGGTTTTGGCTATATAACTGATTTTTTTCCAGTTAGAATTTAACTCTTTTGTTAACAACAGTTTCCAGTATTTTGCCTAGTTGTGATGTTAAGGAGATAGGCCTATATGAACTTACATCATGGGCTTCCTTATTGGGTTTTAGGATGGGTACTATCATAGCTACTTTCCATGCTTTTGGTATCTTTCCTAAGCTCCAGATTTTGTTATAAAGGGAAGTTATTATGTTTATAGTTTTTTTGGGTACTTTCTTAAGGATTTCATAACTAAGTTTATCATGCCCTGAGGCAGTATTAGATTTCTCTTTTATTGCACTAGTTACTTCTTCTTCTGTTATATCAGAATCTAAATAGTTTGTTTCATCTATCTGGTCAGGTAATTCCTTTAAAAACTGTATCCTAAGTATTTCTCTTCTCTCATTTTCTTCCTGTCCAAGACTACTTTTTGCACTGACTTTATAGAAATACTCAGCAAGGGCATTAGCTTTTTCTTTATCTGTTTCTGTTCTCTTTGGTAGTTTGATTGTTGACATTATTGTAATCTTATTGTTCCCTTTGATTGCCTTAAGTTTTTTTCCATACTTCTTTAATTTGTGTGCTAGGACTTAGTGACTGACAAAACTCTTTCCAGTTGGTTCCTTTGGCTTTGAATATTATTTTGTTAGACTCATTCCTAAAATGTTTATACTCATCATAGTTTTCTTCTGTTCTGTTATTTTTAAATTTTTGTAAGGCCCTTTTTCTTCTCTCATGAATTTCTGCATAGCTTTTATTCCACCAGGCAACTGGTTCTTTACTCCACTGAGTTTTTCTTTTCTTAATAATGTTATTTATTGGTTTTAGGTGCTGTATTTTATATATTTTATTGCTATTTTAAGAATTTAATTGGTCAGTGTTTCTGCCCACATGTCAGTACCATCTGATTCCATGTCTTTATATTCCATCACCTCCAGCTCTGATTGGAAGGCTTCCCAGTTTGCATTTTTATAGTTGAAAGTCGGTTTCTCTGGTCCTGGGTTTGGATAAAATAATGCTTATGTTCTACAAGTCTTTCATCAGGGGGAAACTAGATTATGCCAGCATAGTCTATGACTCCACCGCAGCTTCTAACAAAGCAAAACTAGAGAGAATTAAAAATGCAGCCATGATAACCATTGCAGGTGCATTTATATCAACACCAGTAGAAGCACTAGAAGTGGCTCTTGGCATACCGCCCCTTGATCTAAGACGGAAAGAACTTAGATTAAATTATTGGAGTAAAGTAGCACAAGAAGTGACCCACCCAGCACATAAAGCATTTGTCAAAAACCAACCAAGTGTATGGACGTCCCCTTAAATAAAGAAAGTTATCCAATAGGGTGGAGAACTATAGAAGATCTAACACAGTTCAAAGAACTGTCAAACACAATTAAAAATAGTAATAAATATAGAAGCACAATACCACCCTGGGAACTAAAAACACCAATCATAGACTACTCACTTACTGAACAGATCAAACAAAACATAGAAGATAAGGAAGCCAAAAACGATAAGTAGAAAGTTCATAAATCAACTTACAAAACAAAGTCTGGCCGTCTACACTGATGGATCCAAGGGTGATAGTGGGCAACTAGGTGCAGGGGTAGTAATACCACAGTGGGGAATTAAGAAGAGCTACAGTGTAACTGAAGGGGCTTCGATTTTTACCGCAGAGATGGTAGCAATTATAAAAAGTTTAGAAATAATCGAAGATAACCCACCAGAAGCTGTTACGATATGTCGTAGATTTTAGATAGGAGTATTAAGACTTGGGTGTGGTCCCTTCTGAATAGGTTGGAATGAGTGATAGTCACAGTGAGAGCTGGAGAAGAGCAATAGAATTTCCACACGTGAGATGATAGAATGTGATATAGAGGCTGTCTTTGAGAATCGAGATAATCTTCTCTCTCTCACCTATCATCTACGACCGTTTTTTAAAGTGTCTGACAGTCTAAACCACAGATATATATTACATAAATCTCTATCTACTCACGGGCACGCACATACACGTGACGACAGGTAAACACACCGACGTGGGAAAACTATAACAATGATATACAGATAATTGGGATCGAGCTGACCAACGCACTGATTTTTTTGTTCAAGAGAGATATTTTAATTATCATATCAAAATTTCTCACAACACCAAAAATTACATCAAGGAAAAACATATACAAATAGTCATAAAATTTAAGAAGATGCTACAAGGATGATAGCCCGTTAGAATCTTAGCTCTAGGTTTAGCCCACAGCCCCGTTAAGAGAACAGATGATGGCCCAAAGAGTTATAGATACGTAGGGTTTAGGCTAAGAGTTTTTCTTCTTTTCTCGTAAATGTATGCACAGAGTTGAATAATCTGATTTAGCCTAAGAAGTAAAGAAACTCTAGCAAATAGTAACAAATTCTGCAGGTTAAACAAAAAGAATTAAGACAGTAAATGGATGACAATATTACAACTGTAAAATAACACTCTGATCTGCGTACACTCATTCATTCAGCCATGGCCATGGGTAGACAGTTATACTCACAACTTTGCTCGCTGCCTCTGGGAACATAATAAATTCTAGGACCTTCACACAGACCCGAAAATGCAGTCCTTGACCAAGAAATCCCCAGTTCCAAAAGACGTACTAAACTCTCAGGGAACGATTCCTTGGGTGTTCTAATTTTTCGAATGTCTGATTAAGTCAAATAAAATATTATCCAGGCACGAAAGTTAGCAGAGCACAATGTCATTAGCTTTGGTTTCTAGAATTTAAGGAATGTCAGATCGGTGTCTACTTTCAGGAAGTTACTATATTTGGTCACCACAGTACTAGTCAAAACTCTGTCGGAATGTTTCTGATCTTTGCTTGCCACAACGGGCTGAATTGTACTGAAGAGTTATTCTGGAAGAATTAATTCTGGCGCGAAGGCCTCTTACTTCATTTAACTGTTACAGTTCAGGTAATGAAAGTGATTTGTTTCTTCCCAAATAAAGTTCACGTACTAGAACGCTGGTAAAGTTGGGTACCACCGTTTCACTATATAAAAGAAAGAACACATATCAAATAATTTACATATATGTACTCAATATAACTTACATTTTAATAGCAAGCCTACAGCTTGACTTATATTTAAAACTTCCCGTAAAATAAGTTATATTAAATAAATCAAACATCATGAATTAGAAAATACATACGTATTTCGTCAACACTCAATGATGTATCTAGCGTTATAAGTTTAGTTTTTTAAAATATATTCTCTCGTCTAATTATTTAGAAGTTAAATTAAATTTCTTTATTAGCCGACTGAATTTAAGCAAGAAATATAATTTCTGTTTTCCACTGAAACGCGTCACTAGAAAATAATACAGACTATATAGATTAAGCCCTCTGTTCAAAAGAACTAGTTTAAAATTAAATCGGCGATTTAACACTTAATCACTTCACAAAATTCTAGAGAACTACTATATAATATTTACCTCAAAACACAGCACTACAGGATATCGCACAATTAAGAATTTTTACGCTCATATTTATGGAAGTCTAGAAGTTCGACAAATTGTCGCAACAAACTAAGAAACTTCGCTTATACAGCTCTACTCTTCGCGAACCACCTGTCTACTGCGATTTATTGAGAAGAATGAAAATAAAGTTTCAAACTAGGTTAATATTTTAAAATCAGACAAAGGATGAACTAATTCCCCCGCCCCGATCTCTCCCCCTTCTCATAACAGCTACGTTACACTTAGAAGCATGTCGTAACTGTCACCGGTGCGATTTCGCACCTTCGTTGACAAACTGACCGGGAAAAGCGCGTGTCAGTTGCAAATCTCAGACAACCGTCTGCCGTGCCACGAGTAATCTCACCCTTCGTTTAACAAACTGACCGAGAAACGGGCGTGTTAATTTCAAAGGTAGACAACTTGTCTGAAAGGCAGGGCAGTTTTCACACTACAAGCTGACCATGGCCCGTGGAGCATGAGTGTCATATGCGAAAAACCAGACCCTCTGTCTGCCTGCCCGTTCTGGCGGAGTGAATTTTCACACTACGGCCCAGAACTCGGCCGAAGAAAACACTGTCCCCCGTGGGAACAGCAGACAGCTGTCGGCTCTCCCGGTCTGACGGAATGCATTATAACGCTTCTCGTCTGACTGACATCCACGTAATACCATCTAGTGCGATACTCAGTTTTGAGAAACAAAACCGGTAAAGTTTAAAAATACTGAAGAAAATATTTTTCGCAACCGAGTGATGCGAAAAATACAGGAAAAACAAGTATGGAAAGATAATAAAATAAAAGGATGCGCGTGAGAGAATAGGAAGAAGATCTAGGCAATTTAATGACCATAACCTATGTGACACGATATTTACAGACACACTATCATCACTACAAGCCATAGAACACCCAAGTAAATGTAGCCAGCCAGACATGAAGAAATTCTTGCAATTAATACATTACTAGGGAACAGAGGATGTAGTGTGAGGCTAGTGTGGGTTCCAGCACACATAGGTATAGCTGGTAACGAGTTGGCAGACCAGAACGCCAAGTATGGAAGAATAAGTAAAAACAATATAAGAGCAGGACTGGGAAGGTCGGAGATCAAGAGCCAAGTGAAACTAACTATAAACGAGGAATGGAAAAGCAGTAGAAAATGCAGACACGCGTTCAAACTGCTGAAAGAACCAACAAGGACGTGCCAGGTCAGAGAAGAACTAAAGATACCCTCGAACAAAAAGCTGTGGCGTCTCCGTCTCGGTGCAGCATACTTTATGATAGAGGAACCACACTGCCAAGAATGTCAGGAAGAAAATGACATAGACCAGTACTTGATCCACTGTAGAAAATACGATCAACAGAGGCTAGAATTAAAAACATACTTTAGAAATTACAATATAGACATGACAGGTGATAAGGTTTTAAGTATTGATGCCCCAGGGGAAGCCCAAACAATACGTAAACGATATATACATAAAACAAAGGAAAATATATAAGGTTAATAACAGTGACAATATTGGTAATAATAACAAAAATAATACTTCAGAAAAGACATTCAACCAAATAGAAATTAAGCAACAAAAACTAACAAATCATTAATAAAATAATAATAATAAAACAGAAAAATTAGCAAACTTATTAACTACTCATAGGACAAGGAAAGACAACGAGGTCTAAAAAAAAACACCAACTCGAAAGAAAAAAAACACAAATACAAATTAAAACCAAGTTCAAAGGTCAATAGTTATCTATATACAATACAAAACAGAAAATAAAATGACAAATAATAATATAAATTAAAACCAGTAACTGCAAAAGACAATAGTTATTTAAATGTAATACAAAATTAGTAAATAAAATGACACTAAATACCCCAAATTATAACCAATTTTCAGGTTGAACAGGGTAGACCGAGATGGAACGAGAAGAGGCAATAATGGTCAGCTGTTAAGTGTCCGCTCTCCACCCATCTACCTTTCCAGTTAGCAAGTATACGCCTAATAACATACAGAGGCTGAAATACATATGTCTAATGGATCGTAGAAGAATATATAAGAACAGAATTGTTTGGTTTAGGTAAGAATGATGTGTGTGTTCATAAATAAACCAAGAGAGAAACCTGAGGTCTGTGTGTAGTAAATAATAAACTAAAACAGTTAAATTTTAGGCACCCATTTAAAAAAAAAAAAAGACAGACAGAAAGAAAGTTGGAGCACAGTAGACAAGTAACAGAGCGATGGGAACTCAGAAGATTCGAACCAGAATTCATCCAAACAGTGCTGTCATCTTCCTCTCATTCTTGCAAGTACCTTCCACTTACCTATTTTTGGTCTGTTATTTAACTCCACTTGTGCAGATAACACATTAGTATGCAGATAGAGCACAGCTGTTGTTTGGTGCAGATCCACGATTCAGCCTCTGTTTAATTCATTCATGATGCCAATTTATATTTGTAACTGAGATCGTTTGAAATTATAGCCCATGTGACATTGTCTGGAAGAGTTAATGGTGGATGAGTCACGCAAGTATTTACAACTAGCAGGTTGTGAACGGAAAGTTAATAATATTTTAAAACTATATATATTTTTTAATGAAACACATACGTTATTGGTGTCTACTCATTTGTGTCTTTTGGGAGCCGCGCTAGCGGTAGTGGTGACCCAGGATCAAACCCGAGCGAGCACATTTGAAGGTTTTTCGTCGACCGGAATTTGGACGTTGTTGTTGTTGTTTTGATGCGTTGATGGGTGGAGAGCGGGCTCTTATCATCTGTCCATTCTTGCCTCTTCTCATTCCATCTTGGTCTACCCTGTTCAACCTGAAAGTTGGTTATAATTGGGGTATTTAGTGTTATTTTATTTTCTAGTTTTGTATTCAATTTAAATATCTATTGTCTTTTACGGTTGCTGATTTTTATTTATATTAGTATTTGTCCATTTTATTTTCTCTTTTGTGTTGTTTATAGATAACTATTGTTCTTTACACTTGGTTTTAATTTGTATTGGCATTTGTTCTTTTTGAGTTGTTGTCCCTTTTTTTCTATACCTCGTTGTCTTTCCTTATCCAATGAGTAGTTAGTTTTGTGTTAATGCTTTGTTAGTTCTTGCTGTTTAATTTTTATTTAGTTGGATGTTTTTCCTGAAGTATTAACCTTATATATTTTCCTTTGTTTTATGTATATATCTTTTAAGTATTGATTGGGCATCTCTTGGGGCATCTATACTTAAAACCTTATCACCTGTTAAGTCTATATTGTGGTTTCTATAGTAAGTTTTTAATTCAAGTCTTTGTTGATCATACTTTTTACAGTGGATCAGGTAGTGGTCTATGTCATTTTCTTCCTGGCATTCTTGGCAGTGTGGTTCTTCTATCATAAAGTATGCTGCACCGAGACGGAGACGCCACAGTTTTTTGTTCGAAGGTATCTTTAATTCTTCTCTGACCTGGCACGTCCTCGTTGGTTCATTCAGCAGTTTGAACGCGTTTCTGCCTTTTCTACTTTCCTTCCATGTTGTCTTCCATTCTTCTTTTATAGTTTCCTTCACTTGGCTCTTGATCTCCGACCTTCCCAGTCCTGCTTTTATATTGTTTTTACTTGTTCTTCCATTCTTGGCGGTCTGGTCTGCCAACTCGTTGCCAGCAATACCTATGTGTGCTGGAACCCACACTAGCCTCACACTACACTGGATTAGAGCCCCTTTACATAGAGAACTTCGCGAACTAAAATTTGGCCGCAATATTCGGCTGTACCCGTGTTGCAGGAAAATGGACCCAATCGCGAGTTTCAGACCCGATTTGCATTTTAGTTTAGGTTAACTAATAATTTGAAATAAAATTAGATGCAAATACAGTAGCACATATTTGTACTATTCTTTGTATTTCAACTAACAAAACAAAAAGAAGAAAACTAGTTTACTTACCGGTTTGTTGAATAGAATCAGTAGCGTGAATTTTTAACACATACTCCGTTAAATTTTATATTCCGTTAGAATTCCACTATTTAGCAACAAATATTCCGTTAGAATTGCAACACTTAGCAAAAACATACTCCCTTCGAATTGAACTATTTACCTAGTTTGAAATGTGGAAACTGGTGAATGACTGTTGTAGACACTGACAGTTTTACTAGATCCAGATGATCACACCAGTTTTTGTTTTCATTAAAAATGCGACAATGTACAGATAGTTTTAACAAAATCTAATTACATATTTTGGACCAGAGATTTCCTGCAATGGCTTTTACTGCTCATTGATGCTCGAGCATGCTGTTTAAGACCATTGTTTTTATTTCTGCAGTAAATGTGAATTCTGACACTTATATACTTTGCTAATAGCTTTTGTTTAATATCATGGCAGTTGCTCAGTGTGCATTCAGCTGTTTTCTATAATGCCATATCCAAAAGTAAAGTTGCAATGTTTTTCATGGTTGCAAATCTATGCTCATGCTGACGGATCAGTTGTTCAGTTCTTAATATCAGATTTGCTACTGTGTCACTGGCATAAACAAGTGTGCCTGGAATATACTCTTTATGTTCTGTTAGTCATGAAATGTCAGTAATTGGTGCACACTGAGGGGCAGTGACAGCTGCAATGCAGATATGATAGGCAGTATGTTGCTTTAATACACTGTTCACACAGTAGCCATTTAAATAATGACCTCAGCTGTGCTTTCTATTTCTATTTCTACATCTGACAAATCAACAGCTGCTCGGTGTGTGTAACTGTTGTTGTATTCATATCAGTACAATCAAACCAAAAATCATTATCATCTTCGTCGTAACTACTTCCACGTGTAGTCATGAGGAATTGTGACAAGCAGATAGTTATCAATCCATGTTTGAATTCAAGAGGAGTTGGCACTGCATTATTTAATCTCATGGAGCTGAAAAAATTCTCCAGGCAGTCTTCACTCTCACGTGATGTCAGCAAGAAACTGAAATTTCCACTCAACATGTCCTCTGCAAGATTAAGCACAGATGTGGTGGACAAAAGGATGTCTGTCTGAAATGGTTTCCATGCTCCCTCTCTTTCCAACTGAAAGCGTTGTAAACATTTGAATCACAAGTCGTAACATTTCAACAGCATTTGCATACCTATCTGGAAGCTGCTTAATCAGAGCCATGACACGACTGCAACTTGACATTAAATCAAACCATTTAGATATCACCTCAATGAACCGAGCAGTTGTCAGATTATTCACAGGTCTACCCTCTTTTTCTACCATGTAGTGGATCCCTGCACTGACAGATATACTGAAAAATGAAGTGCCTGTGACACCTTCATCTTATCAAAATGTCCAGGGCAGAGTATGTCATCAGTAAGGTGTGGAGCCGAAAATGGCGTCTACGTCGTTCAGCCTCGTTTTCGATTCTGACATAGTTCGCGTAACTCTATATAAAGAGGCTCTAGACTGGGTTAACTCAGAAAAGACATTTAGCCAAATAGAAATTAAGCAACAAGAACTAACAAATCATTTTTTTTTAAAACTTACTAACAACTCATAGGACAAGGAATGACAACGAGGAAATAAAAGAATAAAAAAACACCTCAAAAAGAACAAATACTAATACAAATTAAAAACAAGGGTAAAGGACAATAGTTATCTATAAACAATACAAAAGAGAAAATAAAATGGACAAATACTAATATAAATAAAAATCAGCAACTGCAAAAGACAAAAGTTATATAAATTGAATACAAAATTAGCAAATAAAATGACACTAAATACCCCAATTATAACCAATTTTCAGGTTGAACAGGGTAGACCAAGATGGAACGAGAAGAGGCGATAACGGTCAGCTGTTAAGTGCTCGTTCTCCACCCATCACCTCTTCAAAACAACAACAACAACGATTAACTCGAGCCCTGGCGAGGACATTTGACGAAGTGTCGTCGACCAGGGACTGTCGGCTCCTGAGTTGACCCAGCTCTAATGGGTACCTCCGAAATCGGCGAGTATCTGCCTGAATGGCGAGGGACACCTGTCTCTGTGCAAGAAAAAAAGGGATACTCACGTAAAATCAGTCTCAGGTTAGACATACTAACCTGAGATTTCGCCTCGAGTAATAGCGGGTGTACGAAAAAAAAAAATGTGTCTTTTAAATTAAAAAAAAATATATAAATAATCTTGTTGACGGCTGAAAAGGCTAATTACAATGCCCTAAAAGAAACGAGCATGCACAAGAAAATTATTGATAAAATCAGAACGAGGCATCTGCTTTTATTAGGCCCATTTAGAGAGGAGGAAATTTGAACAAATTGTGAGTACCAGTATGTGTGAATTTGACAGAAAGAGGTGTAGGGGATAAATTAGCAAGAAGGAACTGGATAACCTAAAAAAAAAGAGAGTCAATGACAATAATTATATATACCCTTTAGCTCAATAAGGAGCAAAGACCTTTAACAAAGTCATGCCAAGTCTTCTTGTCATGTGCCATCTGTTCAAGGTTTTACCATGTCCTTTTTATTTCCTATTGGCTCTTCTTTTTCTTATTCCTTCTTCTTATTCTTCATAGTTATTGTCTGTCCTCATATTGACATAGTTATTGTCTGTCCTCATATTGACATAGTTATTGTCTGTCCTCATATTGACATAGTTATTGTCTGTCCCCGACATTCACATAGTTATTGTTTATCCCCACATTCACATAGTTATAGTCTGTCCCCACATTCACATAGTTATTGTCTGTCTCCACATTCACATAGTTACTGTCTGTCCCCTCATTCACATAGTTATTTGTCTGTTCCCACATTCACATAGTTATTGTCTGTCTCCACATTCACATAGTTATTGTCTGTTCCCACATTCACATAGTTATTGTCTGTCCCCACATTCACATAGTTATTGTCTGTTCCCACATTCACATAGTTATTGTCTGTTCCCACATTCACATAGTTATTGTCTGTCCCCACATTCACATAGTTATTGTCTGTCCCCACATTCACATAGTTATTGTCTGTTCCCACATTCACATAGTTATTGTCTGTTCCCACATTCACATAGTTATTGTCTGTCTCCGCATTCACATAGTTATTGTCTGTCTCCACATTCACATAGTTATTGTCTGTCTCCACATTCACATAGTTATTGTCCATCCCCACATTCACACAGTTATTAACTATCCCCACATTCACATAGTTATTGTTTATCCCCACATTCACATAGTTATTGTCTGTCCCCACATTCACATAGTTATTGTTTATCCCCACATTCACATAGTTATTGTCTGTCCCCACATTCACATAGTTATTGTCTGTACCCACATTCACATAGTTATGATCTGTTCTCACATTCACACTGTCATTAACTCATGTTGTCCATGTGCAGTATGACAAGGATGAGAAGATTTACTTCGTCAAAGTATATGCTCCGTGGGAAGTGTTGAGCAAGTATGCAGAAATCATGAACCTCAAGATGCCTCTGGCTGTAAGTAGAAATTTTTTGTTATGTTTTTTGTATGAGCGTCCAGTGGCTGAGTGGTTTCTGTGCTGGCTTCTTAAGGCAAAGTTACTGGGTTTGAAACCCAGTAGCACCACTCTTCAATCTACCCAGCTGCAAATGAGCACTTCATTCTGCTCTTGAGTTAGGGAAGGCAAAAGTGATGAGGAAGGAAATTTGTCACCCCACCTCACAAAGCTGAGACCTAGTAGGTTCAGTCTCTAACACTTCACTCCCCTATGGCAGTATCTGCTGTGGGACTATGTTAACTTCTTACTTTATTTTATGTATCTCTGGTAGTAAGATGAGGATGATGGTGTTTTTGCTGATTGTGATGGGGAAGCTGATGCTAATGGTAGTTAATACATCTTCTACTGCATCATCCTATAATGCTGCTTACTTCCATTACACTCTGTCCTTCCTAGTCATCATTCTCAGATTTTCTTTTTCAGTATAAATAATTTATTGCATTGTGAGTGCTTGTTTGTTTTAACTCCATGGGGGGGGGGGATTTTTTGAAATCATCACTGCAAACAGAATGAGGCCTAACAAGTCTACCATATAATGCAGGGTTTCTTAACTTTTATTTGTTCCATGGACCCCTTTGATTGTCTGATGAAGGCTATGGACCCCTTTAATTGTTCAATGAAGACTATGGATCTCTATGATTGTCTGATGAAGGCTATGGACCCGTTCTTTGAAAAAAAAACATAAAAGCATAATTTACAATTTTACATTTTAGGTTATGTACATGGACAGCCAAAAAGAGTAATGAGGATGTCCCGAAAGAGGCCAATGCACAAAGGAAACTTATTTCACAAGTTAGAAAGAAGCAATCCACTTTTTTTGGGGCAAGTTATGAGAAGAGGAAAGCTGGAATATATCATAACAACAGGTAAGATTGAAGGAAAAAGAGATAAGGGAAGACAAAGAAACAAAATACTGGACAGTTTGACATCGTGGCATGGAAAGAAGTCAACAACAGAATTGATAAATTATACTGGAGACAGGAAGTTGTGGAGAGATATGATCTCCCATGCCACTAGGCATGAAACTTGACGAAGAAGAAGTACATGGACTGCAAGGGGTCCATTGACCACAGGTTAAGAAACCCTGATGTAACATGTTATATATGATGATCATACCCCATGTAAAACTTGTACAAAAATTAACTTTAGTTCCGTTGCCTATAACTTTTAACAGAACCTTTAACACAAAAATCTCCTTTTTCTCAAAATGTCATTTTTTGGAGATAAAACAAATAAGCACTCAGGTCATTGGTTGCGTATGATTTATTATACACATTTTCTCATTAGGAAAATGACATTGTTCAAAAATATAAAAGCTGCTGGACCAGATGCCCAACACCTTTTGACTATGATGAGAGTATTCTATCTGAGATTCCAGACTTTTTCACAGCTCCATTCTCACGTGCCAGAGAACATCAGTGAGTGAAGTTCAATATTTAGACTGTGTAGACTGGATACATACTGTGATCAGGGAAATGAATGTCTCTTATTTCATTAACATAAGGTGGCAACATTCCAGAATCCCAGAAAGTGTAATTATAAAAGACAACATTATGATTGAAAGGAAAAATGGTGGGACGTGTTTTCCGATTTTATTCAATAAAGTCGCCCACATTGCTAGGGTTTGCATTATGGTTAGGTTTTTTAAGATTCCTAAACCTAACTCTTACCCCTTATTGCTGTGTCTCTGAATTCTTTTAGGCTGTATTGAACACGGCCACCCATTCTTCATTTCCATCCCAATGTCGTTACAACACTTTTAAATATTTTTTTAATACTCTAGAGCTTCTTTTGTACTCCTCTTTAATGATGCTTCTCCACAACAATGTTCTGTAGTCCTTTTTTTTTATCAATTCTGCTATTGACTTTAGTAATTGTCATTTTTCCAGCATCATCTCAGTGGTTTTTGTTGTTGTTCTTCTTCTTCTGCTACTTGATGGAGCTGATTAACTAGGGCTGCCCAGCTTGTCGCCATTTCATAGCCAATGCCAAGTTGAAGAATTTGTATGTTTTCTGTAGCAGTTGAGTGGGGCTGTATAGTGTGTTCGTGACTGTTGAGGAACCTGGCAACAGCTTTTCTTGATGGAGTAAATAAATCACTTCTGTTTAGAATGAGCATTCCTTGTTTTGATGCTATAGATGCTAATCTACTTTTAGTGGAAGGTAGACCAAGCAAATTATGGCTCATGTTTACTATCTGTGAAAACTAAATGAGGATTTAAAATTAACTACTTTAACAATTGTAAAGTGCATTACCAGCTTATAACAATAAAAGATGCATTTTTTTCACGTAATTGACGAATTTCATATCTGTAATATCAACTTTCTTGTAGGTGTTTGTCTGGGATATCAGCTTTCCCTTTGGTATTTGAAACTGAAGTAACAAAAGGTCCTTAGATTGATAACACTTGAAAGGCAAACAATGCACGAAAGACAAAAGACAATGACATTTGTAAGGGCATCTCATGAGATTTGAACCACAAACCTCAGTCTTAATGTATGATAGAAGTTGTATAT
This sequence comes from Oreohelix idahoensis, assembly GCA_024509875.1. Classification (NCBI taxonomy): domain Eukaryota; kingdom Metazoa; phylum Mollusca; class Gastropoda; order Stylommatophora; family Oreohelicidae; genus Oreohelix; species Oreohelix idahoensis. The sequence goes on along the minus strand of JAMPIV010010836.1, from coordinate 202,236 downwards.
GTTGAGAATAATTAGATTTGGAATAGTGTGTATGCTGTCTGCAATGATATACAAGAGGGAAAATGAATTATTCTTTGTTATAAGGAATACTAGATACTGAGATTATAATCATAAATCACATCTGGAGCATCGTACACAGGCAGGCTGCGCAACAAGCAAAATTGTGGGAGTTAGTTGTTGTCTGTCTTTCCAGACACCCCCCCCCGCCCCCTCCCCCCCCCCCCCCCCCCCCCCCCCCCCCCCCCCCCCCCCCGCCCCCGCCTCCCCCCTCGCCCCCCCCCCCCCCCCCCCACAAAGCGTGATGTCCACTGACTTGCTTTGTCAGTCATCAGCTAAGCATCCAAGAAGAATAATATAAGGAATAACATGGCGTTAAATTAAGAAGAGAATACTCTTTGATTGAGAAACTGCCGGCTGATAGTGGAACAGCACCTGAATGTTTAATTAGTATCTCTGTTCATTCCCATATAAGCTTAGGGCCACCATTGCATATGGCCCCCACACAGAAGCTTGCCTCAAAGTACTTCATGTGAGCTCTTTCTGTGGTGGTTTTTTTTGTAATAATTTGTTGTTGATGAGATTGCTAGCCTCAAGCTCACCCTCACCTTAATGACATCATCCAACATGACTAGTTTGAGCAGTGGGTCTATACTTTCACTGTCTTATTAGTGGACAACACCCCCTCCAACCTTTCCAAGAACAAGACAGGGTATATAACAGTTTCAAGTACACACAATTCTTTGGTTAAGAAACTATCACATGACAATAAAACATATGTCTAAGTTGAAGAAACTATCACATGACAATAAAACATATGTCTAAGTTGAAGAATCTATCACATGACAATAAAACATATGTCTAAGTTGAAGAAACTATCACATGACAATAAAACATATGTCTAAGTTGAAGAAACTATCACATGACAATAAAACATATGTCTAAGTTGAAGAATCTATCACATGACAATAAAACATATGTCTAAGTTGAAGAAACTATCACATGACAATAAAATTTTGTCTAAGTTTAAGAAACTATCACATGAACATATGTCTAAGTTAAAGAAACTATCACATGACAATAAAACATATGTCTAAGTTTAAGAAACTATCATCTCATCTCTCATCTCAACCCATAACCCGTCATGGGTCGTAGGGGTGCCATGGTGGAAGCATCAGCAGACAGGGTCCTCCACTGCTCTCTATAAGAAACTATCACATGACAATAAAACATGTCTAAGTTTCAGACACTAGTACAGAACAATGAAATACATCACACTTTTTTTCAAGAAACTAGCATATGGGAATAAACCATACCACATCTTTGGTTAAGTAGCTGTTACATGACAATGAAAGACATCACATCTTCAGTTAAGACATGTTCACTTGACAATTAAAACATGTCACATCTTTGTTTAAGAAACTATCACATGACAATGAAGCATATCACATCTTCGTTTAAGAATTTATCACATGACATTGAAACATACCACATTTTAGTTTAAAAGAAACTATCACATGACAGTGAAACATACGTCTAAGTTTAAGACACTAGCACATAACAATGAAACATATCACATTATAGTTTATGACATTAGTACATAACAATGAAAAATACCACATCATTGTTTCAGACACTAGTACATTACAATGAAACATATCACATTTTTGTTTAAGAAACTATTACATAATAATGAAACATACCACATCTTAGTTTAAGAAACTATAACATAAAAATGAAACATATCGCATCTTTGTTTACAAAACTATAACATAACAATGAAACATATCGCATATTTATTTAAAAAACTATCACAAGACAATGAAACACATCACATTTTAGTTTAAGAAACTATAACATGACTATAAAACATATGTCTGAACTTAAGACACTAGCACAATTAAAACATGAAAACTTTGTTTGAAAAACTATCACATAACAATGAAACATATCACATCTTAGTTTAAGAAACCAACAGATGATAGGAAATTATACAGAGTGATAAAACAGGAGGCAATCTGATCATCAGAAGCAGTTCCAGCATCAAGTGTTTTCGTCCCTTAATCTCCTTTACCCTCTAAGGGGGCGGGCCCACTTGGGTCATGACTTCCAAGTGTCAGCCTCCTGTTGTCTTGTGCAGAGAATTGAACCCACTCCACCTTGGTTCCAGCTTTCAACTTTACTCTTGTTTTTCTGCCAGCTGGAGGCAATAATGAAAGCAATTCTTATGTTGAAAATAAATTAGTCTTGAATTCCACAGCCCATTGTGGTTGTTCCACAGGAAGAATGATGTCCTTTCTGCAGTTTCACGGAGTCTCTTTCTTAAGTGCCCTTGTTCTTGACTGTCCTTTCAAATCCATCAGTTTCAGTAGATCACACATCGAGGCAGCCAATAGACCTCTTGCGCCTATTTCAACAGCCATGACCCTTGTAGTGAACCCTCAACATACAACAATGAAATGTATCACATCTCTGGTTTAGAAACTATCACATGACAATGAAACATACCACATCTTTTGTTTAAGACACTAGTACATGACAGTGAAATACATCACATCTTAGTTTAAGAAACTATCACATGGTAATGAAACATATCACATCTTAGTTTAAGAAACTATCACATGGTAATGAAACATATCACATCATAGTTTAAGAAACTATCACATGATAATGAAACATCACATCTTAGTTTAAGAAACTAACACATGGTAATGAAACATATCACATCTTAGTTTAAGAAACTATCACATAATAATGAAACATCACATCTTAGTTTAAGAAACTATCACATGACAATGAAACATATCTCATCTTAGTTTAAGAAACTATCATATGACAATGAAACATATCACAACTCTGGTTTAGAAACTACACATGACAATGAAAAATACCACAGTTTTTTTAATCCCAGACTTAATACTTCTTTGCATTTTTTAACAAAAACTTGAAAAAAAGTGTTACAAGTTTCATGTTTAATTGCTTTGCTTTTCACGATCTAACTTGCACATGTACAGGTGACTCATAATTTGTTATGAAGTTTACAGAGTAAGCTGGAAACACCTGTGCAGGATCATAAATAAATTTGCACAAGTTAATGTAAAAATGAAAGTACAGCGCTGAATTGTGATCAGCTTATTCTTGTAACTTCAGCTAAAGTTAATCATTTTTATTGAATAATATTATTGCATCCCTCAGGCATGTCATACAGGGAACTAATATGAAGTTGTGTATGGGGCGCTGGCAAACTTATCATGTACAACAAATTTTCACATAAACCACCACTGCAAAAGTATATGAATGCTTGATGAAGGCTTCCTGCAAGGGGACCACTGCAGTGTGGGCTCCATAAGGAACACAAAGGAAAATTCTAATGATGAATATTATTGCATAAATTGAACCTGTGTGTTCCAGGGGCCTGAAGGGAAAGCAAAGAATAGTAACAGTGTAATTTACCAAACATGTCACAAAAAAGCAACTAAGGAAGGTTGGCTATGGGGCTGGCTACCCCATCCTACAGAAACATTAAGTCACAAAAACTTCAGTAACAACATGAACAAGTCTAGTCGTTCCCCTTCTACCGTGAGGTTGCATGTGGCATGAACAAGTCTTACTTACTTAGTCGTTCCCCTTCTACCGTGAGGTTGCATGAACAAGTCTTACTTACTTAGTCGTTCCCCTTCTACCGTGAGGTGGCATGAACAAGTCTTACTTACTTAGTTGTTTCCCTTCTACCGTGAGGTTGCATGAACAAGTCTTACTTACTTAGTCGTTCCCCTTCTACCGTGAGGTTGCATGAACAAGTCTTACTTACTTAGTCGTTCCCCTTCTACCGTGAGGTTGCATGAACAAGTCTTACTTACTTAGTCGTTCCCCTTCTACCGTGAGGTGCACTGAACAAGTCTTACTTACTTAGTCGTTCCCCTTCTACCGTGAGGTGGCATGAACAAGTCTTACTTACTTAGTTGTTCCCCTTCTACCGTGAGGTGGCATGAACAAGTCTTACTTACTTAGTTGTTCCCCTTCTACCGTGAGGTGGCATGAACAAGTCTTACTTACTTAGTTGTTCCCCTTCTACCGTGAGGTGGCATGAACAAGTCTTACTTACTTAGTTGTTCCCCTTCTACCGTAAGGTGGCATGAACAAGTCTTACTTACTTAGTCGTTCCCCTTCTACCGTGAGGTGGCATGAACAAGTCTTACTTACTTAGTTGTTCCCCTTCTACCGTGAGGTGGCATGAACAAGTCTTACTTACTTAGTTGTTCCCCTTCTACCGTGGGGTGGCATGAACACAAGTCTTACTTACTTAGTTGTTCCCCTTCTACCATGAGGTGGCATGAACAAGTCTTACTTACTTAGTCGTTCCCCTTCTACCGTGAGGTGGCATGAACAAGTCTTACTTACTTAGTTGTTCCCCTTCTACCGTGAGGTTGCATGAACAAGTCTTACTTACTTAGTCGTTCCCCTTCTACCGTGAGGTGGCATGAACAAGTCTTACTTACTTAGTCGTTCCCCTTCTACCGTGAGGTGGCATGAACAAGTCTTACTTACTTAGTTGTTCCCCTTCTACCGTGAGGTGGCATGAACAAGTCTTACTTACTTAGTTGTTCCCCTTCTACCATGAGGTGGCATGAACAAGTCTTACTTACTTAGTTGTTCCCCTTCTACCGTGAGGTGGCATGAACAAGTCTTACTTACTTAGTTGTTCCCCTTCTACCGTAAGGTGGCATGAACAAGTCTTACTTACTTAGTCGTTCCCCTTCTACTGTGAGGTGGCATGAACAAGTCTTACTTACTTAGTTGTTCCCCTTCTACCGTGAGGTGGCATGAACAAGTCTTACTTACTTAGTTGTTCCCCTTCTACCGTGAGGTGGCATGAACAAGTCTTACTTACTTAGTTGTTCCCCTTCTACCATGAGGTGGCATGAACAAGTCTTACTTACTTAGTCGTTCCCCTTCTACCGTGAGGTGGCATGAACAAGTCTTACTTACTTAGTTGTTCCCCTTCTACCGTGAGGTGGCATGAACAAGTCTTACTTAGTCGTTCCCCTTCTACCGTGAGGTGGCATGAACAAGTCTTACTTACTTAGTCGTTCCCCTTCTACCGTGAGGTGGCATGAACAAGTCTTACTTACTTAGTTGTTCCCCTTCTACCGTGAGGTGACATGAACAAGTCTTACTTACTTAGTTGTTCCCCTTCTACCGTGAGGTGGCATGAACAAGTCTTACTTACATAGTCGTTCCCCTTCTACCGTGAGGTGGCATGAAAAAGTCTTACTTACTTAGTTGTTCCCCTTCTACCGTGAGGTGGCATGAACAAGTCTTACTTACTTAGTCGTTCCCCTTCTACCGTGAGGTGGCATGAACAAGTCTTACTTACTTAGTCGTTCCCCTTCTACCGTGAGGTGGCATGAACAAGTCTTACTTACTTAGTTGTTCCCCTTCTACCGTGAGGTGGCATGAACAAGTCTTACTTACTTAGTTGTTCCCCTTCTACCGTGAGGTGGCATGAACAAGTCTTACTTACTTAGTCATTCCCCTTCTACCGTGAGGTGGCATGAACAAGTCTTACTTACTTAGTTGTTCCCCTTCTACCGTGAGGTGGCATGAACAAGTCTTACTTACTTAGTCATTTCCCTTCTACCGTGAGGTGGCATGAACAAGTCTTACTTACTTAGTTGTTCCCCTTCTACCGTGAGGTGGCATGAACAAGTCTTATTTACTTAGTTGTTCCCCTTCTACCGTGAGGTGGCATGAACAAGTCTTATTTACTTAGTTGTTCCCCTTCTACCGTGAGGTGGCATGAACAAGTCTTACTTACTTAGTCGTTCCCCTTCTACCGTGAGGTGGCATGAACAAGTCTTACTTACTTAGTTGTTCCCCTTCTACCGTGAGGTGGCATGAACAAGTCTTACTTACTTAGTTGTTCCCCTTCTACCATGAGGTGGCATGAACAAGTCTTACTTACTTAGTCGTTCCCCTTCTACCGTGAGGTGGCATGAACAAGTCTTACTTACTTAGTCGTTCCTTTCTACCGTGAGGTTGCATGAACAAGTCTTACTTACTTAGTTGTTCCCCTTCTACCGTGAGGTGGCATGAACAAGTCTTACTTACTTAGTTGTTCCCCTTCTACCGTGAGGTTGCATGAACAAGTCTTACTTACTTAGTTGTTCCCCTTCTACCGTGAGGTGGCATGAACAAGTCTTACTTACTTAGTTGTTCCCCTTCTACCGTGAGGTGGCATGAACAAGTCTTACTTACTTAGTCATTCCCCTTCTACCGTGAGGTGGCATGAACAAGTCTTACTTACTTAGTCGTTCCCTTCTACCGTGAGGTGGCATGAACAAGTCTTACTTACTTAGTCATTCCCCTTCTACCGTGAGGTTGCATGTGGCATGAACAAGTCTTACTTACTTAGTCGTTCCCTTTCTACCGTGAGGTTGCATGAACAAGTCTTACTTACTTAGTTGTTCCCCTTCTACCATGAGGTGGCATGAACAAGTCTTACTTACTTAGTTGTTCCCCTTCTACCGTGAGGTGGCATGAACAAGTCTTACTTACTTAGTCGTTCCCCTTCTACCGTGAGGTGGCATGAACAAGTCTTACTTACTTAGTTGTTCCCCTTCTACCGTGAGGTTGCATGAACAAGTCTTACTTACTTAGTCATTCCCCTTCTACCGTGAGGTTGCATGAACAAGTCTTACTTACTTAGTCATTCCCCTTCTACCGTGAGGTGGCATGAACAAGTCTTACTTACTTAGTCGTTCCCCTTCTACCGTGAGGTGGCATGAACAAGTCTTACTTACTTAGTTGTTCCCCTTCTACCGTGAGGTGGCATGAACAAGTCTTACTTACTTAGTTGTTCCCCTTCTACCGTGAGGTTGCATGAACAAGTGTTACTTACTTAGTCGTTCCCCTTCTACCGTGAGGTGGCATGAACAAGTCTTACTTACTTAGTCATTCCCCTTCTACCGTGAGGTGGCATGAACAAGTCTTACTTACTTAGTTGTTCCCCTTCTACTGTGAGGTGGCATGAACAAGTCTTACTTACTTAGTCGTTCCCCTTCTACCGTGAGGTGGCATGAACAAGTCTTACTTACTTAGTTGTTCTCCTTCTACCGTGAGGTGGCATGAACAAGTCTTACTTACTTAGTTGTTCCCCTTCTACCGTGAGGTTGCATGTGGCATGAACAAGTCTTACTTACTTAGTCGTTCCCCTTCTACCGTGAGGTGGCATGAACAAGTCTTACTTACTTAGTCGTTCCCCTTCTACCGTGAGGTGGCATGAACAAGTCTTACTTACTTAGTTGTTCCCCTTCTACCATGAGGTGGCATGAACAAGTGTTACTTACTTAGTTGTTCCCCTTCTACCGTGAGGTGGCATGAACAAGTCTTACTTACTTAGTTGTTCCCCTTCTACCGTGAGGTGGCATGAACAAGTCTTACTTACTTAGTTGTTCCCCTTCTACCGTGAGGTGGCATGAACAAGTCTTACTTACTAGTTGTTCCCCTTCTACCGTGAGGTTGCATGAACAAGTCTTACTTACTTAGTTGTTCCCCTTCTACCGTGAGGTGGCATGAACAAGTCTTACTTACTTAGTCGTTCCCCTTCTACCGTGAGGTTGCATGAACAAGTCTTACTTACTTAGTTGTTTCCCTTCTACCGTGAGGTGGCATGAACAAGTCTTACTTACTTAGTTGTTCCCCTTCTACCGTGAGGTTGCATGTGGCATGAACAAGTCTTACTTACTTAGTCATTCCCCTTCTACCGTGAGGTGGCATGAACAAGTCTTACTTACTTAGTTGTTCCCCTTCTACCATGAGGTTGCATGAACAAGTCTTACTTACTTAGTTGTTCCCCTTCTACCGTGAGGTGGCATGAACAAGTCTTACTTACTTAGTCGTTCCCCTTCTACTGTGAGGTTGCATGAACAAGTCTTACTTACTTAGTTGTTCCCCTTCTACCGTGAGGTTGCATGAACAAGTCTTACTTACTTAGTTGTTCCCCTTCTACCGTGAGGTGGCATGAACAAGTCTTACTTACTTAGTCGTTCCCCTTCTACCGTGAGGTTGCATGAACAAGTCTTACTTACTTAGTTGTTCCCCTTCTACCGTGAGGTTGCATGAACAACTCTTACTTACTTAGTTGTTCCCCTTCTACCGTGAGGTGGCATGAACAAGTCTTACTTACTTAGTCATTCCCCTTCTACCGTGAGGTGGCATGAACAAGTCTTACTTACTTAGTTGTTCCCCTTCTACCGTGAGGTGGCATGAACAAGTCTTACTTACTTAGTCGTTCCCCTTCTACCATGAGGTTGCATGAACAAGTCTTACTTACTTAGTCGTTCCCCTTCTACCGTGAGGTGGCATGAACAAGTCTTATTTACTTAGTCGTTCCCCTTCTACCGTGAGGTGGCATGAACAAGTCTTACTTACTTAGTTGTTCCCCTTCTACCGTGAGGTGGCATGAACAAGTCTTACTTACTTAGTCGTTCCCCTTCTACCGTGAGGTGGCATGAACAAGTCTTACTTACTTAGTCGTTCCCCTTCTACCGTGAGGTTGCATGAACAAGTCTTACTTACTTAGTCGTTCCCCTTCTACCGTGAGGTTGCATGAACAAGTCTTACTTACTTAGTCGTTCCCCTTCTATTGTGAGGTGGCATGAACAAGTCTTACTTACTTAGTTGTTCCCCTTCTACCGTGAGGTGGCATGAACAAGTCTTACTTACTTAGTCGTTCCCCTTCTACCGTGAGGTGGCATGAACAAGTCTTACTTAGTTGTTCCCCTTCTACCGTGAGGTTGCATGAACAAGTCTTACTTACTTAGTTGTTCCCCTTCTACCGTGAGGTTGCATGTGGCATGAACAAGTCTTACTTACTTAGTCGTTCCCCTTCTACCGTGAGGTGGCATGAACAAGTCTTACTTACTTAGTTGTTCCCCTTCTACCATGAGGTTGCATGTGGCATGAACAAGTCTTACTTACTTAGTCGTTCCCCTTCTACCGTGAGGTGGCATGAACAAGTCTTACTTACTTAGTCGTTCCCCTTCTACCGTGAGGTTGCATGTGGCATGAACAAGTCAGCCAATGAAAATAGACACGGAGAAGAGAGCTAGAGACAGAAGTGACTGGGATCAGGAAGATGTGGACAGACCTTGAGCTGATGGCACAGGACAGGAGGACTTATCTTGAGTTTGTTGAAAGCCTGTGCTCCTTGGGGGGCTGAAGAGTATTAAGAGAATGAATGAATTTAAACAATTAACAGTCACTGGTTTTTACCTTTAAATTTTTCATTCTCTTTAAAGAAAGAAAGAAACAAAGAAGGAAAGAAACAAAGAAGGAAAGAAACATAGAAACAAAGAAAGACAGAAACAAAGAAAGAAAGAAACAAACAAAGAAGGAAACAAAGAAAGAAAGAAACAAACAAACAAAGACAGAAAGAAACAAAGAAAGAAAGAAACATAGAAACAAAGAAAGACAGAAACAAACAAAGAAAGAAACAAAATAAAGAAGGAAACAAACAAACAAACAAACAAACAAAGACAGAAAGAAACAAAGAAGGAAAGAAACATAGAAACAAAGAAAGACAGAAACAAAGAAAGAAACAAACAAACAAAGAAGGAAACAAAGAAAGAAACAAACAAACAAACAAAGACAGAAAGAAACAAAGAAAGAAAGAAACAAATAAACAAACAATGACAGAAAGAAACAAAGACAGAAACAAAGACAGAAAGAAAGAAACAAAGACAAAAAGAAACAAAGAAGGAAAGAAACATAGAAACAAAGAAGGAAAGAAACAAAGAAGGAAAGAAACATAGAAACAAAGAAAGACAGAAACAAAGAAAGAAAGAAACAAACAAACAAAGACAGAAAGAAACAAAGAAAGAAAGAAACAAACAAACAAAGACAGAAAGAAACAAAGAAAGAAACAAAGAAGGAAACAAAGACAGAAAGAAAGAAACAAAGACAGAAAGAAACAAACAAACAAACAAAGACAGAAAGAAAGAAACAAACAAACAAAGAAAAAGAGAAACAAAGAACTAAACATTAAACTTATTTCTCCAGCTTTGCTTCTTAGCAAATAATAAAATTTGATTATAAATGCAGCATCAGCAGAAATACAAAATATGGGCTTACGTATATTTATGCTTATAATTCACGTAGCAATGTTACAGGCCATGTCATATAGCTAATAGCTGAGCTATAGACTGTATAATGTAATGTAGTTATAGCTGTGCCAGTTTACAAGGTTTGTTGAGGTGTCAGCATAATTTTCACCTGCAACAATGACATTACAAAGCTACATCATTTTCAACTGCATCAACATGGTCAAACCAACAGCAGTAGTTATATGTGTTCTACAAAATGGGTAATCATATACCATGGAAGATGTGTGTGGGTGTGTGGAAAAAGCATAATATGAGTAAGTCAAGCCATCTTATCATGGAAATGGATGTTAATTGAAAACCTTTGTATGAGAGAAGCGTCAGAAAGCAAATCGCTGTAAAGCGGGGCATGCTTGTATATGTATGTGTATTTATGTAAGTGTATATACATGTGCGTGTGTGTATATATATATATCCCAACTAACATAATTACCGATGTATGTTACGTCGTCGGTCGGTCTCACTTAAAATAGTAACTCGCGCCAGGAAAAAAAGTGCGCGGCGTGGGTGATATATAAAACAAATACTTTGGTTTTATTTTATTTTTTTAAATTCTTTCACGAAATTAGTAGTGTTCAACAAAGAAAAAGTGCTTAAAAATTGGTGTGCATGAGCCCTCACCCGATGTACAAATCATGAAAACTTGAAAGTTTTTGTTAAAACCACTTATTATAATTATCAGAGAACACTCTTTGTCCTGGTCACCTAGTTTTACTTTAAAGTAAGCAAAGTATGCCTTTTTCACAAAAACAGTAATATGCTTCCTATGTTCTTCTTTGAAAGTGTACTCTTCACAAATATAACAAAATAAATGCGGTGAAAGAAAACACGCTCTTCTTGAAGATGATGCCATTCTCTGTTAGAAGTGTAATAAAATAAGTAGCATACTAACATGCATGCAGTGGCTTAAAATCTAAAAAAGGCAATTCTGGGAAGATTCTTGGAAAACTGAAACTGAGAGTAAACAAGCAGTTTTCTTTTGTAAAGGACTAGACAGCAATAGTTTTTTTTACATAGCCTTATATAGAAAATATTGTAATAATACAGGGTGACCCAAAAAAAACCGGCCTGCGCGCGCACAAAGAGTGCGCGCGGGCCCATTTTTTTTGGGTCACCCTGTATTAATGAAATACAAAAAATGTGATATTTGGATTGAGCAGGTCTCATTTATGTACAATCAAGAGTAAAATGTTTGGCACCAAAAAAAAATTTTTTTTTGGTAGGGCTGTGTTATCTGGGAACACTCTTTGAAAACAATTCACGCACTTTCACACAAAATGTTGTCATCAAAGAACTTTTAAATTGAATCTAAAATAACATAATTCTTGCCGTGTGTACGTTGGTCACAGTTGAAGAATGCAACCGTGTTGAAAAATTTTATTGTTTCCATTATATATACTCTCCCGAAAATAGTTACAATCAACAAAGAAAAGCATTCAAATGACGGTGTTTGTGAACAGTTTGATTACAGAAACCAAAAACACTCTAAGAATGTACTTCTATCTGCTCATCCGGAAACGGAAACAGCACACTATAATTAAAAACCCGTCAACCTTGACGGGTTATTGTTAGTATATATATATATATATATATATATATATATATATATATATATATATATATATATATATATATATATATATATATATATATATATATATATATATATATATATATATATATATATATATACAGTAGAACTCCATTTATCCGAACCCCAATTATCCGAACATCCAATTATCCGAACACTTTTTCCAGAAAAAAAAAATCTGACGCCACCAGTCACGTTAGACTACAGTTCTGAATCTTTTGATGTGGCAAGCTTCAAATGTGTGCGAACAATTTGTAGACAATGAGATGGGCTAATGGACGGTCGCTTACGTACAGGAAGTCAGTTAGATCATAAAGTCAGTTAATATCTGGTTTACCAATCCAGTGTACGTGTGCGTTCTAGGCAGAACACTGACTAAACAGACAGTTCAACTTAAAATAATTGTGTCTGCTACTACAGCAGAATAATTTTGGTGTACACGTATTTCTCTGTGCGATCTGGCATCTTCCAGTAGGCCTAAAGCATATAAAAGGAACCGCAATGTTTTGTCTATTGAAACGAAAACAAAAATTATCAAGAGACTAGGAAAATGTGAAACTGTGTCTTCATTTGCGAGGATTTTCAATGTTGGGAAAGCTACCATCTCTGACATCAAAAGTAACAAGGATAAAATTATGAGTTTTGCATCGAAATTGGATAGTGAAAATTGGTCGAAGAAACATAAAACCATGAGAAATGCGAAAGATTTGAAATTGGAAGAGGCTTTGTATATATGGTTTGTGCAAAGAAGAAGCAAAGGGGAACCTATCTCTGGCTCTCTATTGTGTGAAAAGGCACTTCAGTTCAACAATCAACTTGACGGTCCTCCTGACTTTAAGGCTAGCCAGGGATGGTTAAGAAACTTTAAATCTCGTCATGGCATACGAGAATTGAAGATTCAAGGGGAATCTTTATCTAGCGATGCAACTGCCGCTGAAAATTTTAAAGAAACATTCTTGGCTTTTTTGGAAGAAGAAGGTTATTTACTCGATGATGTGTATAATGCCGATGAGACTGGCTTATACTGGAAATCATTGCCTCAAAAATCACTTGCATCTCAGCGCGAAGCAGCTGCCCCTGGGTTTAAAAAGTGCAAAGAGAGAGTAACAATTTTGGTAGCCGCGAATGCCAGTGGAAGTCATCGTTTACCGGTGCTAATGATCGGCAAAGCCATAAAACCACGTTGTTTAAAGAATGTGACATGTCTCCCATTGTGCTACAAAGCACAGAAGAGTGCTTGGATGAATAGTGAAATATTTCTTGATTGGTATACAAATCAGTTCATCCCAAATGTGAAGAGGTTGAAAGAACAAGAAAAGAAAACTGGAAAAGTAATACTTCTACTGGACAATGCACCATCTCATCCAGAGACGGATACATTGAATGCAGTTGATGCAAATTTTAAAGTAATTTTTCTGCCTCCCAATGTAACAGCACTGATTCAACCAATAGATCAGGGTGTTATAGCAAAGCTTAAAAAGATGTACAAGAAGGAAGTCCTGCGTCGTTTATTGTTGGCTGAAGATGAAGAAAGTGTGGTGGCGTTTTCCAAAAAGCTTAATCTCAAAGACTGCTGCTATATGTTAGCTGATGCTTGGACCACCCTGTCACAAGATAATCTCAACAAGGCTTGGAATAGATTGCTTGGGAAAAAAGGAGGAAATGAAACTACTGCAGTGGACACAAATGATGATTGTATAAATGAAGTTGTGGAACTGTTTCAAGCAATGCCCGGATTTTCGGACTGTGACAAAGATGATGCACACATGTGGCTAGAAGATGATAATGATTCTGGTTTTCAGTTTTTGAATGACGAAGAAATTTTGTCTTTTGTGCAAGAAGAAAACCAAATACATGTAGTGACCGATGATGAAGACTCCTCAGAAGTACATGATGTACTTGTAGATTATGAAGAAAACCCAAAACGTCGACCAAGTCCTGAAGAGGCCTTTATAGCACTAGAAACAGCGATGGCTTGGTACGAGCAAGAAGATGACAGCTGTCATACACAGCTTCTCCTGTTGAAGAGAATGCGGGACTTAGCAGCCAAAAGCAGACTATCCAGTTTGGTGCACAAGAGGATTCCTCATTATTTTAAATAGTGGGCTACATCTGTGCAAGTACATGTATACGTAAGTTGCGCCTGGTTTTGAATCGTTTGTAATGTTATTTTAAAAACATTTCTCTTTCTTAACAAAAATAATTAATACAAGTAGTACATGCACTGCAGTGTAATGAAAGATTTTGGTGATACAGTGATCTAATACAGTGTGGGTATTATTATTACAGTACAAGTAAATATGTTTTATAGTGTATTTTGCTTGTGATTGTTAATTATTTTTAGAAATATGTGTACATGTACTCGATACATTATGTAATCCAATTATCCGAACATTTGATTATCCGAACGATGCTTGGTCCCATGGGGTTCGGATAAATGGAGTTCTACTGTATATATATATATATGTAGTTTGATATTCTTAGTTATATAACCATCTGTTGCAATAATCATTTTCATTCTGTGTTCTGCTTTAATAAATTGTTGATATTTTTATTTTTTATTAATAATTTTCTATAAATGACTGACGAAGATATATAGTCTGCTTCTTCTTTAGCTTTCTAATCTGATCTCAAATTTTGTCTATGGTTGTCTTACAATGCCTTTTTAATTATTAATAATGACCTCTTTTATTATCTGATCCTTTTGATGTTTTACTCTAGAAAGAAAGAAGACCGTTCTGTCAAGTCAAATTCTCGATTTTTCTAAACAGATTCATCATTCAGGACAAAGCCACATTTTTCACACCTGCACAGAGAAGTTTGATTACTCACCAGATCTTGTCCAGAGCAGTTTATGAGGATGTGGGAGACCCTTCCAAGAACAAATTTGGTGAGAAATTTGCTGAAATTTTAGATAAAACTGTTAGAAACAGATTTCAGATATAACTGTAAGAAACAGATTTCAGATTCAACTGTAAGAAACAGATTTCAGATTCAACTGTATAAAAACAGATTTCAGATACAACTGTAAGAAACAGATTTCAGATTCAACTGTAAGAAACAGATTTCAGATTCAACTGTATAAAAACAGATTTCAGATACAACTGTAAGAAACAGATTTCAGATTCAACTGTATCAAAACAGATTTCAGAATGCCGTGTTGATGATGATGACTCTAGCTTATTGACCAGAGTACTTCCCACAGGTCTGTAAGGAGACAATGAATGAATAAGCCTACTCTTCATCAGACACACTGTTAAAAAACAACTAATGGTGAGGCTGCCAGTTCCTGGCACAACCTCATTAGTTGCCTTCTATGACATGCTTGACAAAGCAGAGGTCCTATTCTTTGTCTTCTCAGACTCCTGGGAACTACGTAGAGCATTTTGAATATTACTAATAAGATGAGAAGAAGACTGGTGATAGATGGGACACACACTGAGGAAATCTGTTGACAGCATTACAAGGCAGTCCTTGTTCTGGAATCCCCAGGGAAAGAGAGGCAGAGGTAGACCAAAAATCATTCAGAGAAGAGAACTGGAGACAGAAATGAAAGGGAAGAGGAAGACACAGAAAGACCTTGAACTGGTGGCATGTGACAGGAGGATTTGGCATGTGACAGGAGGACTTGGCATGTGACAGGAGGATTTGGCATGGGTTTGTTGAAGGTTAATGCTCGTTAGAGAGATGAAGGGCAGTGATGATAAATAAATTAGATGAGAAGTTTATAATAAATAAATTATTAAATTCATAAACTGTTTTATGAAACAAAAGTGCTGACGTGTGGGAAAACTAGGACCTTCATCAGGACAGAACAATCAGGACAGAACAATCAGGACAAAAACAATCAGGACAGAACAGTCAGGACAGAGCAAATAGGACATAACAATCAGGACAGAACAAACAGGACAACAATCAGGACAGAACAATCAGGACAGAACAGTTAGGACAGAACAATCAGGACAGAACAATCAGGACAGAACAAACAGGACAGAACAATCAGGACAGAACAAACATGACAACAATCAGGACAGAACAAACAGGACAGAACAATCAGGACAGAACAAACAGAACAAACAGGACAGAACAATCAGGACAGAACAAACAGGACAGAACAATCAGGACAGAACAAACAGGACAACAATCAGGACAGAACAAACAGGACAGAACAATCAGGACAGAACAATCAGGACAGAACAAACAGGAGAGAACAATCAGGAGAGAACAAACATGACAAAAATCAGGACAGAACAAACAGGACAGAACAAACAGGATGGAACAAACAGGACAGAACAAACATGACAGAACAAACATGACAACAAACAGGATAGAACAATCAGGAGAGAACAAACATGACAACAATTGGAACAGAACAAACAGGACAGAACAAACAGGACAGAACAAACATGACAACAATTGGAACAGAACAAACAGGACAGAACAAACAAGATGGTGGCAGGGAGAATAAAAGAAAATGAAAAAAAATAAATATGAACAAATCTTATTTGTATCACAGGTAATTGCTGCTGTTGCAGAATACCTTTTTGTTTGTTTTCCAGTGTTTCTTCTTCTTCTTCTTCCTTGTTCCCCTTCAGACTTCCACATTTTGATTCTAATAAAGGCAGTAGTCAGCTCAATGTTCCCGACATCTCCAAACAAACAGTTTTTCATAGATAGAAGTAGGTTGTTCCCTTATGCTACTTCGTTCATTTCTGTATGTTGGGCAGGAGTGTAGCAGATGTTTGGCTGTCATGGGGCTGGTGCCACAAATGCATAAATCTGTTTTACTAATCCTGTACTTGCGGTATAGATGGTGCCTCAATCTGTTATCAAGTGCATGACCAGAAAATGATGACATGGTCTCGCCTAGATAGAAGATGATATGCATCATTTTTTTTATATGGTCTGGTTGTTCTCGTTCCCATTTGTACTTGAATGTGGTTCTTATAACTTGTTTTTGCCATTTAATAAGTTATCCCTATATCATTTAGTTCTAGCACTCTTCCTTCCTTAGCAATTCAGCGTTTCAGATGTGATATTATTTCATGAAATACCACTTTGTCATTGAAGATATGAAAGAGAAATTTAAACAAGATGTCAAAAAGTCAGTACTTCAACATTAGAATATCAGTATGGAAACTAAATGACAAGTGATAAATTGAGCATTCTTATATACTCTTTGCTATCAATGTCAAACATGGTCCCTGCCTGGGGCACAGGAGAGAAAAATCAGCAAGAGCCATTAATGATAGCACAAGAGAAATAATAACAGCAGAAAAACTGTAGGAACTAAATCTTGCATCAAAAAAATATACAGAGACAGAAAATATAAAGCGGTTTGGTCATCTCATGATAATCAATTAATCAATACCCTTTAGCTCCCCAAGGAGCATAAACAACCACATGCCAAGTCTTCCTGTCCTGTGCCATCCACTCAAGTTCTTTCCATGTTTTCCTCATCATTTTCCCCTCTGTTTCCAGTTCTCTTATCCATGTGTTTTTTTGGTCTACCTCTGCCTCTCTTAGAGTGCGAACATTCCAGGTGCCAATCCTGGAGATTTTCCTAGATGAAAAAAGGTTAGTCGGCAACCTAGACTCCTTTCGGCTTTCTCTGGGTTGCTTCATATGCATCCTTTCCAGTTGTCCTTCTTCTGTCTTGGGCTGTTGAGTTGATTTATAGTCTGTATTTGACTTGTCCATGTTTGTTGAAGTTTTTTTGGTAAAAAGTTTTTTATGGGACGGGTTAACAGCCCTATGCCCAACCCTCCTTAGTCGCCTTCTGCAACATGCATGGTAGGGTACTTCTTCTGCTTCCTCTTCGTTCATCCTGAAAAGGACGTTGGTTGCGTTGTGTCCGTTTACAGCAAAGCTGCGATATTTGCCCGTTTCAGCCGACTTCAGCACTGCATTTTTGGAAGCAGGTTAGCCTTCCCTCTTTGATCCCTACTCACTCAGCCAGACTGCAGTGATGCAGCCTGTTTCCAGGACCACCACTTGGAGGTGGAGTAAGGTCTTGGTCAGCTCTGGTTCGCTGACCCTGACGCAAGCAGTCTAGCTATGGGTCGCTTACTGCATTTCTCACTGTTGACGCGTCTTAGGTCCCATGGTAAGGTACAGTGTTGCTATTCTTTGCTTCCCTTTCGGGCCCCGGTAACACACGGGTGATGGGCCCCGGTAACACACGGGTGATCTCATGAGAATGCCTGATCAACTAACACTGTGTGTCTACAATAGTAGGAGATGTGGTTTTAGCTCACATTGAAGATCAAGAGGCAGATAGATAGACAGTATTACAGAAATCTAACAGCTATCAGCCAATACAACACGCATGGCTCAAGAAACAAACATATCAGTATCTCATAATGCTTCATAGCAAACGAAGGCAGAATAAAGTAAAAAGTAAATAAAAGAAAGTAAGTTTACTGCCATCTTTTTCGATATCAGACTATGATATTCTTTCTTCTGTATTTCATTGTCTTGTTATTTAGTACCAGATTATTATATTCTTTCATTCATAAAATGCGACTAACATTGAACTTGTGCATCAGGCTGGCAACCTCAACATGTAAAACAATTTGCTTCAGAAACTACTTCTGCAGAAGCATATATGTGTTATGATGCAAGTTTCCTGTGAGGAGATCAGCTACAGCGGCAGACTGATGTTCCATTGGGAGCATAAAGAAGACATAGAATATTCTTTCATGCCCCATGTAGTTGCCAGGGGTCTCTGATGAGGCAAAGAACAAATATGACTACTGCTGCCTCAGGTATGTCATGAGACGACTGACATGAGGCAAAGAACAAATATGACTACTGCTGCCTCAGGTATGTCATGAGACAGCTAACATAAAGCTGTGCCTGGAGCTGGCAAACTCGTCATGTAAAATAAATTGCTACCACTGCTGTAGGAGCACATCAGCAGATAAAAAGATGTCATTGGCAAGAGAGAGAAATATGGTATCATGGAAGAAGATACATTACGAACACCATAGACATTAAACATTGCCACAACAAACAGCAGATAAATTACTGCCTGGAAGAGCCAACACACAAGAAAAACAACAAAGTAATACACTATATGGAATGATGAACACTATATACCCAAATTATATCCCACATGGGGTTGAACAGGGTATCCCTTGCACACAAAAAACACCAGTTTTCAAATGCGGGGTTCAAAAACCAAACCAAACATCAGTGCTTTGGCGTCTGCTTCCTACAGTGGGACTGGCTGCTGTGGTGGTTCCATGCTTCATAAGGAGAAAACAACTATAATGATAAATGATATTCTGTGTCAAACCTCAGAAATATGCCATGACAGGAAAGTCCTCTAACTGCTTAGCCAATCGGCCTAATTGCCTAATTTTTTCGCCCTTATCCGAGAAGGCTAAGCATCCAATCTCACTACCCAGGAGACCAGGGGGGAGTATGACATCCTTAGGGCCACTGGTTCTGAAAAAAATTGTTTACATAAATTATATTCCCTCAACTTGGAATCAAACCTGGTACCTCCAGAACTTAAGGCAGACGCCATGCCTCTTAGCCACTCCGACCCCAATCTCTCTGATATTATGTGAAGTGATCTCAGTATATCTTGTTATCCAGTATAAAAACCGTTATAAATAGAACATATGTTCCTAAAGATTGTTACCAAATGTATTTGCAGGAATCAAGAAACTGCTCAACAATGGAACATATTCAGCTGCCTACCCTCTACATGAGGTAAGAGTTCACAATAAGCTGTGGGAGACTTTTTAACCATGCTTGTGCTCTGTGGTGCACCAGACTGATTTAAATGAGCTAAGTCCAATCAATAAAAGATTTTTTTTTTTTTTAATGAGCCAATGTTTCCATGGCTATACCTAAATAAGAAAGCAGATTATGAATTTCTTCTTCTTCGTTCACCCTCAGATGTCAAGAATAAGTTCAAAGAAAGCAGTGGTCAGCCTGAGGCTGTTGATATCTCCGTAGATTTTCGCCAGGAATGGTACTGGAGATGGCCATATGCATTTTCTCTGTTCCTCATATGTTGGGCACCTTTGAAGCAGATGTTCGGCAGTCATTTTATCGGTGCCACAGTCACACTCATCAGTAGTTCCTATCTTTAATTTGTTGAATAGATGGTATCTCAATCTGTAATGACCTGTGTGAAGTCTTCTTCTTCTTCTTCCTCGTTCGTCCTGAAAAGGACGGTGGTTGCATTGTGTCTGTTTACGCCTAAGCTGTGATATTTGCACCTTTCGGTCGACACATCCGACTTCTGCACGGCATTTTTTAGGACCGGGTTTGCCATACCATTGCGATCCGCTCGCTCAGCCAGATTGCACTGCTGCAGACTGTTTCCAGGACAACCACGTGGAGGTGGAGTGCGGTCTTGACCAGCTCTGATTCGCTGTTCCTGACGCAGGCAGTCAAGCTATGAGTCGCTGACTGCGTTCTCTATTGTTGCATCTTTGGGTCCCGTGCGAAGTCTGAAGATTACCACTTGTTCACTTCTGCTGAGCTGGTAATAAGGATCATTTTTTTGTTGTTGCCTGGATGCTCTTCTTCCCACTTGTGCCTGTACCTGTGCTTGATAAAACTCTTGACCTCGACATTAGTTATGTTTGTGTCAAGTTGAGGAAGCTTTCCCCCTTCCTTTGCCAATCTATCAGCCTCTTCATTTCCAGGGATGTTGCAGTGAGAAGGGATCCACTGTATCACGACTCTTTTGTATTGCTGACATAGTCTGTGAAGTGTTACTCTTAGGTCATCCAGTTCAGCATTACTTTGACTTTTCATGTTGTAATCACTGACAGTGCATCTGAGAAGATAGCTACTGGTCTCTCTAAGCTTTCTTCTGTCATTAGAATTTCTGATGCAGTTTTTAAGGCCTCTGCCTCTGAAGTTACTTGAAAATTTCCCTGTTGCAACTGCTATCTTTTTTTGTGTGCCATTGCTTAAGCTCAGGAAGACTCCTCCATCCCCATCTTCTGTTGCATTAGTTGCTGATCCATCTGTGTATGCATGGATCCAGGTGTTGCTTGGGTAATGTTTGGGACTCAGTTGCTATGAAAAATATGGGAAACCAGGAATCAAGACCCCCAGGGGCATTAGGAGGACTACTCCCTTAACTGGACTAGAATCTGACCAAAAGGAAGAAAGCCAATAGGATAGTATGGCACTCTCTCTGGCAAACCTCTACACCCCAGGGTATAAGAGGAACGACTAAGTTATTAGGTAAGTAATGTTCAAAATGCTTTGGTTCCTAAGCCTTGCTGCATTATCCGTTTTGTCATACCAACATAGGTCACGTGATAATAATTCAGCAATACACCTCTGACCCACTAATTATACATCTCCCATGTCTTTAAGCCATCAAGACTGCTAGATACTTCAAATAAACAACTATTAATACCTTTATCCAGTTATTTTTTAACTTACTTACTTACTTAGTTGTTCCTCTTCTATTGTGAGGTGCAGAGGTTTGGAAGAGAGACCGCCATCCTATCCTATCGGCTGTCGTCCTCCTGGCCTGGTTCCATTCTAGTCCTTGGTTCTTCAAAGATTGTCTAATGTTGTCCTCCCAGCAGACTCTGGGTTGTCCTGGAGGTCTGGATCCCTGGCTCTTAGTTTCCCGTGCTTGTCGTGGTAGGCGTTCTTCTCCCATTTTGCAAACATTGCCAAACCATCTTAGTTGGGACTGTTCTACTTGGGTCTGCAGGGGTTGGGTTTTTAGTCCTGGGCGTATTGTCCGGTACTTGCATCTTTTTTCTTATTAGAGAGAAATTACAGCAGCTTGTAAGAACCAACACACACAAAACAACCAATGCAATATACTTTATAGAATGAAGACTCTCTATATACCCACATTATAACCCACATAGGGTTGAAATGCGTATCCCATGCATTATATAAACAACAGCTGTCATGCGCATGGACCAAAACTAAAATCAAATCTTTCTTAGATGCCACAACTGGGTGTCAATTTAAGCAAAATAAGCTAAAAATAATGCAGATTCCTTGAATCAACCACGAAATCTAAATCTAAGCGAGCTTGCACTAGACACAACAGTCTGTGGAAACCAAGTAAAATAGTTTGGCAGTTGCAGGAATTTAAGTTGCACTCTCGTAATTTTTTTCTGATTAAAAGAAGTGCCTGACCATTCATTCCCAGCATATTGCTAGTGTTCTGGCTTTATTCAGATTAAAGCCAGTCAGAGGCGTCCCTAAAGTACTTAGCACCCGGGGCGGATGTAACTTCTGACACCCCCTGCCCCAATAAAGAAACACTAGTAAGTAACATTTTAACAGTAAGTACTATATTAATATTGTCCGATGGCACCCCCTTCCTGGCTGTCACTCGGGGCGGACCGTCCCCCTCACACCACCCTTAGTACGCCACTGAAGCCAGAACAGCCTTTACGAAAGAGAGGCAGGCCACAGACAACCTGGCGGTGAACAGTGGAGGCTGAGATGCAAAACATGAACGTGAGTGGGGTCATGGCGCAAAGGTTGTCCACCAACCGAGCAAATGGGGACAGTTTGTTGCTGCCCTACAAGACGCCTCTTGATGTGGTGTCCACTGACTGCTTTGTCAGTCAGGGCTAAGGATCCAAAAAGAAGATATTGGCAGGGTACCTGTAATGTGCTCCTTGTAGGCAAATGTTGTTAGTTAGAAATATTCTGTGCTGTTTTTTTGTTTTGTATGCTTATTAATTTGTTTTAATTTTTTTTTTTTTGGTCAATAACATTTTTATTTTTAATATAGTATCTTCTGTGCTGTTTTTGTTAATAGGCTGTTTATTAATGTGTCCTGTACTATCTTTGTTTGTTAGATAATTAAGAATCATTTCTTTACTGTTACTTTGTTAATAGGCTGCTTATTAATGTGTCCTGTACTGTCTTTGTTTATTAGATAATTAATAATAATTTCTTAACTGTTACTTTGTTAATAGGCTGTTTATTAATGTGTCCTGTACTGTCTTTGTTTATTAGATAATTAATAATTATGTCTTTACTGTTACTTTGTTAATGGGCTGTTTATTAATGTGTCCTGTACTGTCTTTGTTTATTAGATAATTAATAATTATGTCTTTACTGTTACTTTGTTGTTGTTGATAGGTCTATTCTCTACTGTTTTTTTTTTTTTACAGAATGTGTATTATTATGATTTCAACACATCTTAGTTTAATTGCAAATGCTGACTTATGTTTACTTGTTTGCCTGCTACATCAGGTTGTGCAAACATCCTTGAAGACATTTTCTAGCAAGCGTCTTCATTCTTCATTACATTATCAGCTATCCTTAAAGTACAGATCTTTGACAAATATATGCCAAGCCGCCCTATCCTGTGCTATCTATTCAAGGTTTTTCCATGTCTTCTTTATGCCCTTCTTGTTTATCTCCAGTTCCCTTTACTTGTGTGTTGTTGTTTATTTTTTGTGGTCTTCCTCTGTTTGTCTTACCCTGGAGCTCCCTAGTACAGGTATACCTCGGAGATATTGCGGGTTCAGTTCCAGACCACCGCAATAAAGCGAGATATACCTGTATACTTGTAGTTTGTAAAACCAATTTCTTCAACCTTCATAAGATTTTCAGTTTGTTATTTATGTGAAGTCGCTGTTAGTATTAGCTGGTACTGTATATCAGGGGTTCACAACCCTTTTTTTTGCTCATGTCCCCCCCCCCCCTCCGAGCCTCATTTATCTCTGTGGCCCCCCCGATAGTCACTGTTAGCTGAAAAAAGGTAATTTACCATCTTACTGTGGCCCCCCCTACATATATAGCATGGCTCCCTGGGTGTCATACGGCCCACGTTGAGAACCACTGCTGTATATGATTCAAAGTTGTTGATGGGGTCATTTGTATATTTGTCTGTATGGTTACTTTGTTTCCTACTAGAGTTACTTGCCCTTATGCTAACTTCCTCTTCCTGTTCTCTGCTACTAATAACATTGTTGATTAAACGTGTCGAGTTGTATCCAGTGTGTTCAGGCTTCATGATTATGCTTCATAATGTGAGAATGTTTGACAGCCAGCCACGTCTCATTACATTTAGCATCATTTATTATACACAACAGTAAATATCAACAAAAGTATTTATAGTTTCTTCTCTAATTGAATTTTGCTGAATGTTTGCTACTGCATATATTAGTGAATTGTGTTTACAAACGCAATATCTGTCTCTGTATTTCAGAATGCATGTTAAGACTGTTTTCTGGAAGTTTGTTTCACTTTTATTAATAGTAACTTTTCTTTTACACTAAGGGAACTTGAAAATGAAATGAACTTCATAAATAAAGTAATTTAGAGAATGTCTTACTGAACTCATAGAAATTTTTTCTAAACTTAAGCCTTGCCTTAAGTGAAAAGTAAGTAAAAATGATTTATTTTAAAATAAAGTTTTGTTTTAAAGGGCAAAAAAAAAAAATGAAATTAATATTTCAGACATGTTTTTAATGTGAGCGTTTAAAGACAAGCCCCGAGTGTAAACATTTGAAGACAAGACTTTTGTGTTCCTGAGTGTCTGACAAGACTTTTGTGTTCCTGAGCGTCTGACAAGACTTTTGTGTTCCTGAGCGTCTGACAAGACTTTTGTGTTCCTGAGCGTCTGACAAGACTTTTGTGTTCCTGAGTGTCTGACAAGACTTTTGTGTTCCTGAGTGTCTGACAAGACTTTTGTGTTCCTGAGTGTCTGACAAGACTTTTGTGTTCCTGAGTGTCTGACAAGACTTTTGTGTTCCTGAGTGTCTGACAAGACTTTTGTGTTCCTAAGTGTCTGACAAGACTTTTGTGTTCCTAAGTGTCTGACAAGACTTTTGTGTTCCTAAGTGTCTGACAAGACTTTTGTGTTCCTACTTTGCGTTATTGTTATTATTGTTCAGAATTGACATCATTGTATTCTGGGCAAACCCATAGGTGCTCAGTCTCCCTCAGCAAATGTCAAAGGATATGAATGTTAATTGTTCCTGATGCGTGCTGGTTGTATATACGCCAGATGCATTCTCTCATACATTTATCCCAGCTAATCTTACTCCTGATGCCAAACTCCAGCAATCTTAGCCTTGATGATTCATCGATTGCAGTGTCATTCTCTAATAGGCGATCATTAATTGTCCTCAGTATCTCTCCCTTGTCCATATCCAATGCACCTACTATAGGTGTTCTTGAAGCTGATCTGTCAGCTCTTTCATTGCCACATACCCCAGCATGACCAGGACAGTAGCTCCGCACCAGTTCTTGAAGAATCGAGGCTTCTGTGGAGGTTTTCCATTCATGCTGTAGCCATCCATTTTGGATCTTCTGAAGCATGGACTGAGAGTCTGACACAACTGCCATTTTTAATACATTGCCATATCTATAGTTTAATAGTCTATATCCTTTTCATTCTTTATTGTTCAGCTGCCTACGAAGCATAAGTCTTCTTGTCCTGTGTTGTCTGTTCAAGGTTCTTCCATGTCTTATTTGTCACTTTTATTTCTGTAACCCGCCACATGCCCAACCCTCCTAAATCACCTTTTATGACATGCTTGGTCTATATCCTTTTGATGACATAATTTTCTGCGGTGGCCCTAGAAAATAGGTTTAAGCTTAATTATATATGAATGTCTCGTTAATATTTGTGTCTAAATTGACAACTTTTCTCTTTCATAGCTTTTATATGAAACATGGGCCAAACCAGGAGCTTGGTATAAGTTTCAACCGTTAGACCATATCAGGTAATACATTAAGATCATGCTTTTACTTACTATTCAGACAAGCTTTTAGTGTACCCAGGTGTATTCAAGGTGCCATTTTTGTGTGCATCGAGCCAGTCTTATTCAAGGAAAGAAACAGAAAGGTCAATTACCTGACAGTTGGCATTAAGACGATGTGAGTCACTTATCTTCTTCTTTATCATCAAGTACTATGCCAGGTGGAGTAGGTGATCATGTTCCTCTATAACTTCCTGTCTGAAAACTGTTTATTAACTCTGTTATTGACATCTTTCTATGCCATGATGTCAGATTGTCCAACATCTTTAGTCTTTGTCATCCTGTATCTCTTTTTCCTTCAATCTTTTCTGTTGTCACAGTATGTTCCATCTGCTTTTTCTCTTAACATACCCAAAGAAAGTGGATTGCTTCCTTCTAATTAGAGTAATATTTCTTTTGTACACTGTCTTCTTTCAGGACATCCTGACAACTCTTTTAGCTGTCCATATTCTTCTGTGACTAGGCCATAGTAATGTCCTGAAGTTCATATTTGTGTTGTCCCTCAATAAAAGTGCAACTGAATTTTACACTGACTCAGTTTCATCAGTGCTCAGAATCTATGTTCAGTGGCTTTACACCAACTCCATTCATGGTAACAAGAATATTCATATAGTCTTCCATGAGCCGACGTCACAGGAAAGATGCGAAGCACCCGATATCTCTGTGCAGTTAGTGACACGGTCTTTGCAGTGTATAAAGAGACGTGCTTATGAGCGATCAATCTTTTTCACAGACTGCCGCTAAGTAATACATCATATTGGCCACACTGAGTTGGCAGAAGTAGTCTGCAATGACATGGAGACATGGTGTAATAGCACACAGCAACAACATTACAACTCTCCAACTATATCATACTTCTATAAAAATACATCTATGTGGCCTCCAGGGCTTTCCCTGCTTGTATACTATTTGCCCATGACTCACCTGTATGTTTGGATTGGCTCTATATAAAATTTAAGAAATCTCTTACTCCACTGACAAACAGTTTAAATGACATTATTCAAGCATCATTCTTGCTTATAGAGTCAAATACAAATCAAGGAGGCTCAATGATAAAATAAATCAGTGTCAACCCTGCAGCCTTTCTGTCTGACAGATTGCCCAAAATTTGGCTTAATGTCTGAATTTTCTAGGCCTATTGAATCATATAGATATGGAAGAACCCCTCAGAGTTTTCAGGACATGCCAGGAGTATTAGTAGGCCTATATGTATTCTCAGTTTTAAAAATTTTCTTAAAGAATTTTGTTTATGAAATTGTCAATCAGTATCATGCCAGATCTAATCAATTTGCCACACTTTTGTTATCAATTCACCGCGTGTCAATTGGCAAGTGTATTGCCTGTCCTGTTATAAGGTCATACTGGAACCAGCTTATTCTAAGGACATATTAGAAAGCTACATTTGATTACAGTAAATCTATTCAGAGAAGAATTAAGTTCTAGAGAGCAGAAAAGCATTGCAAAACATGGAATACATTTTTGCAAAAAGCAACATTGAATGTAGTAAAGATTCTGAAACAATAATTCTGTGACTGCATAGTAATAATGTGTCATCATGTTACAGGTTATATTTTGGTGAGAAGATTGGCATTTACTTTGCATGGCTTGGACACTATACAGGGCTTCTCATTCCTGCCGGGATCGTGGGTCTGGCTGTATTCCTGTATGGCTGTGCCCGGATGCCTTTTCATGAAGCTAGGTGAGTTGCCGTTAAAGGAAAAAATGCACATCCAGTTTTTGTAATATCAAGCTTAGTATTTACACTATATTCTGTACAAAACAATCCAAATTTTTAAATCTTTTGTCTCATGCATGCTTTATCTTCTCTTTTAATTCTCATAGCACTAAATTCTCTCAGTTTATCATGCTAATGCCAAAATATGACATTCAGAAAAATTAAAAGTGGTAATTTTTTTGTACCATAAAAGCTAGAATGTTTTTATCATTACAACATTGAATCATTACTTATTTATTATATCAGCAATCAGATCTGTGATGATAATGGACCTGGAAACTTCACAATGTGTCCTCTTTGTGATGGCCGTTGTTCCTGGTGGAAGCTGAAGAGATCATGTGTCTATTCAAGAGTGTCTTACCTGTTTGACAATGAGGCAACGGTTGCTTTTGCTGCTTTCATGGCATTGTGGTGTAAGTGAAAGAAATGTCAAAGTGATTCCCATCTGTCTTGGGACTGCAACTTAGGTATTTTTGCTTGCAATATGTTGATTTAAATGTGTATATTTATTCAGTCATCATTCATCCCTTTTTTTAAACTCTGTATTGAGCATGGAACCACTACTGCCATTAGCCCCTTGAGTAAGCCTATGTCAAAGCTTACACTCCTAGAGCAATGGTTTCTGTGACAAGTTTGTTTTACACATTGTTCTTCATATGTAGGGCACTACTTCTGCAGCACATGCTGGGGAGTCATCAGTAGGTCCTATCTTTAGCTGACTGAATGGTGGTATCTCTGTTTGCTGTGGCCTGTGCGAAGTCTGAAGTTTATTACAGGTGAACCCTGCTTTATGGCAAGTTAGGTTCAAGGCTCTTGCTGTAAAGCGAAGAATCACTGTTTCTCTTGCAAATGCTTAGTAAAACCTAACACCATGTTTACACTATCATGTATTAAATTAGCACTAGAACTAGTCATAAAAATCACAGAATATTAATAAGAAAAAACAGTTTAGAGCACTCACTGCTTACCTTAAAATATTTAATCCTTAGCTTACAGTGGTTGGTAAATGCAAACTTGAGAAACAGTTAATATTTAAAGTAGGAAAGATGAAGGAGATAGAACAGTTCCATCATCATCTAATAATCTTAGTCTATTTTTTTTTACATCCACAATTAGGCTATCACACTTTCTAATCACTTTAGTGTTCACAGGTACACCACGTTTAATTTCATTAAACACTTTGTCCTGTGTATTAATAATTGTACTCACTATTTGGCATACCAAACCTAGCTTTTGGCCTATCTCAGCATTCGTTAAACCTTGGTCACTTAGTTTTATCATTTCTAACTTTGCATTTAAAGTAAGAGGGTTATGACTCCCCTTTTTCTCTCTACTAGACTTGGATATCATTATAATGGCAGGAGCAGACTGACTTATCAACTTCAAGATGGTGTCTGACTCCAATTTCAGACTCTATTGGTGATCTCAGATTGGCTGAAAAGTGCCATAAGAGCAAAGAATGCGCTGAAAATGTGGAGAAAGGTTATAATTGAAAAGCGCCATATCAGTGAAGCACCTTAAACATACATGCCACATGCTATGGTTTACCCATAATCTGTACAAGGTGTTTGCGTTTTCAGATGTGTACACCCTGTACATAATTTCTGTACAGGTTTTCTAACCCATTCCCCTTTTTACTGTGTCTCAGAGTTCTTTTATAAGGTCCTATTGAACATAGGATTTCCCAGTCTGTTAGTGATAATTAAGCACAGAAATAGACTAAATGATGACACCATCACATTATTTTTACAGTGTAAAATACACTCAGACATTTATTGTTTGGGTTTTAACATAAGTGAAGACCTGCTTTAAAAGGCAAAGTCCCGGTGCCTCAGGACCACTGTAATTGAAAATATTTTTACACGAATTAACTCTTTTGATATGTTTGTTTTTCAGTCTTTGTACAGGTTTTGTGGGTCTTTGTCCAGAGTTTTGGAATTTTTAAACAGGTTTTTCATCTCTGAGGTCTGGCATGTATGCTTAAATCGCAACGCCGTAAAGCGGGGTTTGCCTATACTTGTTCTGTTCTGTTAAGATGATGATAGCCACAATTTTTCTAGATTTTTCTGGTGGCTTGAATGTTCTATCTTCTGCTTGCTCCTGTATTTGCACTTTACAAGTCTCTTTGTGTCTTTATATATCATGCTTGTATTCATCATTATCACCACCCTCCGGCTCTCTAAGGAACATAGACTTTCAACATATTCATGCCAAGTCCTCCTGTCCTGTGCCATCAGCTTAAAATCATTATCATACTTATCCCTTTCATTGTCATACTTATCCCTTTCATTGTCATACTTATCCCTTTCATTTCTGTCGCCAGTTCTCTTCTCCATATGTTTTTGTTCTCCCTCTGCCTCTCTTACCCTGGGGGATTTCAAAACCACGACTGCTTAGCGATGCTATCAACAGGTTTCCTCAATATATATCTTATTCCAACGCAAGCATCTTCTTGTCTCACGTTCTACTGACAACAATCTGGCTCTTGTCATCAGTTTTATATTGGTGATTGTGTCATACCATTTTAATCCTTCTGTTCTATGCAAGCACCTATTTATGATTTGCAAGAGGTGTATTTCTTGTCATCCAGTCCTACTTTTGTAAGCTAAGTTTCAGAGTCGTGGTTATTTTAGCCACCGCCATATCATAGATTCCAAACTGGCAATACACATGCCATTATCTTCTTTGGATAGCAAACCAAAGTAAAATAAAATAGAACCAAAAAAAATAAAAAGAACCAAATACCCAAACATCAAACTGCTAATTTAAATGACATGTTAATCTGACACTGAGATTTTGTGTCCAATGATTTTCTTAATTTTTGTTGTATTTCAGCAACATTTTTTATTGAAATGTGGAAAAGAAGAGAAGCAGAGATCAAGTATGACTGGGATGTAGCTGACTTTGAGGAAGAGGTTGGTCATTATGTCAGACAAGATAAGATAGTAACATGACTGTAATAAACTAGTGCTACTAGTACTCCGATATGATGGTGACATGACTCCAACTAAACTAGTGCTGCTGGTTCTTTCTCATGATAGTCACATGACTGTAATAAACTAGTGCTGCTAGTTCTTTCAAATTCTTTCTCATAATAGTGACATGACTGTAATAAACTAGTGCTGCTAGTTCTTTCTCATGATGGTGACAGGACTCCAACTAAACTAGTGCTGCTGGTTCTTTCAAGTTCTTGCTCATGATGGTGACATGACTGTAATAAAAACTAGTGCTGCTAGTTCTTTCAAGTTCTTCCTCATGAAAGTAACATGACTGTAATAAAAACTAGTTCTGCTAGTTCTTCCTTATGATAGTAACATGACTGTAATAAAAACTAGTTCTGCTAGTTCTTCCTCATGATAGTAACATGACTGTAATAAAAACTAGTGCTGCTAGTTCTTTCAAGTTCTTCCTCATGATAGTAACATGACTGTAATAAAAACTAGTTCTGCTAGTTCTTCCTCATGATAGTGAGATGACTGTAATAAAAACTAGTTCTGCTAGTTCTTCCTCATGATAGTGACATGACTGTAATAAAAACTAGTGCTGCTGGTTCTTTCTCATGATAGTGACATGACTGTAATAAAAACTAGTGCTGCTAGTTCTTCCTCATGAAAGTAACATGACTGTAATAAAAACTAGTTCTGCTAGTTCTTTCAAGTTCTTCCTCATGATGGTGACATGACTAATAAAAACTAGTTCTGCTAGTTCTTCCTCATGATAGTGACATGACTGTAATAAAAACTAGTTCTTCCTCATGATAGTAACATAACTGTAAGAAAAACTAGTTCTGCTAGTTCTTCCTCATGATAGTGACATGACTGTAATAAAAACTAGTGCTGCTGGTTCTTTCTGATGATAGTGACATGACTGTAATAAAAACTAGTGATGCTAGTTCTTTCAAGTTCTTCCTCATGATGGTGACATGACTAATAAAAACTAGTGATGCTAGTTCTTCCTCATGATAGTGACATGTCTGTAATAAAAATTAGTTCTTCCTCATGATAGTAACATAACTGTAATAAAAACTAGTTCTGCTAGTTCTTCCTCATGATAGTGACATGACTGTAATAAAAACTAGTTCTGCTAGTTCTTCCTCATGATAGTGACATAACTGTAATAACAACTAGTTCTGCTAGTTCTTCCTCATGATAGTAACATAACTGTAATAAAAACTAGTTCTGCTAGTTCTTCCTCATGATAGTGACATGACTGTAATAAAAACTAGTGCTGCTGGTTCTTTCTCATGATAGTGACATGACTGTAATGAAAACTAGTTCTGCTAGTTCTTCCTCATGATAGTGACATAACTGTAATAAAAACTAGTTCTTCCTCATGATAGTGACATGACTAATAAAAAGTAGTTCTGCTAGTTCTTCCTCATGATAGTAACATAACTGTAATAAAAACTAGTGCTGCTGGTTCTTTCTCATGATAGTGACATGACTGTAATAAAAACTAGTTCTGCTAGTTCTTCCTCATGATAGTAACATAACTGTAATAAAAACTAGTTCTGCTAGTTCTTCCTCATAATAGTAACATAACTGTAATAAAAACTAGTTCTGCTAGTTTTTCCTCATGATAGTAACATAACTGTAATAAAAACTAGTGCTGCTAGTTCTTCCTCATGATAGTGACATGACTGTAATAAAAACTAGTTCTGCTAGTTCTTCCTCATGATAGTGACATGACTGTAATAAAAACTAGTGCTGCTAGTTCTTCCTCATGATAGTGACATGACTGTAATAAAAACTAGTGCTGCTAGTTTTTTCTCATGATGGTGACATGACTGTAATAAAAAAAATAGTTCTGCTAGTTCTTTCTCATGATAGTGACATGACTGTAATAAAAACTAGTGCTGCTAGTTTTTTCTCATGATAGTCACATGACTGTAATAAAAACTAGTTCTGCTAGTTCTTCCTCATGATAGTGACATGACTGTAATAAAAACTAGTTCTGCTAGTTCTGTCTCATGATAGTGACATGACTGTTATAAAAACTAGTGCTGCTAGTTCTTCCTCATGATAGTGACATGACTGTTATAAAAAATAGTTCTGCTAGTTCTGTCTCATGATAGTGACATGACTGTTATAAAAACTAGTGCTGCTAGTTCTGTCTCATGATGGTGACATGACTGTTATAAAAAATAGTTCTGCTAGTTCTGTCTCATGATGGTGACATGACTGTAATAAAAAATAGTTCTGTCTCATGATAGTGACATGACTGTTATAAAAACTAGTTCTGCTAGTTCTTCCTCATGATAGTGACATGACTGTTATAAAAACTAGTTCTGCTAGTTCTGTCTCATGATGATGACATGACTGTAATAAAAATAGTTCTGCTAGTTCTTTCTCATGATGGTGACATGACTGTAATAAAAAATAGTTCTGCTAGTTCTTTCTCATGATGGTGACATGACTAATAAAAAATAGTTCTGCTAGTTCTGTCTCATGATAGTGACATGACTGTTATAAAAACTAGTGCTGCTAGTTCTGTCTCATGATAGTGACATGACTGTTATAAAAACTAGTGCTGCTAGTTCTGTCTCATAATAGTGACATGACTGTTATAAAAACTAGTTCTGCTAGTTCTGTCTCATGATGGTGACATGACTGTTATAACAAATAGTTCTGCTAGTTCTGTCTCATGATGGTGACATGACTGTTATAAAAAATAGTTCTGCTAGTTCTGTCTCATGATGGTGACATGACTGTTATAAAAAATAGTTCTGCTAGTTCTGTCTCATGATGGTGACATGACTGTTATAAAAACTAGTTCTGCTAGTTCTTCCTCATGATGGTGACATGACTGTTTTAAAAACTAGTTCTACTAGTTCTGTCTCATGATAGTGACATGACTCTTATAAAAACTCGTGCTGCATTCATGAGCTCTTGTAACAGTGATTTCTATGAACATTTGGTCCCTTGTAGGGAACAGTAGACTGGAGGCTGCCATGCTGGCAAAAATGTGGCATTGTGCTTCAAGTTTAATTATTATTTTTTTTGTTTTTATTTTTTAAACACCTTCCTAGACTCCTATATAGACACATTGTGATTCTCGCCGGTGCTAGAGAGTTCATGCACTGTGCTGAGATCCTCCTTGTGTGATCTAAGGGAGGAGATTGGAGCACTGATGGAGTTGTCCGTGTGCAGTGAAGATACCTTCAAACCAAACTAAACAGCTTCAGTGTTTGTCAGGCGTTATTAATTTTGACAAAGCTCGAAGCAGAATTGGGGTTAGGTTAAAGCTAGATGTTATGTAAATATGGATAGCCACTCTGGCAATATGGGGCAACATGGAAGACCTTGTCTACTGTCGTCGTCATCTACCGGTATATTGATTTACACAACAAGGTTGCCAGCCCCATGCATAACCTCATATATGTTGCATGTCCTGACAGACGTGAGAATACAGTTGTTCCATTCTTTCTTTGTCTCCTCAGAGACCTCAGGGCCAACATTGGACCATTTATTCATACAATAAGTTAATTAACTTTACCTTCTTTCAGGAAACCATACGACCAGAGTTTGAAGCTTCAGTCCGCCGCAGGAAAATTAACCCAGTTAGCAAGGTCAGTCACATTAAAAATGTTACTTTCTTGTTTGTTGTAAATATTTACCAAATGTTACAAAAATCTGCCAGATTTTGATCAAAATACTTAAAATTTAAATTTATTTGCGCCAGAGATTCAGAGACTCTGAAATCTGTATGTGCACATGTTGAAAATAACTTTAAGCAGATTGTTTGTAGCTAGTAACAAGCAGTACAGAAATGTTAACCTTCACTTGACAGGTTGGCTTGTGCATCACTCTTTTAATCAAGAGCATATTTTACAATGAGATGGCACAGTTTTTTTCATTTTTAAACCTGTTATGGCTGCTTGAGTTTAGACTGATCGCTTCCACTAGAATAACAAATGGATGGGTTTTTGTTTTTTTTAAATCAAATGTATCTCTACTGCCTACCAATTCCAGCATGATATCTGATTGTGTGTTTGTGCATGTGTGTACATAATGTTTGTGGCTCATGGTGTTTATGTTTATGAATGATGCTTGTTTATAGCTCATGTGTGTTTATGACTTCTGTTTATGGATGATGCTTGTTTATAGCTCATGTGTGTTTATGAATGATGCTTGTTTATAGCTCATGTGTGGTTATGACTTGTGTTTATGAATAATGCTTGTTTATAGCTTGTATGTTTATGACTTGTGTTTATGGATGATGCTTGTTTATAGCTCATGTGTGTTTATGAATTCTGTTTATGGATGATGCTTGTTTATAGCTCACGTGTGTTTATGGCCCATCATGTGGTTTATTGTTGCTATCTTTATAGGTCGTTTGAGTTTATTGGCTCATGTTTGTTGATGGTCTCATGTTTGTTTGTGGCTCATGTTTGTTGATGGTCATCATGTTTGTTGATGGTCATCATGTTTGTTGATGGTCTCATGTTTGTTTATGATTCATATTTTTGTCATCAGTTGTTGTCACTTGTTTATGGCCCATGATTGATTTATGTCCATGCGTGTTTCTGGTTCATGTGTATTTAAATCTCATATAATTTTATGGCTCACATGTGTTCATGGCCCATACAAATGAAGCATTCAACCAGGGTAGATCGTTTTAGACTGTGACAGAGATAAAAGAAATAAAAAACAACTTGAACACCAGAAGCAGAGAACTTAAGCAGGAATGCCTCAAAAACAGTGAAATCTCCATAGTGCTTTTTTCAGGGAAAAAACAACCATAAGCTGCACAGTGTACTTATGAAAATTGTCATTAAAACACCTTCACCAAAAACAAAGTGATACAAAAAATCATGTCTTTTCTTAAACCTTTAAATCCAGGTATTTGACACCTTAAAACTAACCAGCCCCATCTTTTTGATGAAGTCAGCTGCCTTTAATCACACTGAACTTCCCTCTTACTGGTATGCTAAATGTATTTGCCTGTTTGAACCACTTCAGGCTTTCATCTAGTAGTATTTTAAATACATGTTCCTGCTTGACTCAGTTCAACCACACTTCTTTCAAGTTCTGGATGTTTTCCCTCATGCTCATGTTTTCTGTTGCTATTTATTCAATCGATTTTCTCCCATTTGAACATTCACCTTGAGTGTGGAGGGAGGAATAGTCAGCATGGATGCAATATCCACATGGATTGTTGTCCGCATGTACAATTTTCAGCTTTTCGGCATTTGTAATTTGTCTTACTTGCTTCTTTCCCATTATGATACACCACAGCTAAAATGGAAAATACACCTCTGAACACTTTTCATAGATCACAGAAACTACAGACAACAATTCTAGTAGCTGATTTAGACATAAGGCAGCTGAAATTGCAAAACAGTGCTACATCTTTTAAATGTACTCTTTCCAAGAAACAAACCTTGTCTGACAAAATGAATTTCAAGGGTAAGCTAGAGCCAGCCATTTTGGTGCCAATATGGTTTGGAGTGGCTTGGAAGAATGCCGAGAATCATGGACCTTAATAAGACCTGAAGGAAATTTAAATATGTTGAGCAAGAATCATATATGTGATGTGTCATCCTTGTACAGACTGTTAAGTGAGACTTGCAAAAATCATCATGCTATGTGGGAAAACATACTAAGCATAGATTTACTAATACCAATGAAGTTCAACTGAAGCGTGATACAGTAAAATAGCCCCTTCAGTTATAACTGACTATGGGAATGCACCCTTGAGGTGAAAGCCTTCAGTTACTTATTTTCCTGATGTTCCAGTACAATTGAGCTTTATAAATATTGGCTAAGTGGTTAAAGCACTTGCCTCTCATGACAGAGTTACCAGGTTCTGGGGTTGAAACCTGGTGGCGTCACGCTCCAGTCTACCCAGATGAAAATGGGTATCTGACTGTTGTGAGTTAGGGAAGAGAGAGGCAGCAAAGAAGGAAGCCAGCCACCATCACCTATTAAACCTGAGAGCTAGTAGTATAAGCATAATCTCTAACACTCCATTCCCCTACAGCAGTTGGCACTATGAGACAACCTTTAACCTTACCCTTTACTTTAACTGGGGGCATAGGCAAATGAACATGTTCAACCATTCATTTCCTTTCTCTGACTTTTTCATTGTCTCTTGCCAGATGTGCTCAACGATTATTATTATTACTCTTCTGTTAGTTTCTCGTGTTCTTAAGTGTCTGCATGTTTGTGAGTTTTGTTTGCTTATTATTTTCTGTTTGTTTCCCACGTTCTCATATGTCTGCATGTCTGTGATTTTTGTACTTTAATTTTTTTTTTTTAAACTGCAATGCTGTAAAATACAGATGTGATTAAGCACAGTACAGTACGTTGTAATAAAATACTGCATGATATATTATGATAGCATAAAATACGGTATTGGTATTCAAAATGTAACAGTATTATGCAATATATGTCTTTCCTCACTGCATCTGCAAGATGCGGGAAAATTCTGCATGATACATTATAATAGAGTAAAATACAGCATGATACATTATAACAGAGTAAAATACAGCATGATAGATCATTATTCAAAACACTGATGCAATATATTTTCAATTCACTTTTAAACAATACAGCACTGTGTATGTCATTGAATGAAGCAGTATGATTTTGTAATGTGTCAGTTATTAGCTACACCTTGTTTATGCCGTAGAACAGTTTGTATGTGTTAGTATTAGATAATAGATTAACATATGTGATGCATGCTAGATAGTTAGCTGATTCCTTGCCTCAAACATGCTATGGGTTTAGATATTCTATGTTGTCCTTGCCATTATGATTATGTGACCTGATGTAGGGAAGCAAAGAAAAGGACCATAGCATCCTGTAAGGTGATGGATAGGGTACACCGAGGAAACCTTTTGATAGCATTACAAGGCTTTCCTTGTTTTGGAAACCTCGGGGTAAGAGAGGTAGAGGAAGATTGAAAAACACTTGTTCCCAGGATTTGAGGCGGACATGACGAGGGTGAGAAAGAGATGCAAAGACTTTGAGCTGATGGCATGGAACAGGAGGACTTTGCTGCATGAGTTTGGTGAGGGTCTATGCTCCTTGGAGAGCTGAGGGGTGATGGCAAAAAGTGAGAAGTCCTAAGTGAGGTGTATCATTAAAAAAAGTTGAATTAAAGAATGTAGACATGAGACCCTCAACCCCTTCATGCAAAGCAAGGTTTAAAAAAAAAAAAAACTTAACAGATCAAATTTGAGGGCCCCCCCCCCCCCCCCCCCCCCCCCCAAACTGTGATGAAAGAAATGACTCCTAGCAAAGAAAAAACTGAGCTGATGAGTCATGAAGATGTAAGGAGATTGGTGAATCTCCAGTTGGAGCTAAAAGGCAAAGAAGGTTTAGTTTAACATTCAAACTTCAGTGTTTAATTACCTGCTTTTTGTAGGTCAGTAGGTTGATATATACTACTACTTTAGATGGCGAAACTCAAAACTGACAAGGCTGTGATATATAATGCCTGCGTCACCAGCACACTTTGTATACGAGCGAGACATGGACAGCCTATGCTAAGCAAGAAAGATGGCTCAATACCTTCCATCTGTGGTGTCTATGCCACATCCTTGGTATTTCATTGCAGGACACAGTGACAAAGGTCAAGGTGTTGTCATATGCTGGCCTTCAGAGCATGTATACACTGCTTAGACAGCGCAGACTACACTGGCTTGGCCATGTCTGCCACATGGTCGCATACCCAAAGATATTTTCTACTGGCAGATGGCAAAACAACAGTCAGGTGACTACAGCTGAGGTTCATAGATGTGTACAAGAGAGACATGAAGGCACTGGACATAACTCCAGCAACATAGGAGGATGAAGCTGCCGATCGCCCCAAGTGGCAATATTTCCTGTGGTGCCACCACAGATTGAGTGAAAAAAATCTCTCACAACAAGCAGAAGTTAAAAGATCATGCAGAAAGGAACACCGGGAAAAACAAAAGCAGCTTAAGACTATCGCCTAAGGGGCACATCCCCGTATGACTGAATTATGACTGAAGTCAATTATGACTGAAGGGGGCTACTACTAGATAGTAAACTGCCTCATTTTTTTTTTAAGTTTATGACTGTCATCCTGAGAAGCTTATGTAATTAATGGCTGCAGACCCCAAAATATTATGGGGAACATATATCAAATTAAGAGCTTTTTAAAGCTTTACTAAGTCTGCAAATCATGCTCTCTAACACTTCATTCTCCTATGGCAGTATCCGCTGTAGGACTAGAATTATCTTTTTTTTTTTTTTTTTGGTTTAAAGAGCATGTAGCCACCATTACAGATGACATTCGTGTGGGAAGCCTGCACTTAGCACTCTGTGTACTCTTACAGTGGTCATTTATTTAGCAACTACTTGTATTAAATGGTGAGGTTGCCAGTTCATGCACAGGCTCTCATTCTTGAGAGGAAACATCTCACATATTTATTTTTGTAACTACTCTCATTGCCCCAGTTTACCCATTTATAAATGGGTAGGCCTACCTGATTCTGTTCTTGAGTTAGGGAAGACAAAGGCAGTGAGGAAGGACACTCGTCACCCCACCTCATGAAGCTGAGACCTAGTATAGTAAAGTCTCTAACACTTCACTCCCCTGCGGCAGTATCTGCTAGGGTACTATCTTTACGTTTTACATTTTACTTTCATCTTTTTTATTTGTCTACCAGCTAGTTTCCTTTGTTTACTTTTTATCACGTTTTTGAAAAATTCTTCTCAGCAAAAAAATACTGTACAGCGGTAACATGC
This sequence comes from Oreohelix idahoensis, assembly GCA_024509875.1. Taxonomy (NCBI): domain Eukaryota; kingdom Metazoa; phylum Mollusca; class Gastropoda; order Stylommatophora; family Oreohelicidae; genus Oreohelix; species Oreohelix idahoensis. The sequence continues at coordinate 163,294 of JAMPIV010010836.1, read as the reverse complement.
AGGGGTCTCTGAAGAAACATTTTCATACCCATTTGTGAAAAATAATATGACTACTGTACCCTCAGGCATATCGTACAAGGCGACTAATATGACATTGTTAACATGGGGGCTGTCAATCTCATCGTGTGAAACATATTGTCACAGAAACCACTGCTGCAAGGTTATATGAGTGCTTGATGCAGGCTTCCTGCAAAGGGTCTAACTGCAATGGAGGTTTTGTGCTCCATAATGAGCACAGAGGAAAATTAAGATGATGATGATGATGAATAACATCTGCTTGAGATAAGCAGACTTAAATCTCCCCTCATACAACTAATAGTTACATAAACCACTATGTAATGAGCTGCAGTCAGAGGATTCAGTAACTGTAGAACAGGTGTTGAGAATAGACAGACCTAAAGTAAACAGTATTTAACAAGAAATAGAAATAACTTGTAATTGTTGGTGAATGTATAATAAGATTGTGAAGTTCTGTTAATGACCTAGTGATATATCTTACTAATGTCACATCAAGAGTAAAGTAAAGATCAACCTACAAACCCTTACAAACACTCATATTCCCACCACCACTTTCTAACTAAATAACAAGTAAAGAATCTACCATTTTAAGACAATGGAAACACAAAAATACTTACATTTTTTTATTTTATTGTATTTGTAATGTTTCTTTGTTTCTTGGAAAGGGGAGGTCACTCACAAAAACATTCACACAAATTTAGTTTTGATTTACTCTATGGACTGGGGGGGGGGGGGGGGGTTTTAAACTATATTTGTGTATTGGAAATTTGACTTTATTTTCTTGAACTAGTACACCATATGTCCTAATTATAACCCTTCAATTGTTAAACGGGATACTTTATTAGAAAAAAAAAAAAACGCACACAATTTGGACATTTTAATTTACTCTATATGCAATCCTTAGCCAGGAACGATAATGACATAAGCAAATAGTAGCAATGGAACATACTATCAACATTATAAAGACTATATATCCTAATTATAACCCTTCAGAGATTGAACAGGACATTCTTCTTCATTAAATTAAAAATGTTAAAATCAACACAATTTCCCCCCATCTCTTAGTATATCTGCTGCCAGCGCCAATTTCAAATAAATACACAAAAACGGCTTTTTAAAAAAGTGGACCTACTTCAGGTATGCAGAGCATGATTTATCATTAGCATCCCAAACTGACATGTTTACGTATGGTCTATATGTCATCTCTCTGAAGTGCCAGTACATACTGTCTTTTCCCTGCTGAATATTGTTATTTACAAATGCCCTCCCCCCGCTTTCCTGACCATCAACAAGTGTTGGATGTTTGAATGGCTTGTCCTGTCAGTGTTAATGTGCATTTGAGGTTGCTGAAGTTAACTTTTGCTTAATTTGAAGCAAGTTCTGTAATCCTTGCCTTTTTTAGTTTTTTTTTGTTTGTTTGTTTGTTTGTTTTTTTTTTTTTTTTTGGCTTTGTTTAAAAAAAAAATTAAATATAAATATTAAAAAAACAATCAGGTAAGTCAGATCTATGACATGAATTATTTGGATGTTAATTTTTCTGTCTCCAGTAATATTTATATTCTCTGAACATGATTTTCTTTTTAAGTTCAACCCCTTTAATGTCAAGTTATTTATAGCTCAGCTACAAAATGTCAGGAAGTGATGATAGATTTTTTAAAATTTGAATCTCTTCATTGATTCTATTATAAAAGAAAAAAGCTAAAACCAGCTTAAGAATTGAAATGTTGTGTTTGTTAAAATGATATAGTATTGTTTATTGATAGAATCTGACAGGTAATTTTAATTCTAGTTTTATTTAACATTTCTTTATAATGCTCCATCTTAATGGTATGCCATTTTTTTATTCTACTCATTGACAAAGGCCCACGAGCGATTTCATAATTCCAGAATGTCAAAGCTGGTATATTTTTTCAGATGAATAATTTTGGTTTACTTGGCATTGATCCATGTACATGGGGATGACTGGAATGTCACAGATTTTTCCTACTGATTGGAATGTCATTAATTTTCTCAAACTTTTCCTTCCTTTTGTGTAGGTCATGCTCTTTTTTGTGATTTTTTTTTTTTTGAGTTACATCAAAACCACGTCTTTTATAGCATACTTTTTATAGCATGTTTGCAGGCTTTGAAGCACTATATTCATTTTTCCAGAGATATTAGCATTTTTATGTGAATAATAGAGTAGCTATGTTTAAACTGTCCCATGTAGTTTTCAGGGGTTTCTGAAGAGACAAAGAAAGAACAGAACTACTGCACACTCATGTAAAACAAAAAAATGCTTAATGAAGGCTTCCTACAAGAAGACCAGCTGCAGTCGTGGCTCCATGCTTTGTGAGGAGCGCAAAGGAAAATGATGATGCTTTAACTAACATTTATAACATAACATTTTTGATGATGTAGTTTTAACTAACATTTATAACATAACATTTTTGATGATGATGTTTTAACTAACATTTATAACATAACATTTTTGATGATGATGTTTTAACTAACATTTATTACATAACATTTTTTATTATGATGTTTTAACTAACATTTATTACATAAAATTTTTGATGATGATGTTTTAACTAACATTTATAACATAACATTTTTTATGATGATGTTTTAACTAACATTTATAAAAAAAACATTTTTCAGTACTGTGAAACCTCTTATGAATGGACTATTAGTAGGAGTGGATAGTCTGATAATGCCGATATTCCGGTACTTCCAAATTATGTATACATAGCCTTAAGCTTCACTAAAACAGTAATACAGTTAGAAGAGAGCAATACACTATATGTGAGTGTAAGCAAAAATTTCATGTGCTTCTATGTCTGCCACCTAGCAGCCGCTTCTCTAATCATCAGACAAGACCCCTAAGTTTATGCATTCCCATTGTGTATCAAAATGTTAATTCCAACAGATGTGTTCCATTAGTTCAAAAAATCCATACATATAAGGTCTGTTCTTAAGAGGTTTTACCGTACAGGTCTGTAACCTTTATCCAAAATCCTTGAGGACAGCTTTGTTATGGAAACCGGATCTTTTCAGTTTTCAAATATCACCCAAATTGTTCAAAGAGTAATCCAAATTCACCCAAAATAGCCCAAGTGGTGTGGTTTGCATTTTAAAATAGCCCAGAGTCACCCAAAATAGTCAAAAATTGTTAATATTTTGATGTAAAACTAGCGCAGATAAACTTCCCATTTTTAGAATATGTCAGTTTTTGAGTGTTCAGATAAAAGGTTATAGACCTGTAATTTTAATGTACTATTCTAGGCAAAGATTAATGGCTAATGGATCTATTAGTAATAATATTTATGTTGTGTCATTTCAGAAAGGACCAGTGAGACACTTGTTGTGCTTGACTTAGAAATATGTTTACTTCTTTCTTTTATACCATAACTGCTTGATGAATGAGATAAATTCAATTCAGCTTGCAACAAAAAAATATCCCTGCTCTCATGCATTACCCCTGTTACCCAAAGTATGCAAGTAAGAAAGTATCATGAAGAATGAGTAATCCATTAAAATCAGAAAATCAAATTTGATTTAATAAAATTGCACTAAAACAAAGTTTATAATTCACCTTTGTTACATCTTACAGGGGTTTTACCTTTGTTACATCTTACATGGGTTTTACCTTTGTTACATCTTACATGGGTTTTACCTTTGTTAATCTTACATGGGTTTTACCTTTGTTACATCTTACATGGGTGTTATGTCCAAAAGATGACAGTCATAACTGACTACGAGAATGCACCTCTGAGATGATAGCCCTCAGCTGGGTTTTTTATCTGGTGTTCCTTTTAATATGTTCTTTTCTCTTCTGCTTGTTGTGAGAGGTTCTTTTCATCTGATCTTCATCCTCCCAGGCTGCTGGATTTATGTCCATGCTCCTTCATGTCTCTCTGGTTCTCTCTGGCACGCACCTTTGAACCTCAGCTGCAGTTGCCCGGCTGTTTTTTTTTCCATCTGCCAGTTGTCCATAAAAAATATCTGTGGGGATGTGACCATCTTTCATGTGGTGGAAATGCCCAAGCCAGCGTAGTCTCCAAAAGATGGAACAAAAAGCCAAAATCATGAATAATCAGAATTACTCTTCAAAGTCCTTTTACTTGCATTCCTTTAAAACCCTTCAGCTCCCCAAGGAGCATAGGCTTTGAACACCAAGCATTCCTGTCCCATGCCGTCTGCTCAAAGTCTTTCTATTTCTTCCTCATCCTTCATCTCTGACTCTAGCTCTCTGCTCCATGTATTTTTTTGGGTCAGTCACTACTTCTTCTGGGGATCCCATAACAAGGACTGCTTTGCAATGCTGTCAGCAGGTTTCTTCAGTGTGAGTCCTATCCATTCTTAGCATCTTCTCATCTTTTGTTCCACTGGTACCAGTCTGGTTCTTATTATCAGTTCCACATTGGTGAAATTGGCGTACCATTTCAATCCTACCATTCGATGCAAGCACCCATTTATGAAAGTTTCACATAAGTTAAAGGTATTTAAGATAAGTGTTTCGTGTGTGCATATGCACAAGGGTATGGTGTGTGTGAGTAATATGTATATGTACACGCCTACATATATATATATATATAATATATCGACTTGAACAGAATAAAATAAATATAATTCTAGCTTTTTTTTGTGTGGCACATGCTACCAATATATTTTCCATTATTTTCACTTCATTGCTATACATTGTGCAATAGAATATGGTTGTAAAAACGATAAGATTCCACTTAATATAGCTCTTAGAACCATAGGAAAAACAGAACTTAACTTGTGGAATGTAAGCACAGTGGTTTGTAATTGAGAGTTTTAGCTTAATCTGCCAGTTTTACCCATCACTGCTTGCCTTTAGTTCATTACATCCCCTTCAGAGCTATATATCCCTGCCTGGAATCCTAGAAATATTTAGTAAGTTACTTAATCAGCAGCACTGATGTTTTTTGGGGAACACAGAGAAATGATGTTAACACTTTCAGTCTCACAAGCCATAAAGCGTGCAACAGTATTGTATTCTTCCAAGCACCACATAGTATTCCCATTTGGCTATAGTTCTCATGTATGCGCTTTGCACATTATAAATGAAGCTATTTGCTGCGTATAAGACTTAAAAAACTTTCAGTGTATTCTTCAGCCAATAAAGAAAGAAATTATCTCATAAATGTATGTTTATTTGCCCGCTTTAAACAACTAAAGAATTGGCATACATTTTGTTGCCAGAGTAATACTTTAAAATTTTCTTGGGAGAGAAAGAATTTCGAATTAAACTAATTATGCAAGAATTTGTTTACTTTCAAACATTTCTAGTACAGAATCATGTTTTTTGTCCTTTTGTGGCGACCTGCCTTGTCTGAAGCCATTCATTTTGATCGTCTCAGCTCCCATCTGCTGCAGGTGATTTTTGTTTATCATGAATAAATAAGAAGAGTTCAGGCTGTCAAAGGATGGGGGGAGAAGAGAGTCATGGAGGAGAGATTGCAGTCTCAGAGCTCAAGACTACTGGAAAGGGCCCAGGTTGTACGTCTGTCCTGTGCAGTTCCCCGGGGTCTCTGAGGAGGCAAATAAAGAATAGGACTACTGTTCCCATAGGCGTGTTTTAGGAGACAACTAATATTAGCTTGTGCTTGAGGCTGGCAACCTCAGTATATAAAACAAATTGCTTCAGAAACCACTGCTGCTAGATCATGTGCTTTAGACATAGGCTACCTCAAATGGATCAGCTAAAGCAGTGGATCCATAAAGGAAAATGGAAATTGAGCTAACAATGTAACATTGGTCATCTCTTGACATCGTTTTAAAGAAAAGATTACATTTTATAAACAAGGTTCTTGATCTAACTATGATTTAGTCATGTCCATCTGCTATCTTTATAAATGTTATTGTTAACATTCTTGAAAACACACTGGAAACCATTGTGTCTGTCCGAGGTCTCTAAATTTTATTAGTAAAATTCTTGATCTGCTTTGGATACAGTCATGTCAAGATGTGATATTTATGAGGCAAAGTTTGCCAAGCATTTATTTTACATTTAGGTTGTTATTATATTTGTTTTACCTGAAGAAGGTCTGATTGGACGTTTTTGTTCCCATGATTTTACAAAGTTGACAATGTCATCAGTAGGGAGTTGATAGAAAGATCTAGATGAATACCAGTGGAACAGGAGGTGAGGAAAAAAACCTGGTATTGGATAGAACACACATTGAGAAAACCTGCTGATAGTTTCACAAGGCAGTACATCTCGATCTGATATCCCCAGGTTAAGAGAAATTGAGGGAAGCCTAAAAATATGTGGAAAAGAGACTAAGAGACAGACATGAAAGGGAGTAAAAAGACATGGACATACCTTGTATGGATGTCACAGCACTTGGAGGCTTGGCATACATTCATTGAACACCAATCTCCACAGGAATCTGAAGATTTATGAATGAATGAATCTGTATTACATTTTATCACTTCTGTTTTATGAGACACATGTAGCAACAACAAAACAGTTAGTTCCGCTATAGGAAGGTAGTCTTTTGGAGTTGTGGAGTTCCACAACTCTCCTTAGGGGAAATACAAAGTACAATAAAAATACACATTCCCCTTGCCTTCTGCTGGATTTTTATTTGGTGCAAAAGTGTAACCAAGAAGGCAGCTGAAGGTCCAAGGTCACAAGTTTTGATTCTCCTAGATCAGCTGCCACCCAAGGCTAAGAAGTTTATATGTAAAACATTTTGTATGTATAAGTCATTGCCAGATTTCCCTCCCACTCTTAGTCTTGTGTTTTCATCTTAAACATAAACCTAGACATGCCACCTTTATTGTATGCCCAGTACTTTTACATATGTTCTTTTTTAAGTTGCCAAGCTTCATTGCAAATATAATTTTCCCTTGTGTTACCAGTGAAGCTTTGTCTGACCCATATTGTTTTGATTGTGGTTAATTTATTCCTAGTGACTGTCATTTTAGCTCAGAATTAAGCCATGATCTTATACAGCACTTCAAATGTCTTGTAAATGTCACTAATATTTATATAAATCCATATTGCTGTCAAGATTTCCCATAAAATCCTCTACCATTTATGTCAGCCCATTTTCAAGTTCTTATCTCATAAAAGTTCTAAATTGACACAATTCAGACAGATATTCGTGTAATGAAGCCCAAGTATAAAAAGACAAGGTCGCAGTCACTCACTCGTTCTGCTACATCACAGATCAGGCAGAAAGAGACTTTAGATACCAATAAACTGAAGTCATGTCCAGCGTGTTACATTAAGCATGAAAGATCACAGTGGGGCAGAAGTCCGATTACTGACGCTATGCTCTGTCAACATTCGGGTGTCTCTAAAAGCTATTGGAACAGAAACGTTCTGTATGAAAACACAACATAAATAGTTCTCTTAGTTCATTTAATTATTCAAGATTCCCAAGAAAGTACCAGGTTATTTTGTTTAGTACATACAACTATTCAAGATTTTTTATAAATGTCCCAAATATTGTATTTCTGTTAGTTCCATATAGTTTCCCAGGGATCTCTGAAGAGACAAAAACAGAACTTGACTACTGCACCCTCAGTCTTGTTGTACAAGGTAACTAATATGAGGTTTTGTATGAGGCTGGCAACCTTGTCATGTAAAACATAATGCAACAGCAATCACCACAGCAATCACCACAGCAAGAGTATGTGAATACCTGCAAAGGGACCAGCTACAGTGGTTGCTCAATACTCTGTAAGGAGGGCAAAGGATAGTGATGATGATGAATCTAGGTGTGCATTATTTTTCATACCTGTCCCCGGTATTTTTGTTAATCCATGTAGCTTTTCGGTATTAGTCATAAATGTCCCCAATACATCTGTCCATGTAGCTGTTCTGTATAGATTTCTTGTAAATGTCCCCAATGTGTGTGCTAGACCATATAATTTCCTAATATTCTTTGTTAATGTCCCCAGTGTGTGTGTGCTAGACCATACGTCTAATAAATTACCACACTTTTTTTACGTCCCTTACAATATTCATACTTCGTTCTGAAATCAGCAAATTTTATATTGTTAAAAACTGTGGCAGAAATGTTTAATGTAAAAGATTAACATTTGTTATAACTGAAATGTATTTATCACATTTTAAAAATGCCGATTTCTAGTATTTATAGATTTATATTGCTAGCATTTTAACATTTATAATGCTTGTAGTTTTTATAGTTTTTTAACATTTATATTGCAAGTAGATTTATGTTTGCAGATAGGGCCTATAATTCTTAAAAGTTTTACTGCAAGTAGATTTATAACTTTTAAATAGGTATAATGTTTGTAGATTTAGAATGCTGAAAGATTTATAATACAGCTGTACTTGTAAACTTACAAAGTATTATAAACACAAATGTATGAAAAAGTAGTTTCCATAAGGAAACAAATTGGACGTTTTGATATAATAGCTATTCAACAAAGTCTTTCCTAAGCAAAGGTTGATTTGAATCCTGAATCCTTGGTTTTGTTCTAGTTTTGCTGCAGTACACTGTTGTTATTGGAAGATTTATAACCCTTGTTTATATCCTCATAATCCCCTTTTGTCTTCTACACTTGTTTCTATGCTAACAAATTTCCCAGCATGTTCCACCATGTATCTTTCTTACTCCACACAGTTCTGCTTGTAATAGATTTAAGGGCATGCTGTGAAATGTTAAGTGCCACTTATTACACTTGAGAGAATCGATTGACAGTCCTTTCTTGGCTGTCAAAACTACTGAAGTCTGTATAATGCTTGGGTATAGAGTCAGTTTCCTGTTCCTACAATTCTTCATAAACTAATCTATAATATTGGGCCTGAAGTCAGTAGAGTATTGTTTGCTATACTAGAGATGAATTTGTCTTTAGCAGCTATGTTTTAAAAATCCTTTTGTTACTGACTAGTCTTGAAATCACTATCTTGTGTGTTTTAAGCCAGTAGTTTCTTTTTTTTTCTTTTTCATATTTCTTTTCCTTTTTTTTTTTTTTTGGGTTCCCTATGGAGCACGGAGCTACTTCTGTAGCTAGTTCCCATACAGGAAACCTGTGTCAAAGCATTCATGTGCTCTTGTAGTGGTGGCCATGGTAACAGTTTGTTTTATTGATGAGATTGCCAGCTTTATGCACAACCTCATATTATTGGTCTCTGATGACATGCCTGAAGTAGCAGAAGTTCTATTCTATCTTTGTCCTCACAAAGATCCCTTGGAATTAATGCAGTTTCTTTTTATTCACTTTGCTTAAAATTGGTAGTCATTTTATTCAACTCTTCAATGTTCACAATAACTCTTTCTTTTGTGTTCCCAGCATGCAGTATGACTTCAGTCAATGAAAACCCTGTAGCTCCCTAAGGAGTATAGGCCTTCAGCATACACAAACCAAGTCCTCCTGTCATGTGCCATTAGCTCAAAGTGTTTTTATGTTTTCCTCATCATTGTTATTTCTGTCTCCAGTTCTCTTCTCCGTGTGTTTTTTTCTGTCTACCTCTGCCATCTCTTACACTGGGGGTTCCAGGTCAAGGACTGCCTTGTGTGTCCTATCCATCTCCAGCATTGTTTTCTCATCTCTTGTTCCATCGGCATTTGTATGGTACTTGTCATCAGTTTCATATTTGATGAATAAACAAACAACACACAAAGGTATGTTATCAGGCACTCAGTGAGAAATAAAGAAGTAGAAGACCAGACAACAGAAAAACAGCAGAAGTGATAGGCTTACCGGGAATCGAACCAGGACCTTCCGAACGGCACCCGCCGCCTAGCCACGGGAGTGAATCGCCACTATCCACTCTGCCAGCTAAGCATTACTAAATCTGTGTGTAGTTTGTTTATTTATTTACTGTTTACAGGCCTTAGGTTTCCCCTCCTTATATGTTCATATTTGATGACCTTGTTGTGCCATTTCAATGCTTCCATTTTTACAATCCTCCATTTATGAAAGTCTTTAGCTTTTAAGTTGTTGTTTTTGTTGTTTTAGAGCCATATAATGGGACTGACTTGACATTTGAGTTGAGTTCCTTAAGGAACATAGGCAGTCAACAAACTTATACCAAGTCTCCCTGTCCCATGTTGTCAGCTCAAGGTTTTGACTTTCATAAATTTGTCACTGCTTTTATACAAGAAATCTGCGGTTTCTTATTTCTGCTATCTCTTTGTTTTTCTTCTACTTAAATTATACTGTAGGTGATGTCCTGCAGACTTCACTTATATTTTTTTTAGATGACCTAATACATTAACTTTAGTTGCTTTTTGAAGTTTACTTTTAGGAAAAAAGTTATGTTTATTTTTAGAAAATTGTGTTTATAGCTGAACTGTACTAAATTTAACACAGTAAACATTTTATTAAAAGTTTATCTTGTGTTTACTTAACGTCTGTGTCAAAAACATACTAACATGTTAATTATTTGTTTGCATGAACAGAACAGCCAATTATCATGTAGATCTTATAGTGGCTTGCTTTGTTATGTTATATTTATAAGGAAACATGTTCGTTTGTTTTTAATAACAATATGAAGCATACACATACACTTTAACAGTTTTTATTTGATAACCAGTCTTTTATACACTAATGTGTGGAAAGTAATTTCATATTTATGTTCGTTTACAGGTTGAAGAGCCATACTTGAGTTTTCCATCTCGTGTTTGCCGTATCGCTTCATCGCTATGGATCATTTTATTCATGGTGCGTCTCTTACAGGTTCTTGTATTTTTCTTTAAGGATATATTGCTATAAATACTGCGAATATCCACATTTTAATTATTTTAATAGTTGCAAGTAAAAGTTTAGGTATCTTTTAAAAAAACAACACTGGAAATAGCTATTTCACAGTTAAAGGTTTTTTATAAAACTGTCTTGACAACTATTATTATTTAAGAATAATATTATTTACCCATTTATCTAAGCTTATTTCATCGACACCACCCCTCAGTTCTCGAAGGAACATAGGCCTTCAAAAGACTAATACTAGGTCGTCCTGACCCATGCCATCAACTCAAGGTCTTTCCATGTCTTCTTCACATCCATCTCTAGTTATCTTCTCCATGTGTTCATTGGTCTCCCTTTATCTCTTTGTGTCATCAGTTGTACGTTAGTGATCTTGTCATCAGTTCTACGTTAGTGATCTTGTCATCAGTTCTACGTTAGTGATATTGTCATCAGTTCTACGTTAGTGATCTTGTTACAACTTCAATCCTTCTATTCTACACAAGCAACCATTATTTAAAGTCTGTAGCTTTTTTTGGGTGTTGTTTTTGTTCTTCATGTTTCAAAGCCATGTAGTAAGACTGACTTGACATTTGAATTCTGATTTTTGTGTTGAACTTGATTTCTTTTGATCTGCATATATTTCCCAATGCAATGAAAGCTCTTCTGGCTTTTTGTATTCTTATTTTGATATCACTGTGTGTCCCTCCAACTGTGTCTATATTGCTGTCAAGGTATATGTATGTTTCTACATCTTGTAGTGGTGTTTCATCCGGTACAATCTTGTTATTGTTTTCTGCATTTAAGCTCATTACCTTCTCTGGTGTAAAATTCTTCTATCACAGACTCTTCTTTGTCATTGGTTGGGGCTTAACATTGGATGATGTTTACCTTTATTATCTTTTTAGCTGTTTTGAATGTTGCTGTTACATGCTTCCTACTCTGTGAATGCTTTCTGTCCTTCCCTAGATAGCCTTAGAGCTACCCCTCACTGTGGTGTGAGCTTTCTTCTTCATGTCCTGAGGACAGTACAATTTTACTTATGCTCAGTTTCCTCCTGTCTACACCCTTCCACCTTGTTTCACACAGTCCCAGGATATCGATCATGTAGTCTCCCATTTTTGCTGCCACCTGTGCCATTTTCCCTTGTTTATTCAATGTATTCCAGGTGCCAAAGCTGGAGCCAAACCTTCCTTACTCGCTTCTTATGTTTGCAGTGTTACTATATTTTGCTTCCCTTTCGAGCCCCTGTAATACATGTGTGTTAACATATTAATTTCTCTATTTTCATATTTCTTTTGTTTAATCAGTTAGGTAGAAGCATTTTCTACCTAAATATTTATTTACCTTCTATTCTGAAGCTGTGTGTTGTGATTGCGGCTGTGTTTGGTGTCATTATCTACCGGCTGACGGTGTCTGCCCTACTCTATGGAGTGTCCCAGGAAACGATTAAAGCAAGAGGCGGAATTATTACCTCAGTCACAGCCTCTCTTATTAACCTTGTCATCATTATAGTGCTGGGCAAAGTTTACCAGTTCTTAGCTGAGGTCCTCACTAATTTTGGTAAGTGTAACTGTTCAACACTAGAGAGCTGCTTACATACATGCCACACCTCAGAGATGAAAAACCTGTACAAAAAATTAAAAAAACCTGTACAAAGACCCGCAAAACCTGTACAAAGACCCGCAAAACCTGTACAAAGACTGAAAAACGTAACAAAAGAGTTTATTCATGTAAAAGTATATTCAATTAGATGGTTCTGCACCATCATAGTGACATGCGGCCTTTGCCTTTTTAAGCATGTCTTCACTTGCTTTAAAACCTAAACAACAAGAGTTAGAATTTATTTTGCATTGTAGAAATGCTGTGACTGTATCATCATTTAGTCTATTTCTGCAGTCCGTGTGAATCTTTTTCATCATAGAGAAAGACCTCTCACAGTCAGCATTGCTGTGAGGCAATGTCAATAAGCGTTTCACTATGACTGCCAGACTGGGAAATCGTGTACGACCAGTGCTAGTTTTCAGGTTGATTATGTCAAGCCAGTACCTAGAAAAGCTTCTTTTTTGTCCAGCGTCAAATCTTGAAATACATTCATCAGGCAGCAAACAATAATCTTCAAATTCATCCTTTAACACCTCTTGGTCTAAATGTGGTGCAAAAGTGTTGGCCAGCTTACAGATTGCTGTATATTGAACTGTGTCTTTAAAGGCTGGATCAAGAATTTTGATATCCTTAAGGACTTCATTCTCAAATGGAAATTTATCCAATATCTTTTTCACAACAGCAACATAAAAGTTCCTCACATCTCTGAAAAATGAATTTCTCACTTGAGAACTTATATCTAACTCTTCCAGTAATGTCCTGTTGGACAGACCAACAGCAAGTGTATGGTCATCATGCTGTAGATCACGTTCAGCATACTTTAACAATCTTATATCTTTCACCTCTTTTACATATTTCATCTCTACAAATTTGACAATAAATTTTCGTAGCAGACGATCCATTTCATCCATCATACCACCTATTTGGGACTCATCTGTCTGAAACAATTTGTTAAATTCAGTCAACAGAGGTAGCACAAATTGGAGAAAACGTAGAGTCATCTGGGTCAGTGGTGATTTTAGTAACTGATGAATGTTTTTGACACGGCATGGTTTTTCCATATCGTCGTGGCTCTCGAAGTATGAAGATAGAGCAGAATATTGATTTAAAATTCTGTCCACTACTTTCTGCAAAGAAAGCCAGCGAGTCTGGCAGTGCTTTAGTATGTCTAGTGCATCCACTCCTGTAAACAGTTGAAACTCTCTGTATGATTTTTTCCGTTTTGAGCTATGCTCAAAATGATAGAAGATATCTATCAAAAGGTCATCAACAGGAATAGTCAGCTGCTTTATACCCTCCTTGGCACAAAGATTTGCAAGGTGGCAAATACACCCTATACTAAACACATCAGGGTTCTTGCTCTTGATTCGCGTTAGTACAGAGTTTGATTTGCCAACCATTACATTGCAGTTGTCACTTGCAAAACCTATACAGTTAATCCATGGGATTTGTAAGTCGCTGAACACAGCATCAATATCACTGAAAATAGCTTCACTGGTTCCACCAGTACCGACCGGCATGCCCAGCAACCTGGTTCTAGGTCCTATGCCATCTTCAAATACCCTCACCATTATAGCTAAACGCTTGTCAGTTTTTCTATCATTTGACTCATCGATCATCAAGGAGAAAGGTGTCTTCCTGCATAATTTGATGACTGGCTCCGTTGCAGATGGAGCCAAGCAGTTTTTAATAATGGCTGTTGTTTTGGTTCGCTTGCATTTGAAACGTTTGGCAATAGCACTGTCCGGAAACATCTCAGCTGATAAGTCTGAAAAATGGTCAGCTATAGAAGCAGCTATGTTGTGTTGAGCAATAAAATTTGCAAATAAAACTTCAGCCCTCGTTATTTTATCATCTTCTTGTTGAGGCTGAGTAAAGAAGGCCTTGATAGAACTTCCGTTCTTCAGCTGATAGTTCCTTTCATGCAGTTTTGTTTTGAAATGCTCCCTCACATCGTGTAAGCCAGATGCCATCACTTTAATATCTCTATTGCATATTCTACAGTATTCATGTGAAGAGCCTAATTTGGATGTCTCAATAATCCCAGGGAATGTAGTTGTCCAGTCAGATTGAAACTTCCCACGACGTTGATCTTCTTCTAACCTCCTTTTTTAAAGTTAGGCTCAGCCATGCTGTTAGATGGATGCAATATTTCCTGCTAGACAGAAAAAAAAAAAAAAATTAATGTGAAAAAGTAAATACAAATATTAATAATCAATTTGAAAAATATAATTATTTGTAATTTTAATATTATATAATGAAATAGAATCTTGGAAAAAAATTAATACAATTTATGGTTGAAACGAAGAACAGTTGCTGTGTTTTCTATAGTGCCTTATAAAAGTACAGGCCTAAAGAGACCAGTAATAAGCATTATGGGTTAGGAATCTTAAATTTAAAATCTAATAAATTTTTTGCTAAAGCTGGTAATGAAAATATAAAAATTTTAGTGTCAATAAACGCTGGCGTAATTTAATAATAGCCTGTATATTTTCTACGAACTTCAAAAATTGGAATAAATTTTCCACGCTATTGTGGTTTTTTTTTTTTTCTTTTCAGTTAAAGCCCAATGCTGGTGTTTTTCGTACCCATTTAAATTTAGACCTAGCTGTAGGCCCTAATTATAAATTAAAATTACGTAAATAAATCGGAATTCGGCGATTGATATTATTTTTCAAATTTACATTTCTTACGCACTTTCTACAAGTTTTAGTGAAATCAAATAATATGTAGTGGTATCAGCCTTTTTTTTTTTTTTCACCCGCCGTAAATAATCAATTATGCTAAACCTTAGGGGAAAAGAAAGCATAGGCCTAAGTTATCTGACAGTTAAATCTAACTTCATCTAAACAATGTTATTGTAATATTTTTTTAAAAATGAATTACTTACCAATACTAAACTGGAAATTAATCCTAAACAATAGGCTCGACTCAAAAAAGATTTCAGTGCTGCGTAATCGTTCAAATAATCAGTAACCTCGCGCTAGCTTTAGCGAAAAATTGTGAATGAACACGCCACGCACATCCCGCGGCAATTGAAAAATAGGCAGCTTGATTTTCATTGGTTAATTTTTTTTTTTTATCCACTTGGCTTAAAATCTCACCGAATCTCATGACGCAAATTGTGTAGTGGCACAAGATTTATATGTATATTTAATAATTAGGCGAAAAAACCCGTACAGACCCGTGTACGGCCCGTACACATCTGAAAACGCAAACACCCCGTACAGATTATGGGTAAACCTTTAAGTGTGGCATGTATGTGCTTACCAGCGGAAATTAAATCAAAATAGTTGATCAAGAACTATCCCACCATCCAGAAAACATAATTTAAAAATAAATTTTAAGACCCCCTGGTACCAGTCTTATTCATTCATTACCCATTATCTCTCCAAGGAGCATAGGCCTTCAAGAAATGCATGCCAATCTTGTCATGTGACCTCGGCTCAAGGTCTTTTCATGACTTTCTCATTATTTTCACTTCTGTCTCTAGTTCTCTTCTCCATATGTTTTACAGTCTAGGTCTACTTCTTGTACCCTGGGGATTCCAGAACAAGGGCTGCCTTGTAGGCTTATTCAGTCTGTGTTCTGTCCATCACCAACAACTTCTTCCCAAGATTCCACTGGCACTTCTCTAGTTCTCGTCATCAGTTCCACATTAGTGACCTTGTCGTACCATTTCAATCTTTCCATTCTGCGCAAGTATCCATTTATGAAAGTCTGCAACTTCTTGGTTTGTACCTATTTAGCAGCAAATATGTGGAGTTCCTGGGTCTCTGTAAGGCACATTGTACAAAGCAATTAAAATGAAGGTTGTGCATGGGGGGGGGGCTGGCAACTCAATCATGTGAGCTACAGAAAGCACCACGGCAGGAGCATGTACTTTGGTTTTGGTGCTGGCTTCCTGTAAATGGGCAAGCTGCAGTTGTAGCTTCATGCTTCTTAAAGAGAAAAAAAAAGATCATGATGATTAGCTAAGAGAAAGCAGCTTTTTTTTTTTTTTTTTTTTTGTAGACGCATATCAAGTTAAGACAACAGAAGACTAGAATGTAGTAACTCCAAGTAGCATTCTCATGATCATCTCCTTTTATGTTCCTTGAGGAGCATGGGGGCTACCTCAGCTCTTGGCTCCATTGCAGTAATTCTATACTAAAACACTTCATCTGCTGTTGCAGTTGTGATTTTTGTATTATTATTATTATTGTAATGCCTCGTGTAGTTTCCGTGGGTCTCAGATGCAACAAAGAATAAATCGGACTACTACTCCCCAGGCATGTCATCATAAGCAACTAATATGTGGTTGTGCTTGAGGCTGGCTACCTCATCACATAAAACACGTTGCTACAGAAACCACCACTGAAAACGCGTGTGAATGCTTGGTATAGGGAGTGTGAATGCTTGGTATAGGGAGCGTGAATGCTTGGTATAGGGAGCGTGAATGCTTGGTATAGGGAGCGTGAATGCTTGATATAGGGAGCGTGAATGCTTGGTATAGGGAGCGTGAATGCTTGGTATAGGGAGCGTGAATGCTTGGTATAGGGAGTGTGAATGCTTGGTATAGGGAGTGTGAATGCTTGGTATAGGGAGTGTGAATGCTTGGTATAGGGAGTGTGAATGCTTGGTATAGGGAGTGTGAATGCTTGGTATAGGGAGTGTGAATGCTTGGTATAGGGAGTGTGAATGCTTGGTATAGGGAGTTAAAAGGAAAATAGTGATGATGATGCTTACTGTAATGACGTGACTATTCAGTTCAACTCGGTCGATCCCCAGTTAGTATCTGCTCTCTTTGTCATCCTCTGTTTCTTTTCCCTTCAATCTTTCCTGTTGTCATCATATGTCCCATCTTTCTTCTTCTCATGACACGCCAAAGAAAGGGGATTGCTTTCTTCTACCATGAGAATAAGCTTCCTTTGCTCATTGGCCACTTTTAGTTAGATTACATATTCTATTTATTGATTATTCTAGATTATACTTATTGATGTTCTTTATTGATTATTCTAGATTGCCTATTCTATTTATTGAAGTTCTGTGCTATAATTCTAGAAAAGACTTGAAATAAGTGGAGAAATGCAATAAAATTCAAGACAGACATAACTCGGTAGATTTGTGTTCATAACCGATTCAGGGGAGATAAATAGCATTAAAGCAAAGAGGAGATAATTTAAGACAGATATGAAAGGAGTATGGAAAGACTTTGAGTGGAAGGCACAGGACTGGAAGGCTTGGCATGAATTAGTTGATAGTCTGTGCTCCACTGGGAGCTAAAGGGTAATGATATTGAAAGAGCATTGACTGATGACTGACAAACTGATTGATTTTGCTACGCATAGCAATCTTTATTCTCGATATATTCTTTCACCAATGCTGACTGACGGAAGTTGAATGTTACAATGTGGTTATTTTTTTTCCCAGAGACCCACCGGACTCTGACTGAATGGGAGGACAGCTTCACACTGAAGATGTTTTTGTTCCAGTTTGTC
Organism: Oreohelix idahoensis; assembly: GCA_024509875.1. Taxonomy (NCBI): domain Eukaryota; kingdom Metazoa; phylum Mollusca; class Gastropoda; order Stylommatophora; family Oreohelicidae; genus Oreohelix; species Oreohelix idahoensis. Next base: position 145,517 of record JAMPIV010010836.1, on the reverse strand, counting down.
AACCACTATGCATCTCTTTTCTACATTGCCTTCTTCAAGGGAAAGTAAGTTGAGCATGGGTTAAGATTCCCCACTACTGGGCACCTGCAAGCAATTTCAAAGATGATTTCCTAGCAGGAAATTTGGCTGTCAGTAAACCACAGCTATCAGTTATTGTAATTGTTGAACAGAATCGACATCATTGCACTCCGGGCAAACCCATAGGTGCGCAGTCTCCCTCAGTATATGTCTAAGATTGTGAATGCTAACTGTTCCTGTAGCTCACTGGTTGTATGCACGACAGATGCATCCTCTCATACATCATCTCTGCTAGCCTTACATATGATGCCAAATAACAACATAATGTGGCTGAGAAATGGTATTACCTTAAACATTCCAAGTTTTGAGTGTATCATAGTATTGTAAAACTAACTCAGTACCAGTTTGTATTATTTGTTTCGTTATATCACGTCTTACAGCAGCCCTGTGTACAGTTTACACATATTGTATTGCAACTATTGTTGCTCCCTGTTTTCGTTTTGTCTTATCTGTACCTTATGCTCTTCCTTACTTTCATTTCTCATGTTTTATGCTTTATGCCTTATCAGGTCCTTTGCCATTGTCTCATTCCTGTCTATGTTTCTCACCTTTGTCCCCCTTTTTTGTGATTGGCTTTTTTGTGACTTACTCAACATATTCCATGTTTTTCTTTCTTCTTCTTTCACTTTTCAACTCCCAAAGGAGCATAGGTAAAGGTAAAGGATCCCGTTACACGCCCATTGAGGCATATTGGAAATATGGTGTTAGGCCCATATTTTCTTGACCATCGACATACTAGGGGTGATGTCAGCATCACGCCGGCCACCTTAACCTTCCCAGAGTTGCTCTGGTACCCATTTGGGGCTGGGTCGACCCAGGAGCCGTTTGCGGCCTAAAAAAATCCCAAGCATAGGCCTTCAACAAACTTATGCCAAGTCCTCCTGAACAGTGCCGTCAGCTCAAGGTCTTTCCATCCCCTTCATGTCTGTCTCCAGTTCTCTTCTCCATGTGTTCTTTGGTCTTCCTCTACCTGTCTTACTACTAGGGATTCCAGACCAGTGTCTTTTTCTCATTTATTTTTCCACTGGCATTTGTTTTGTCCTTGTCATCAGTTCCACTTTAGTGATCTTGTCATACCATTTCAATCCCTCTATTCTACGCAAGCACCCATTTATGAAAGTCTGTAAAGTTTTGTTTGTGTGCTTTTGTTGTTCTCCATGTTTCAGAGCTATACAATAGGATTGACTTGACATTTTATTTGAAAATTCTGATTATTATGTTGATTTTATTTGATCTACATATATTTTCCCATGAAATATAGCCTTCTATTCTTGTCTATTTTCTTCTTATTTTGATATCATTGTCTGTTCCTCCAACTTCATTGTCTGTTCATCCAACTCAGATACTGAACTTTAAATCTAATTTTATCAAACAATGTCTCTCAAAACAAGCATAGCATTTTGTTTCCATAAAGTTTATGTTTTTATTAATATTTTTCACATCTTAGAGAGGTCCTCTAAAAAATATGTGATTATGGTTATAAAATTAAAACTGTGGCACTGATAAAATGAATGCTGAACATCTGCTTCAAAAATACCCAACTGATGAAGAACAGAGAAAGCACATATGGCAATTGGGAGTATCATTCCTGGAAAAACTTTGTGGAGGTGCAAATAGCCTCAAGCTGACCACTGCTTTTTTTTTTAAATATTCAAGTAGATGTCTAAGAGCGTAGGAAGGAGAAAAAGAGAAAATTAAAAGAAAATAAATTATAACTTGTTATAAAATAGTTATAAAATGAAATTTTCCTCATAAGCTAATTTAGTGGTGATGTATCACAATATATACATGTCATACAAGGCAACTAAAATGAGGTTGTGCATTGGGCAGGCAACCTCATCATGTTCAATGAATGGGTTTGAAAAAAGGTGATTCGTCTTACGAGGACAAAAGACAAAGAAAATAGTCTACGTTACGGCCACAAGGCCTTCGTCAGGAAAGGAAAGAAAGTGAAGGCTAGATAGGACACATAAGAACTAAAATAAATATAAAAATAAAACCTAGGTACTTCCCTGAAGGCAAGGCATAAATCCTATCACTGTAGCTGTCCGCTGACGGACCGCGTGGCTGGAAAGGAAGTCAATGAATTGTTACAGAAATCACCACTTCAAAAACATGTGAATGCTTGGTACAGGCTTCCTGCTTAGGGACCAACAAAAGAAGTGGCTCCATACTCTATAAGGAGCAAAATTGATAATGATGATAACATTGATGACAATGGCAGTGATGACGTTTATGATGATGGTATCATAAATATATTTTTTAATAACATTTATATCAAAAATAATTATCACCAACAGGAGTTACGTATGATTATCTAAATGTTTCTTGTAACAGATTGATTGGTCGCCCTGGAGGTTACAACCATGCAGTTGGACATAGACAAGAAGAGGTAGGGTATATCCAAATGTTGTGATGTCAGAATTTGCTCTTCAAAATATGTCACCTAAACAATGGGTAAACATTGTCAGCTAGGTGTCACAATAAAGTTATTCTGTCATTCATTTCCATTTTTGCTCCCTAAGAAGTAAACAAGTAGGGAAGGCACTGGAGGTCACAGAGATGTGGTTTTACAGAAGAATTAAAAATATCATGGACAGCCAAAATGAGCAATGTGGATGTCCTGATAGAGGCCGATGCACAAAAGGAAACTTATTTCACAAGTTAGAAAGAAGCAATCCACTTTTTTTTGGGCATGTTATGAGAAGAGGAAAGCTGGAATTTATCATAACAACAGGTAAGATTGAAAGGAAATGAGATAGGGGAAGACAAAGAGAACAAATATTGGACAGTTTGACATCGTGGCATGGAAAGAAGTCAACAGCAGAATTAATAAATTGTACTGGAGACAGGAAGTTGTGGAGAGACATGATCTCCTACGCCACTAGGCATGATACTTGAAGAAGAAGATAAAGCATGGATCCACGACTTCAGCTGATCCCCTTGCAATCATTCTGCAACAAAGCATTTATGTATTGTTGCAGTTATAGTTTCTGTAGCTATTTATTTTATATGATGAGGATTCCAGCCACATGCACAATCTCATATTAGTTGCCTTTAACGACCTGCATGAGGAAACAGTGGCCCTATTCTTTGTTCATCTCCTCAGTGACCCCTAGGAGCTACATGGGAATTAAGTTATAGATTAAATATTTTAATCTTATATACGTGAAATGTATGGCATTGGGCAGTAGGGGGAAGAGCCCAAATGTCACTGGATCAATAACAACAACATACATGAAATGTATGGCATTGGGGACCCAAAGACGCAACAATAGAGAATGCAGTCAGCGACCCATAGCTTGACTGCTTGTGTCAGGGTCAGCGAACCAGAGCTGACCAAGACCCTACTCCACCTCCAAGTGGTGGTCCTGGAAACAGGCTGCATCACTGCAGTCTGGCTGAGAGAGTAGGGATCGATGAGGGAAAGCTAACCCGGTCCCAAAAAATGCCGTGCGGAAGTCGGATGTGTCGGCCGAAAAGCGCAGATATCGCTGTACATGGGCACAATGCAACCAACGTCCTTTTCAGGACAAACGAGAAAGAAGAAGAAGAAGAAGTGTGGCATTGGGCCGAAGGGGTAGAGCCCAAATGTTGCTGGATCAATAACAACAACATACCTAGGTTATTTGTTATGCATTACTTTCTATGTTATACATTTTAAATTATCACATACATTATATCTGTAACGCCTGTTGTATCTTCTGGTGGTCTCTGAAAAGACAAAGAAATAATAGAACAACTGCTGACTCAGGCATGTTGTCAAAAGTAACTAATGTGAAGGTCATACATGGAGCTGGCAACCTCATAGTGTTAAACAAATTGCAACATAAACCACGGCTGCAAGAGTTAGTGATTTGTCATAGGCTTCCTCAAGGACGTCAACAGCTGGGGGTGGCTTGATGCTCCATAAGGAGCAAATAAAAAGATGATGATGATAGTTTTAAACATTGTCATGTAAGTTATACATTAAAAATTATCATCAAAGTTATGGGTCAGGGGCAAACTGAGCTTTGGGCGTTTTGGGCATTGCTTGAGGGTCCACAGCAGGAGAGGGGTTCATGTTCACCTAACTTACCTTTTATATCTTACATCATCACTTTCCTTTGTGCTGCTTACAAAGCATGGAGCCACCACAGTAGCTGGTCTTCTTGCAGGAAGCATTCTCCAGCAGCGGTGGTTTATGTGACAATTTGTTTTATATGATGAGGTTGGCAGCCCCAGGCACAACCTCACATAAGTCACCTTGTACGACATGGCTGAGGGTGCAGTAGTCTTATTTTTGCTTTGTCTCTTCAGAGACCCCCCGGGAACTATACAGGGTACTATAGTCTAATCCATGTGGAATTGATCATCAGGGGCCACTGACATTTTTGCTTTGCAGCACCAATGACTGTCAGTCTGCCCTTGTTGTATGTTAACATTTATTTGACTAATGTTGTATCAACTTTCATCCAACAGTGTGACCCAGCAGGTTGTCTTATAGAACTGTGCATTCAGCTGGCTATTGTGATGGTTGGTAAACAAACATTTAATAACACCAAGGAGCTTATCCTTCCGTAAGTTAAAACACATTTTGTATTTGGTTATTTGTTTGTCTACAGTACATGATTCCCAAAATTGCCTTGTGTCTTTCTTAATCTATCTACAGTGTGTCATTCATCTATCTACTGACTTTCTTTATCTGTTGACAGTGTCACATACCAAAGCTTTTTTTCTTCTTAATCTGTCTATAGTACATCATCCTATAACTGTTTTCTGTCTTTCTTAATCTGCCTACAGTACATCATGCCAAAACTGTTTTCTTTCTTAATCTGCCTACAGTACATCATGCCAAAACTGTTTTGTTTCTTAATCTGCCTACAGTACATCATGCCAAAACTGTTTTCTTTCTTAATCTGCCTACAGTACATCATGCCAAAACTGTTTTCTTTCTTAATCTGCCTACAGTACATCATGCCAAAACTGTTTTCTTTTTAATCTGCCTACAGTTCATCATGCCAAAACTGTTTTGTTTCTTAATCTGCCTACAGTACATCATGTCAAAACTCTTTTGTTTCTTAATCTGCCTACAGTTCATCATGCCAAAACTGTTTTGTTTCTTAATCTGCCTACAGTACATCTTGCCAAAACTGTTTTCTTTCTTAATCTGCCTACAGTACATCATGCCAAAACTGTTTTCTTTCTTAATCTGCCTACAATACATCATGCCAAAACTGTTTTCCTCTTTTTAATCTGCCTACAGTTCATCATGCCAAAACTGTTTTGTTTCTTAATCTGCCTACAGTACATCATGTCAAAACTCTTTTGTTTCATAATCTGCCTACAGTTCATCATGCCAAAACTGTTTTGTTTCTTAATCTGCCTACAGTACATCATGCCAAAACTGTTTTCTTTCTTAATCTGCCTACAGTACATCATGCCAAAACTGTTTTGTTTCTTAATCTGCCTACAGTACATCTTGCCAAAACTGTTTTCTTTCTTAATCTGCCTACAGTACATCATGCCAAAACTGTTTTCTTTCTTAATCTGCCTACAGTACATCATGCCAAGACTGTTTTGTTTCTTTCTTAATCTGCCTACAGTACATCATTCTTCTTCTTCTTCTTCCGTCCTTAGCCAACGACCGTCAAAGCAGTCAGTGGCCATTACGCCTAGTGGCGTCTTAGGGCAACAGCAGATAGGTTTTCTTTGCCATTGTTTCCCATCACGCACAGTACATCATGCCAAAGCTTTTTTTTTCTTAATCTGTCTACAGTGCATCATCCTATAACTGTTTTCTGTCTTTCTTAATCTGCCTACAGTACATCATGCCAAGACTGTTTTGTTTCTTAATCTGCCTACAGTACATCATGTCAAAACTGTTTTCTTTCTTAATCTGCCTACAGTACATCATGCCAAAACTGTTTTGTTTCTTAACTGCCTACAGTACATCATGCCAAAACTGTTTTCTTTCTTAATCTGCCTACAGTACATCATGCCAAAACTGTTTTGTTTCTTAATCTGCCTACAGTACATCATGCCAAAACTGTTTTCTTTCTTAATATGACTACAGTACATCATGCCAAAACTGTTTTCTTTCTTAATCTGCCTACAGTACACCATGCCAAAACTGTTTTCTTTCTTAATCTGCCTACAGTACATCATGCCAAAACTGTTTTCTTTCTTAATATGACTACAGTACATCATGCCAAAACTGTTTTCTTTCTTAATCTGCCTACAGTACATCATGCCAAAACTGTTTTCTTTCTTAATCTGCCTACAGTACATCATGCCAAAACTGTTTTGTTTCTTAATCTGCCTACAGTACATCATGCCAAAACTGTTTTCTTTCTTAATATGACTACAGTACATCATGCCAAAACTGTTTTCTTTCTTAATCTGCCTACAGTACATCATGCCAAAACTGTTTTCTTTCTTAATCTACCTACAGTACATGCTCAAACAAAAATGTTCATGGTATCCCCTTGAGAGTGATGCTTTTCCTGTTACTTTCAAGCTATTAAGATGCAGTAAATACTTAACATTAACAACACATTTTCATCATCATCAGGTGCCATCTCCACAACAAAGGCCGGCTGCAATGGATCCCCAACGTCTTCTGTCTCTTGTCTTGATGGTGCACTCTGATAGACTCTTTCCTGTCCATCTCTTGATGTTATCTTCCCACTTATAGCGCTGTCTTCCCCTTGCATGTTTGCCTTCAACTCTGCCTTCTATTATGGTCTTCTGTAAGGTGTTATGTCTTTTTATATGGCCAAAATATTTTAGCTGCCGAACTTTGACCTCCTTCATTAATTCCTAGGTTTTCTAGGACCTCTTTATTTTGTTTTCTTCTCTTTCCATGAGACGTGCCCCATTCTTCTATTTATCCATATCTCAGTGGCCTCAATTCTCTCCTCTACTTGCTTGTTCATTGTTCATGTTTCTACACCATACAGTAATAAAGAATATCTGTAGCATTTAATGATTCTCAGTTGTAGGCATTGAAAATGGCAAAATTATTAGCGAAGAGCAGCATCTTTAACTCTTAATGGATGACAGTTCAGTATTCTCAGGGCCAATGCTCCCAGACATTCATGATAGAAGACCAGTTTTGTTTAGCTGGCGTATTTAAACTAAACTTTTGGTTTTTTTTTTAAATTTTATTCATTCTTATTTAATTTCCTTTACCACTATATATAAAAATTACCACTTTAAAAAAAAAAAACTTGCAAAAACTTACCCTTGAACTTTAAAACTATGTGAAGACTCAAAGCAACAGAAAATTCTTTATGTCAAACATTGGAAAACTGTGACACCCTTTAAGAGTTAAAAATGGTATATTGGTAAGAACAAGAACATTCCTGTGGGAGTAGCTTATATTGTGGTTGAATTTTTGTGTTGAAAACATTGTACAGGAAACTTATGAACTGGTTCAAGGCCAGGAAAGTCAAGAAGTTGGAGGAAATGAAGAAGGAAAAACTGGCAGCCTGGGAGAAAGATTACAGAATGGAGTGTATGCCTAACTTGGGTCTTTTTGATGAATACTTGGAAATGGGTATGACACACAATCAGTTTTACTTTCAGTCTTCCATTTCATCATCATCATTTCATCATCATCATTTCATCATCATCATTTCATCATCATCATTTCATCATCATCATTTCATCATCATCATTTCATCATCATCATTTCATCATCATCATTTCATCATCATCATTTCATCATCATCATTCCTTTTTTGCTTTTATGAAGCATGGAGCCACCACTGCAACTGTGGTCCACTTGCAAGAACCCTGCACCAAGCATTCACATGCTCCTGCCAGGGTGGTTTCCATAGTAACCAGTTTTACCTGATGAGGTTGCCAGCCTCATTCACAACCTCATATTAGTCACCTGGGGGTGTCGTAGTCCTGTTCTTTCTTTGTCTCAGCAGAGACCCCGAGTTCTTTACATGGGACACTGCCATTATCACTTTCATGGAATTCCTTGAGCAAACGAAGAAAAGAACTCAATCTGCTACCAGACCACTATATCTTTTATAGTTGGACTTGTGCCATAATATAACCTTATGTTATGTCTAGGTTGAATGGGACATGCATTGCCAAAACGAAGCAAAACTGCTATTATTTTTTTCTTTAAACTCAATCGACAATGCTATTCAATTCATTTTCAGTTTATGACCACTGTCCATGTGTTGCTTTTTTTTTTCAGATCTGTTACAGTAGTTCTCAAAATGTGGTAACTGATGATAAACCAGATTATTTCAAGTTGTATGTGGAAGAAGATCCTTTTTTTTTCTTTTGAAGAAAATAAAATACTAAGTAAACAACAGTATAAATAATCTGCGGATACGGCAGTAAGATGTCAAAAAGTCAGTATAGTGACTTACCACATAAGGAAGGGAAACCCGAGGCCTGTAAACAGTAAATAAATATTAGACAAACATAAAGGTATGTTTTCAGTGACTTACCAACTGTCACCTCTACTCAAATATCCAAATATCAGTATGGAAACTAAACAAACACTTATAAATAGTTTATTCTTACAAATTCTTTGCTGTAAGTGTCAAACATGGTCATTGACTGGAGCACAGGAGATGAAAATCATATTGTGTGCGATGAAATGCTTAAGAAGAGCCAGGAACATTACCAGGAGGGACAGAACGAGAAATGACATCAGAAAAAATGTGGAAACTACATCCTGCGTTAAATATATAGTACTTACAAGTACTTACTTACTTAGTCGTTCCCCTTCTATCGTGAGGTGTAGAGGTTTGGAAGAGAGAGCGCCAGACTATCCTATCGGCTGTCTTCCTCTAAATATATAGTGAGAGGGAAAATAAAGATGTTTGGTCTCCTCATGAAAATGGAGCCCGATAAATTACTATTACACTCTTACAGGAATAGAAGGTCTGGTTTTAGGGTGGGGAAAGACCAAGACGCAGATGGATAGACAATGTTACAGAAATCTTACAACAACATGGGCTCACAGTGCAGTGCAACTCAATTGGCTCAGGAATTAAAACTTCAGCTCCCAACTACACTTCATGATAAGAGTCTACTGAACAAACAAACAAACAAACAAAAAACCACAAAAAAAACCAAATTTTAAAAAAAAAAATGGTAAAATGAAGACAGGTACTGCAAAAACATTGAACATGACTCATGAATGACTGAGATGTACGAAATACTGATCTATGCATTCCACAATATTTCTTGTCCAGTAATCCAGTATGGCTTTGTGACAATATTCGTGGCTGCCTTCCCATTGGCTCCTCTGTTTGCCCTTATTAACAACATCATTGAGATCAGGCTAGATGCCTACAAGTTCATCACACAGTGGAGGAGGCCGCTGGCTATGAGAGCTCAGGATATTGGTAAGTTGATCTAGATTGTTCCAGTTTCATTGTGGGTGTTCATTCATTTTTAATTGTCACCAGTGCTATGGAGTTTGTGCACTGTGCTGAGATCCTCCTTGTGTGTTCTAAGGGAGGAGATCAGATCACTGATGTTGTCTTTGTGCAATGAAGATACCACACCATGCAGGTTACTAATGATCTCTAAGGAGGCAAAGAAAAGACTAGAATAATTCTCCCTCAAGTATGTTGTAAGAGGCAACTAACATGAGACTGGCAACCTTACCATGTAAAATGAACTGCTACAAAAATCACTTCTGTAAGAACACTTGGGCTTTGACGCAGGTTCCTGCAAGGGACCAACTATAGTTGTGGTTACATGCTCTCTAAGAAGCAGAAAAGGAAATAAATGATTCCTTAACAAGAAGAAACTATATATTTTTCATATTTGTCTTTATTTATGCACTTCCAAATGTTAGAAATGTTTAAAACATTTTGGCTTCTTTGTTTTTAAGGTATTTGGTTTGGAATTTTGCAAGGCATCTGTCAAGTTGCCATCATGAGCAATGTAAGTGTTTCCTTTGATCCACAAAATCATGAAGTATTTTAGAATATGATATTTCAGGAGAATAATATGTTCTTTTTGCAAATTCTTTTTAATTTATTCCAATTATGACTTAAGTCATTTCTCCTATATTGTGGTATATGTATTCTCAAAAATCACTACAGTCAGGAATTTCAAGAAATAAAAGTAACAGAGTTTGTGGGGAAAATAGGGTTAGAGGCAGAAGACTCAAAACCTTTGAGGCTTGTGAGTAATACTCTTAAAATAAAAACAATAACAAACCCAATAAAAATACTCTTGCAATATCACATGTTCTCTCATTTCTTTCACGCTGCTTTATATTTCAAGCTTCTCAAATCCTAGGCTTTCCATTGTTTGTTCACTACCTGGATTCTTATAAACAGGACACTTATGTTTAGGATGCTGAATCAAATACTTTTATCAAGAAAAGTACACTCGTGAGAACAGTGCAATACAAACTCGTGGGGCATTATGAGTGTGTTTTCTGTATTCCTCCATGGGTCACTACGTTCAGCATAATCACCTCATGAAAAATCACATAATAGCTAACATTATTTTGCATTTTGATGATTTTTTCCCCCTATTTATCTCCCACTTATAAACAAATGCATGTATTACAGACATGTGTTATAACAGAAGAGACTATTTAAATTAGATCTTTTGTGACTTATTTAAATTTAGTCTTTTATTAGCATTTTTTAATGTGTTCATTTTACAAGATTTTCAAATCATTTCTTAATATTAGTTGATAGACATTTTCCATACAGAAATATAAATTATTGTCCCTAATGTGTTATCTTCTCCTTTAGACCCATCTTCATGCACTGTAATACCGTCCTTTGATATTTGTTGTATATGTTTCCTGCTTGTGTTTTTGGTATATTAGTTTGATTAATTATGTCTGCTAGGTATCTGGCTTCCTGAGCTCCCAGGGTGGTATCATTGGCTTGTATATACGAAATACTGTTATTAATTGATGAAGTTAAAGCATCCTAGCTTCTCAATGCATTTTCACCATGTTAGGTATCTACTTGTAGTCATGGATGTGGTCTGAGTTCTTTGATATTTAATAGACAGACCTAGAGAACTACACAATGTGGTAAAACGGTATATAACATAACAAAAATTAATATTTAGGGATTAATGAGGGTATGGCAGGAAAATGAGGGTCTGATGAGGTTAGTGTAATGGATAATGGGGATAACAGATGAATAGTGAATTGGGTATCATCCCAAACACCCTGGACTTTCACACTCTCCTCTCCCTTATTAACAACATAATCAGCTAGTCATATGGGTCATTGAGTAAGGGCTAGGAATACTCACGCTGTCAGTAACACAGTGTAAACGACTAGAACGCATTCAAAATGAAGGAATGCATATAGTCTTGGGCTGTATGTGAGATACCCGCATTGTAACAATGAGATACATGCTTGGAGTGCTGTAGATTAGATCCAGATATGCGATGGCCTAAGCAAAAGATGATATGCGAGTAACCACAGACAAACGGCACCCCCTGCATGGAAACATAGCTGACATTAAGGGAGCAAGAATAGAGAGGGGGATGTCATGGATGGCACAAGCTGAGACAACGATCAAGCAGGTGACCAAGTTGAAAATACATTTAATGGGGAAGAGTGGAGTAAGTCAGATGAGAACTGGATTAACTACCAGCAAATCATCAACAACCTTGGCAGAGAATGTAGAACTTGGAGCAATGGGAAAGTAGTACTGGAACTTAATCAACTGATACATGATCATGTCGGTGATAATGATTCCATTGTGTATACTGATGGGTCTGTGATCTGTGGTGAGAAATCAGGTTGGGGCTTCTCTGCTAGGGTAAATTGCAGAATTGTCGCCGAACATGGCGGGGCTTACAAGATAACAACTTCCAGCATGACAATGGAGGTAGAGGCAGCTACTGCAGCCTTAAGATTGCTAACTGAAACTTCATTAACAAAGGCAGTCATTATGTTAGATTTTCAGTCTATGCTTCGAAAGATTCAAAATGGTTGGCTAAGACATAAATAGAAATCATTCATAGAAGCTTCGAATCTGCAGAAGCTGGTGTGGATCTACTGTCCTGGTCATGCAGGGGTACGCAGTAATGAGAGAGCTGTCAGACTACCATCAAGAGCACCCACAATGGGGACACTGGATATGCATAAGGGAGAGATACTGAAAACAATTAATGATCGCCTGCTAGAGAATGACACTGCAATAGATGAATCATCAAGGTTAAGACTGTTGAAATTTGGCATCAAATATAAGGCTAGCAGAGATGGACGTGTGAGAGGATGCATCCATATTGTATATAACCAGCAAGCTACAAGAACAGTTAGCATTCACACTCTTTGACATATACTGAACGAACGAACGAACTTTATTTTCAAAGGGTTAAGAATTGGGCACGCAGGCCCGTCTGACATTCTGCCCTTCCTCTCTCTCTCATCATGTATACTAATATCCTTTCATCCTCACATTTACTTTAAGCATTATTAAGGCATTTATCATTACAGTAGAACTCCATTTATCCGAACCCCATGGGACCGAGCATCGTTCGGATAATCAAATGTTCGGATAATTGGATTACATAATGTATCGAGTACATGTACACATATTTCTAAAAATAATTAACCATCACAAGGAAAATACACTATAAAACATATTTACTTGTACTGTAATAATAATACCCACACTGTATTAGATCACTGTATCACCAAAATCTTTTATTACACTGCAGTGCATATACTACTTGTATTAATTATTTTTGTTAAGAAAGAGAAATGTTTTCAAAATAACATTACAAACGATTCAAAACCAGGCGCAACTTACGTATATATGTACTTGCACAGATGTAGCCCACTATTTAAAATAATGAGGAATCCTCTTTTGCACCAAACTGGATAGTCTCCTTTTGGCTGCTAAGTCCCGCATTCTCTTCAACAGCAGAAGCTGTGTAGGATAGCTGTCATCTTCTTGCTCGTACCAAGCCATCGCTGTTTCTAGTGCTATAAAGGCCTCTTCAGGACTTGGTCGACGTTTTGGTTTTTCTTCATAATCTACAAGTACATCATGTACTTCTGAGGAGTCTTCATCATCGGTCACTACATGTATTTGGTTTTCTTCTTGCACAAAAGACAAAATTTCTTCGTCATTCAAAAACTGAAAACCAGAATCATTATCATCTTCTAGCCACATGTGTGCATCATCTTTGTCACAGTCCGAAAATCCGGGCATTGCTTGAAACAGTTCCACAACTTCATTTATACAATCATCATTTGTGTCCACTGCAGTAGTTTCATTTCCTCCTTTTTTCCCAAGCAATCTACTCCAAGCCTTGTTGAGATTATCTTGTGACAGGGTGGTCCAAGCATCAGCTAACATATAGCAGCAGTCTTTGAGATTAAGCTTTTTGGAAAACGCCACCACACTTTCTTCATCTTCAGCCAACAATAAACGACGCAGGACTTCCTTCTTGTACATCTTTTTAAGCTTTGCTATAACACCCTGATCCATTGGTTGAATCAGTGCTGTTACATTGGGAGGTAGAAAAATTACTTTAAAATTTGCATCAACTGCATTCAATGTATCCGTCTCTGGATGAGATGGTGCATTGTCCAGTAGAAGAATTACTTTTCCAGTTTTCTTTTCTTGTTCTCTCAACCTCTTCACATTTGGGATGAACTGATTTGTATACCAATCAAGAAATATTTCACTATTCATCCAAGCACTCTTCTGGGCTTTGTAACACAATGGGAGACATGTCACATTCTTTAAACAACGTGGTTTTTTGGCTTTGCCGATCATTAGCACCGGTAAACGATGACTTCCACTGGCATTCGCGGCTACCAAAATTGTTACTCTCTCTTTGCACTTTTTAAACCCAGGGGCAGCTGCTTCGCGCTGAGATGCAAGTGATTTTTGAGGCCATGATTTCCAGTATAAGCCAGTCTCATCGGCATTATACACATCATCGAGTGAATAACCTTCTTCTTCCAAAAAAGCCAAGAATGTTTCTTTAAAATTTTTAGCGGCAGTTGCATCGCTAGATAAAGATTCCCCTTGAATCTCCAATTCTCGTATGCCATGACGAGATTTAAAGTTTCTTAAACCATCCCTGGCTAGCCTTAAAGTCAGGAGGACCGTCAAGTTGATTGTTGAACTGAAGTGCCTTTTCACACAACAGAGAACCAGAGATAGGTTTCCCTTTGCTTCTTCTTTGCACAAACCATATATACAAAGCCTCTTCCAATTTCACATCTTTCGCATTTCTCATGGTTTTACGTTTCTTCCACCCATTTTCACTATCAAATTTCGATGCAAAACTCATAATTTTATCCTTGTTACTTTTGATGTCAGAGACGGTAGCTTTCCCAACATTGAAAATCCTCGCAAGTGAAGACACAGTTTCACCTTGTCCTAGTCTCTTGATAATTTCTGTTTTCGTTTCAATTGACAAAACATTGCGGTTCCTTTTATATGCTTTAGGCCTACTGGAAGATGCCATATCGCACAGAGAAATACTTGTACACCAAAATTATTCTGCTGTAGTAGCAGACACAATTATTTTAAGATGAACTGTCTGTTTAGCCAGTGTTCTACCTAGAACGCACACGTACACTGGATTGGTAAACCAGATATTAACTGACTTTATGATCTAACTGACTTCCTGTACGTAAGCGACCGACCATTAGCCCATCCCATTCTCTACAAATTGTTCGCACACATTTGAAGTTTGCCGCATCAAAAGATTCAGAATTTTAGTCTAACATGACTGTGGCATCTGATTTTTTTTTTTTTTTCTGGAAAAAGTGTTCGGATAATTGGATGTTCGGATAATTGGGGTTCGGATAAATGGAGTTCTACTGTATAAAAGTAATATTACATTTGCAATAATCATCATAATTAAAGTGTTTAAAAAAAAAAAAAAAAAAAATTGAATTCTTCGTACTGTAAATTAGTGATTTGAGACATATTCAGAGGTATGTTATGAGAACTTGTAAAATGTTCATACGGTGTTCAACTGAATGACTCAGGGACTTTTTTTTTTTTTTTTTCATCAAGATGAGGTGGGTAGACAGTTACTTTCTATTTTCCTTTCCATTTCCTTTGCGTCCCAAACTCAAGACCAGAATCAGACTAGGTAGATAGTTAGATAGACATATACGAAAGCAATTAATTTGCCAAGGGTTGAAAATCGGACACAGTCCCCTCTTGCATTCTTCCATCCTCTTGCTCATCTTTTATTACTGTTACTCAACATTCTCCAGCGTACTGAAAGTATTAATTTAAGGACAGTGCAACATTACAAGGAAGTATAACAGCATACATTAACAGTACCTGATCATAAAATTAAGAATATAAGTTATTAAGAATATAATATTAAGAATAAGTATATTGTAATGAAAACTAGATCATCAGAGCCTCCATACAGTATATTAGATAAAAGTACAACACAATCAGTTAGGGTGGCATATAATCAGCACTCATAAAGTATTTGAACAGTATACGATTGTATGAGTAAGGACTGTGCGTGTTTTTCAGGTCATTGGGAAGATTGTTCCAAAGATGAGCAGCTGAGTAAGCCAAACTAGTTTTAAATAGGTCAAGCCTGGGCTTGGGTACCTGTAATTGATTTAAGCGCTGACTACGTCTGACATTGTATTTTAAAAGCTGCCAAAGATACTTTGGAGCATTCTGTGACAGGATTTTGTGAATAAATTTCCCTTTGTTAAAGAGGAAGCGCTTCCTGAGGGGTAATATTTGAAGATAATTATATAAATCTATACAATGTGATTGGTGTTTATCAGCAACAAGGCGCATTGCGCGTTTTTGAAGCGAGTGGAGCCTTTTTGTGTTGGAGACAGAACAACCATCCCAGATTGTAGAACAATAGTCTAGATGCGTTTGTATATGAGATATGTAGAACATTTTCCTTGCCTGTTCATCCAGGAAATGTTTAATTTTGGCTAACTGGTAAACTTTTTGTGCTGTTTGTTTTGTGAGTGCATGTACATGTGAGTTCCAACTTAAGTGGTGGTCAACAGTGATACCTAGAGTTCTGTGTTCATTTACGCTTTCAATTAGTGATGTTCCAATGAAGAGCTGAAGTGTTGTTTTCTGCAAGTTTTGTAGTTTTTGTCTGGTTGATATTAACATACATTTTGTTTTACTAATATTTATTTGCATGCGATTCTCGTTGCTCCACGTAATAAGATTATGTGTATCGTTTTGTAAAGATTGTTCTAGTGTGATGCAACATTTATCACTAGTATAGACAGTGCAGTCATCGGCAAAAAGGTCACATGATGAGTGTTTGAAGTATAGAGGAAGATCATTAATGTATACGGTAAATAGAAGAGGGCCGAGAATAGAGCCCTGAGGAACACCTGTATGGGCAACGGTTGGGTTCGACAAGGAATTATTGTAAGAGACTATTTGTTGTCTGTCTGACAGGAACGATTTAATTAACTTTACCAGCTTAATATTTACTTTCATTGTTTCTAATTTTCTGATTAAAATAAAGTGATCTATCATATCAAATGCTTTTTTGAAGTCTACAAATATTGCTCCACATATATTATCGTTATTGATGTTTAGGTGCCAATTGTCTATCATCTTTGTTAAGGCTGTGTGGCATGAATGCTTTGGTCTAAACCCCGACTGACTGTCGATTAGCAGGTCGTTATCTACTAGGTGTTGTAGTGTTGTTTTGTGGATGTGTTTTTCCAGTGGTTTGGACAGCGACGATATAAGAGAAATGGGCCTATAGTTACTAAGATTACTACTATCAGATGAACCTGGTTTGAGAAGTGGGTATACTTTAGCGCTTTTAAAAGCGGATGGAAAGTAACTCCTTGCGATACATTGATTATATATGTATGTCAGTGAATCACTAATAGCAGGTGCGGCAAAACGCAGTATTCGATTACTGATTCCATCAAGTCCCGATGAGTTATTATCTTTAAGGCCAGTAATATAGTTGTAAACTTCGTTAACTGTTATAAAAGGGATGTCGGGTGGAATTGTGTTAGTACATTTGTTCTCGCAGAACGTTGATAATTTGCTTAAGTCACAAGGGGGAGACGGAATGGTGGATTTTATATTGTTGATGTCTGCCTGAAAATGATTGCTGAAGTCAGTACAAGTAAGTGGCGTATTGGGAGTATGTGGGTCTGGAAAATTTCGTTTGTTCACTAAAGTGTTGATTGCCTTCCATATCTCTTTACTGTTTGTTTTACTCTGAACTAAATTTCTAAAGTAGTTTTTCTTTTCTCTGCGAATTAAGTATTGTACTTTATTTCTTATTGTCCGATATGTAGTGATATCCTTATTTTTATGCGCTCTATCTCTTTGCCTCATAGCGTCAAGAACTTCTTGTGTGATCCATGGAGATTTAATTTGCCTTTTCACGCGAATTTCTTTAGTAGGCGCATGCTTATTAAAAATACTATAAAATATCATTGTCCAATATGCGATGGCGTCATCAGGATCAGGAATTTGAAAAACGTTGGCGAGAGGCGCAGTTCGCAAATCATTCAAAAATAATTCACGGTTGAAATTTTTAAGACTTCTATATTGAAAACTAATGTGTTTATTTTTGGGAGATTTGTACCCATTTTTTGCCCAAGTGCAACATATGGGATAATGGTCACTCATAGCAATAGTAGGGATGGAGCATTCTATAATATTTTCTGGACAGGTTACATAGATATGATCGATCAGTGTGGATGACGTTGTTGTTACTCTGGTAGGTTTGTTGACTATTTGTTTCATGTTATACGATGCTATGATGTTGGTCCATATATTGTTTGGCTTGTGCATGTCGATATTAAAATCACCAAGAAGAATAATTTCGTTAACTGTAGTAATAACTTTATCCATCATGTTGGTAAAATCTTCAAACCATGTTGTTCCTACACTGGGATTACGATAAAGATATCCGATTAAAATAGATCTTTGCTTTTGGGGCTTTATCTCTAACCATATGCATTCTATATCTATAGTCTCAAGATCGTTTCTGCGGCGATAACTGAGAGAAGTAGAAATATAAACTGCTAGACCCGTCTCTAATTGTCTACTAGAATCTCGCCGAATAGTTTTAAAACCTCTGAGCGCAATGTCATCGTCGGTTATTTTCTCATTCAGACGACTTTCGGAAAAACCAAAAACCTGGAAATTTTGGTTAAGAATTTGTGTGAGTTCTGGAATTTTACCTAAAAGATGGTTTACGTTCAAGTGGCCAAGCCGTAAGCCAATTGTATTTAGTAATTGTTCATAATTACCTGACATTTTTATGTGAAAGAAGTTTTACGCTCAAATAGAAAATAAATAACTAAATAAACATCACGAGGTTGCTATATATGTGAGATTAAAAGTAATAGTACATAAATGCACACCTTAATACAACAAATTACAAACAATTCAGATAACTGTACTAGTTTAAAAATTGTAAGAAACTGTCACACAACAAGCACACCCATCCACACTGTGAAGGTTAACAACAAAGTTAAGCTGCACCAAGAGAATAGACGGGCAGACAAACAAATAGATACTGAGAATAAATAAATAAAGCATTATCCGACAGTTGCTGGTCCTACAGAGACGTCGACTTGTGAAGTGAACAGTCACTGATAATGTTGAGGAGAGGGTTGTGGACAATAAAAGCGAGATGGATTTGGCCGTAAAAGATGATTCATTTGGTAGTAGGTGTTCGCGGGATGTTGAGGTACTGTTGTTGGATGAATGGGATATTCCGGCCAGTAGGACCTCCAAGTGTAAGGTGCGTAGTTCAAGAGGCTTTGCTGATGTAGAAAGTTATGAAAGGTTGGGTGTGCGGGTTGATATGGGAAAACCTGTGATGACAACGATGATGGGTGATCTCTCATTGGTGTCTGGTGCGACAGCGGACGTGGTGAGATTTCAGTAGGTGGAC
Organism: Oreohelix idahoensis; assembly: GCA_024509875.1. Taxonomy (NCBI): domain Eukaryota; kingdom Metazoa; phylum Mollusca; class Gastropoda; order Stylommatophora; family Oreohelicidae; genus Oreohelix; species Oreohelix idahoensis. The sequence goes on along the minus strand of JAMPIV010010836.1, from coordinate 126,572 downwards.
CCTGAGTTGGTTGAATTGAATCTTTTACAGATCTTTGAGAATGGAGTGTCTCAGGTTGTTGTTGAGGTGGGTCGTCGGTCGTAGAATGTTGCTGAAGGCCGATATTATTGGCTGTTTCTTGCACATCTGTAGTTCTAATAAGGGGTCTGTCTTGATACTCCTGATTGTGTGACGTTGTCTGGCTGGTGCTTGAAGTTGTGGGTATTGGCGGAAACTCAAGGTCGTAAATTGCATTAGAGGAGTAGCTGGTTACATTCGTGTGTCGTTTTGAAGGATACTTGGATGCTGATGTGCTGGCTGTGCCTCTGAGGGTGTTTTCTGGAAATTTGATGTTTCTCGCCAACATACTGGTTCCTTGATCGGATAAGGAAATGTCGCCGCTATAAAGATGCTTCCTAGGAGCTCCGGATGTGGCAAGGAACGAGGAGTGTTCTATAAATGTGTGGTGGTGTCTGACGCAATGCTTTTTCAATTTTGTGTTGTTCATCTCAACAGATTTCCTATAATGTGAACGAACTGGAGGTATAATAGCTGAAAAATATACCTTTGCATTTGGGAACAGGAACTGGAAGTTACTTGTGATTTGATTTAGCTCTGTTTGTGCAATTTCGTTATGCTTTAGCGCGTCCGACAGACCAATGTGCACAGTGACCCTGGCTACATCAAGATCAGTTTCATATCTTTTAAGGAGAGTCAGTAGGTCCTGCGCAGATGCCCAGTTTTTGTAGCGAACAGTGACCCTGTCTATATCTGCTGTTACTAATTGACATTTTTGAAGGTCCTTCACATTTTGGTCACCAAAGATGAAGTGTTTCCTTCTATTTGAAAGATGTGTGTGTGTGCCGGTGGCAGTGCGTGCTGTTTCTTGTGTTTGAACTATGCTGGGATTGTGTGTAGGTTTCTTGCTGTGATGTGAACTGGCTGTCGACAGTGGGGGCTGCCGAGTAGAAATCTGGACAGGGATTCTGCTCATGTCTGCAGGGAATTCCAGAATGCACAGGTCATGGTCTTCTTTATGGCTCGGTTCAGCTTGTGTCGTATGCTGTACTTCACTACCGTCGGAATTTCCCTCTGAGCTTGTGTTTGTGTTACACTGTCTGTGTTTATTCTTCTGCTGTGTGCTTTCTTTCTGTTGTTCAGACTCGTTTCTCTCACAGCTATTTTTGAGGGACATGTGGTCAGCATGGAGCTGCTCGTAAGCTTTTTTGAGGCTGCTCAGCTCTGCTTTTAGTATCTCCATCTCAGACAATATTATTAAAAATTGATCTTGTGACGAGTGCATAGGTAATGTAAGAGGGGATGTTGTTGGACTACTGTCAAAGGTGCTTGATAGGTGTTCTGTCTCTGTGATGTCACTTGTATCAGCTAACGCTGGTGACTTTGGTTTTGTCTGTGACATCTTTTTGCACTCTTTATTGGGAGTTATGTTTGTTGTGATATCTGCGGAAACAGTGGAATGTGTGATTGCTAACTTCTTAGATTTAGAAGTTTTTGCAGGAATACTTTGAACTGGCACATTTGATATGATGGCCTCTCGACTGACTCCAGCAGTATTTGCTGATTTCCATAAATTGTTCAGGTCCGTACTAACCCAATCTTTAATAGCGCACTCTGCGCCCTGTATCATTACTTTATTTGCTGTGTTATAGAAATGTAGGACAACCTCTCCTGTGGAAATAACATCTTCTACATATGAACCATTAGCGTCAGTCCTTGCTTCAACAGTTGCACTAGATTCATAGTATGCCTTAGACAGGCTACATATCATCTGTACATCAAAATTGGGGACAGGACATTGTGCCTATGTGGGGAGGGAAAAAACAAACAGTATAGGTCCCTGGCTCCTGAAGGTGGCAAATGTGGTGAGCGGGCCTGAGGGATGCCTTTGTTTTAAGATGTGGTTATTTTAGAAGTACTGATATAATGACCTTTGAATTTATTTCACAGATACCGAGACTTCAGAGAACCACCAGATTCTCCAGACGCATACAGATTTACCATACAATACTGGCATATTCTCGCATCCAAGCTGGCTTTCATTATATTTTTTGTGGTGGGTATCCTTAATCTTTTTTGTGTTCTTGTTATTACTTACCACCAGACTCTGAAAGTTTCTCCACAGAATACAAATATCTGGGATTCCTCCTTAAAACATATATGTCGGAGCGCTCAACACTACGGGGACATATGGAGTGCCTAAAAACCAGATGTCAGGATTCACCTAAAAACCATATATAACTACAGTTTCCCCACAGAATGGAAAGATGGGATTTCCTCACAGAATATTAAGTCCTCCTTTAACAGGGTATCAATAAATTATTCACCTCTCTATAAGCCTTAATAAATTTGTTATTTTAGGAGCTATTTCAAAGTAATTTTCAACAATTAATAACACAATTCAATAATTTTTTTCTTTTAGTTAAGCAGACTACCACAGTTCAATCAATACTTTTTAGTAAACCAGAATTCAGCAAACTTCCAGGTCAGCCTCAATAGTAGCCCACATCAAGGAGACAGCTGATTTTGTTCCAAGCATTAAGAAGCATGTCTTGCGTAATGGAAGCTAATGTCTCTTCAGTTTGGTGTTTTAATTCCCTGGTGTTATTAACTTTCTTTGCATACATTCTGACCCTTATGTAGCTCCATTAAAAAGGCCAGGGATGTGATATCTGTGGAGCGAGGCCATGGAATAGGGCCACTTTGCCTAATCCAATGAGAAGGGAACTTTTCAGTGAGGAACCTGTGCTATTCTAATCCCCAGTGTATATCTGGAGTTCACCCTTAAGGCATTTAAAAAAAAATAAAAGTTTTGGCGAGGCGTGCCTCGTTCAACCTAGTTGGTTATATTAGGGCACATGTCCAAATATAAAAGACCTTTAGGACTGATAACTCCATAAGGCATAGCTATATAGCTTTCAGATACAAATCATATATGTATATATTGAGTTATTTGTTAGGAGTTCCCACATAAAACAAAAATATATGGAATTCCTGTACAGAATAAAGGAGTTTCCCTATAAAAGTAGATGTTCTGAGTTCTCCACAAAACATATGTCTGGAGCAGTGGAATATTTCTTCTTCTTCTTCCTCGTTCGTCCTGAAAAGGATGTTGGTTACGTTGTGTCTGTTTACAGCGGAGCTGCAATATCTGCGCCTTTCGGCCGGCACATCCGACTTCAGCATGGCATTTTTTGGGACCGGGTTTGCCTTCCCTCTTTGATCCCTACTCTCTCAGCCAGACTGCAGTGATGCAGCCTGTTTCCAGGACTACCATGTGGAGGTGGAGTAGGGTCTTGGTCAGCTCTGGTTCGCTGACCCTGACGCAAGCAGTCAAGCTATGAGTCGCTGACTGCATTCTCTATTGCTGCGTTTTTGGGTCCCAGTGGAATATTTGAGGTAGTGGCTTCCAGACTCAGTCTCTCATTCTCCTTTCCCCCCCCCCCCCCCATTTTTTTTGGGTCCTAATATATGCTGGGTGGCTCAGAATTTTTTTTTTCACTTATAGATGTTAGATTGCTTACATGTTTTAAAGCCTGTTTATTTACCTTTTGAACAATATGCTTAGTATCAGTCACAGCCATATTCTTTGGTTTTGCTTCTTTGTATTGTAATGTTCATGTTTAATTCATTATATGTTGTATGTGTTGAGATGCTTTAACTTTTTTTCTTCTGTGACTTCCAGCAGCCAGCGGAGCATAGAGTCTTTATTTAGCTCATGCCAAGTAGTCATATCCTGTACCATCTGCTCATGTTTTATTTATGTCTTCTTTGTCCCTCCCTGTGTCCTGTCTCCAGTGCTATTCTCTTTATAATTTTGATGGATTTCATTGATTTCTTTTTTAATGGGGTTTTCAGAACAAGGATTTCCTTGTGATGTTAGTAGCTGGTTTTCTCATTGTATGTCCTATTTATAGCCAACATCCTTACTTCACTTGTTGCTCCACTGGTGTTTGTCTGATATGTTATTATTCATCTCAGTCATTTCCTGCACCTATCTGTTACTGGGGCCTGAAAGGGAAGCTTCTTCTTCACTCACTTTTAGACATCAACTTGAATATGTTCAAAGAAAGCCGTGGTCAGCTTGAGGCTGTTGATATCTCCGTAGAGTTTTTCCAGGAATGGTACTGGTGATGGCCATATATGCATTTTCTGTTCCTCATATGTTTGGCACCTTTGAAGTAGATGTTCAGCACTCATTTTATTGATGCCACAGTTACACTCATCTGTAGTTCCTATCTTTAACATGTTGAATAGATGGTATCACAATCTTTTGTGGCCTGTGCGAAGTCTGAAGATTACCACTTGTTCACTTCTGCTGAGCTGGTAATATCATCATCATTCCTTTTCGTTCCCTGTGGAACATAGGGTAGAAACAGTTGCTCTTCATCGATTTCTATTCTGGGCTGTCTTTTTCATCTGTGCCCAAGTCATTCCAATTTCCCTAGCCTCCTCTTCAACAGTTCTTCTCCAAGTTCTCTTTGGCCTCCCGACTCTTCTTTTCCCCTGTGGGTTCCAGTCAAGGGAAACTCTGGCTATGCTTGATTTTTCTCTTCTGAGTGTATGTCCTATCCATCCCCACTTTCTTACCTTAATTTCTGTCTGTATTGGCTGTTGTCCGCATCCTTTCCTTAGCTCTAAATTTGTTATTTTATCTGGCCATCTTATACAAAGGATCCATTTATTTACATATGTCTGTAGCTTGGCGGTGATACTCTTTGAGACATGCCATGTCTCTGAGCCATACAGCAAGACTGACTTCACATTTGAATTAAAGATTCTAATTTTGTTCCCTCTGGATATCGCTGAGGAGTTCCATATTGGTCGAAGAGCATTAAAAGCACATCTGGCATTATTTATCTTTAAGCAGACGTCACCAGCAGTTCCCCCTCCTTTGTCAATGTTGCTCCCTAGATATGTAAAGTTTTCTACTTCTTCAATTTTTTTTTTTTTTTTTTTCGTACGCCCGCTAATACTCGAGGCGAAATCTCAGGTTATTGGTAATGTCTAACCTGACATTGATTTTACGTGAGTATCCCTTTTTTTTTTTGTACAAAGACAGGTGTCCCTCGCCATTCAGGCAGATACTCGCCGATTTCGGAGGTACCCATTAGAGCTGGGTCGGCTCAGGAGCCGCCAATCCCTGGTCGACGACACTCCTTCAGATGTCCTCGCCAGGTCTCGAGTTAATCCAGTCCAATTCCCGGTCGACGAAAAATCCTCAAAGGCCGTCGCCCGGGTTTGATCCTGAATCACCCGGTCGCCAGAGCGGTGTTGTAACCACTACGCTAGCGCGGCTCCCACTTCTTCAATGAAATGATCATTGATCTTCATCGAGTCTGTCTGCCTATTATTTATTCTCATTTCTTTTGTTTTACAGTAGAACTCCATTTATCCGAACCCCAATTATCCGAACATCCAATTATCCGAACACTTTTTCCAGAACAAAAAAATCTGACGCCACCAGTCACGTTAGACTACAGTTCTGAATCTTTTGATGTGGCAAGCTTCAAATGTGTGCGAACAATTTGTAGACAATGAGATGGGCTAATGGACGGTCGCTTACGTACAGGAAGTCAGTTAGATCATAAAGTCAGTTAATATCTGGTTTACCAATCCAGTGTACGTGTGCGTTCTAGGCAGAACACTGACTAAACAGACAGTTCAACTTAAAATAATTGTGTCTGCTACTACAGCAGAATAATTTTGGTGTACACGTATTTCTCTGTGCGATCTGGCATCTTCCAGTAGGCCTAAAGCATATAAAAGGAACCGCAATGTTTTGTCAATTGAAACGAAAACAAAAATTATCAAGAGACTAGGAAAATGTGAAACTGTGTCTTCATTTGCGAGGATTTTCAATGTTGGGAAAGCTACTATCTCTGACATCAAAAGTAACAAGGATAAAATTATGAGTTTTTGCATCGAAATTGGATAGTGAAAAAATTGGTCGAAGAAACATAAAACCATGAGAAAAAGATTTGAAATTGGAAGAGGCTTTGTATATATGGTTTGTGCAAAGAAGAAGCAAAGGGGAACATATCTCTGGCTCTCTATTGTGTGAAAAGGCACTTCAGTTCAACAATCAACTTGACGGTCCTCCTGACTTTAAGGCTAGCCAGGGATGGTTAAGAAACTTTAAATCTCGTCATACTTTAAGGGGATCATGATGCAACTCCGCTGATAGAAACATCTTGGCTTTTTTGGAAGAAGATTTTTAATGATGTGTATAAATGCCGATTCTCTGGCTTATACTGGAATCATAAAAATCATCACTTGCATCTCAGCGCGAAGCAGCTGCCCCTGGGTTTAAAAAGTGCAAAGAGAGAGTAACAATTTTGGTACCGCGAATCGCCAGTGGAAGTCATCGTTTACCGGTGCTATATGATCGGCAAAGCCATAAAAAACCGTTTTTCGAATGTGACATGTCTCCACTAAAAGCACAGAAGAGTGCTTGGATGAACAAGTGAAATATTTCTTGATTGGTATACAAATCAGACACTTGAAATGAACAAGAAAAATGAAAACTGGAAAAGTAATACTTCTACTGGACATATCCAGAGACGGATACATTGAATGCAGTTGATGGGCAAATTTTAAATTTCTTCAAAGGCCGTGTAATTTTTACCTCCTGTAACAGCAATGTCTGATTAACCAATAGCTCAGGGTGTTAAGCAAAGCTTAAAAAGATGTACAAAGAAGGAAAGTCTGCTCTCGTTTAAGTTGGCTGAAGATGAAGAAAGTTGGTGTCAAAAACCCAGCTTAATCTCAAAGAGGTAGTTGTTAGCTGATGCTTGGACCACCCTGTCACAAGTAATTCCAAGGCTTTGGAATAATCTGTTGGGAAAAAAGGAGCCTCTGGACACAAATGATTTATCCAGAAGTTGTGGAACTGTTTCAAGCAATGCCCGGATTTTCGGACTGTGACAAAGATGATGCACACATGTGGCTAGAAGATGATAATGATTCTGGTTTTCAGTTTTTGAATGACGAAGAAATTTTGTCTTTTGTGCAAGAAAAACCAAATACATCGTAGCACTGATGATGAAGACTACTCAGAAGTACATGATGTACTTGTAGATTACCCAAAAACGTCGACCAAGTCCTGAAAGTTTACACTAAGCGATGGGTTGGGAGCATGAAGATGATTGTACCTACACAGCTTCCCTGTTGAAAAAACTTAGCAGCCAAAAGCTTTTTTTGGTGCACAAAGGATTCCTTCATTTTTTAAAAACTAGTGGGCTACATCTTGCAAGTACATGTATACGTCAACCCCTGGTTTTGAATCGGAATGTTATTTTAAAACATTTCTCTTTCTTAACAAAAATTCAAGTAGTACAAGTGTAATGAAAGATTTTGGTGATACAGTGATAGTGGTGGGTATTATTTTGATTAGCAGTTTGTTTTATCCATAACGTACATGTGATGAGTTTGCACTCGATACATTATGTAATCAATGCCGACATAGTCAAAAGTGCTTGGTCCCATGGGGTTCGGATGGAGTTTCATCTGTAATACAATCAATGCTTGTTACTAATCTGTTTGTTTTCTTGCATATCTTGCTGTCTGTGTGATAGAAGGCTCCCAAATTCCAGTTTTCTCTCCCTTGTTGTCTGTCTCATAACCCAGTCTAGCATATAGCATCTTCAACAATAGTTTTTCCTTTGTGTTTACTATTTACATGAGGCCTCCCAAAGTCTTCTGATGATTTTTAATTATGAATACCTTTAAGCTCTGGGAGCCATGTCTCAACCACATCAAGTATGGTCTTACCAAAAGTTTTTCGAAGTCCACAAAATTTACCTCATTATTTTCACCTCTGTATCCAGTTCTCTTCTCCATGTGTTTTTTGGTCTACCTCTGCCTCTCTTTCAGAGTATGAACATTCCAGGTGCCAATCCTGGAGATTTTCCTAGATGAAAAAAGGTTAGTCTGCAACCCAGACTCCTTTCAGCTTTCTCTGGGTTGTTTCAAGTGCCTCCTTTCCAGAGGACTTTCATCTGTCTGGGGCAGCTAAATTGATTTATATTCTGTATTTGACTTGTTCAAAGTTTGTTGAAGTTTTTTGGTTAAAAAGTCTTTTTACGGGATGGGGTAACTAGTCCTATGCCCAACCCTCCTGAGGTGCTTTTTACGACATGCCTGGTAGGGTATAAAGGGCCGAAACACTTGATCGACGGGGGGACTGTTTCTGATGATCAGATTGCCTCCTGTTGTATCACTCTGTATAGAGTTTCCTATCATCATCATCTTTTTCAGTTCCCTCTAGCTGTGAAGCATAGAGGAAAGTTGAGGTCACCAATCTTGAGCCAAGTCTGTGTGACACTTGCTGCTTTGAGCCATGTTGTTGTAGGATGTCTGTGATGTTGTAGGATGTCTGTGTTGTTGTAGGATGTCTGTGTTGTTGTAGGATATCTGTGTTGTTGTAGGATGTCTGTGTTGTTGTAGGATGTTTGTGTTGTTGTAGGATGTCTGTGATGTTGTAGGATGTTTGTGTTGTTGTAGGATGTCTGTGATGTTGTAGGATGTCTGTGTTGTTGTAGGATGTCTGTGTTGTTGTAGGATGTCTGTGTTGTTGTAGGATGTCTGTGATTTTGTAGGATATTTGTGTTGTTGTATGATGTCTATGTTGTTGTAGGATGTCTGTGTTGTTGTAGGATGTCTGTGATGTTGTAGGATATTGGTGTTGTTGTAGGATGTCTGTGTTGTTGTAGGATGTCTGTGATTTTGTAGGATGTCTGTGATTTTGTAGGATGTCTGTGTTGTTGTAGGATGTCTGTGATGTTGTAGGATGTCTGTGTTGTTGTAGGATGTCTGTGATGTTGTAGGATGTCTGTGTTGTTGTAGGATGTCTGTGATGTTGTAGGATGTCTGTGATTTTGTAGGATATTTGTGTTGTTGTAGGATGTCTGTGTTGTTGTAGGATGTCTGTGTTGTTGTAGGATGTCTGTGATGTTGTAGGATGTCTGTGATTTTGTAGGATATTTGTGTTGTTGTAGGATATTTGTGTTGTTGTAGGATGTCTGTGTTGTTGTAGGATGTTTGTGTTGTTGTAGGATGTTTGTGTTGTTGTAGAATGTCTGTGATGTTGTAGGATGTCTGTGTTGTTGTAGGATGTCTGTGTTGTTGTAGGATGTCTGTGATGTTGTAGGATGTCTGTGCTGTTGTAAGATGTTTGTGTTGTTGTAGGATGTCTGTGATGTTGTAGGATGTGTTGTTGTAGGATGTCTGTGATGTTGTAGGATGTCTGTGATGTTGTCTATTCATCTGCCTCTTGGTATTCTACATGTCCTGAACCCAGATCTCCTACAGCTGACAGCGAGTAGTGGCAATTTATCGGGCTCCATTCTCATGAGGTGACCAAACCACTTAATTTTTCTGTCTCTGTATGCTTAATGAGAACTGGAGACAGAAGTGAAAATGATGAGGAATATGTGGAAAGAACTTGAGCTGTGGTGGCACGTGACAGGAGGACTTGGCATGTGTTTATTGAAGACCTATGCTCCTTGGGGAGCTAAAGGGTATTGATTGATTGATATACTTGATGCAGGATGTTCCTGCAATTTGTCTGTCATCATTTCTTATCATCTTTCAATATAACATTAATGGCTTTTGTTAGACTGTGACTGGCCTAGCAAGCTGACAGTGGTCATTCTTTTGCTGAGAAGTCTAATGTTAGAGGGAGTAGTGGTCCTGTTATTTCATGTCTCATCAGATGCCCCTAGGAACTTCACATAGAATACATTATTATATTAACTACAAAATATTTTTTGATCTGTTTACAGTTGGCAGTCCAGCTATCAATCTGGATAATTTCCTATATTGTGCCTGATGTCCCAAGAGCAGTCAAGCTGCAGGTGCTCAGAGAGAAATATCTTGCCACAGAGGCAGTCCTTCAGGCTGAAAATATATGCCCAGGAGGAGGAGTCAAGGCATCTAATGGTGAAGCCAGACAAAGACAGACTGGCCAATCTCAGGGCAGTTCAGGATCCGGACCAAAGCAAAATGATAAATCTCATCCTCTCTACTGATATACACAAATTAATTGAGCTTCAGTGGAAGCTTCATTTCATGAGCATTTGATTCGATTATGTAACACAGCATTATTTGAGATGTAATCAAGAGAGGAAGGGGCAGATTATGATGATTTAGTAAGTCATATTGATGGAGTTATTCCCCTTATCCTAAAGACCACCACTACAAGTTTTGTCTATCAATTTTAGCAGCTAGAAGACAAAAGACTTCATTTAAACGATGTAAAATTTATTATGTTTGGTGAACAGCTGTGGAAGCATGCTCCATGAGGAGCATGGCTTACTTTCTGAAGAAAGAATCGAGACTCAAAACTCAGTCAAAAAATCCTATGGATTACTTTCATTTTGTAGTTGCCACTAGAAGCAAGGTTTCTGAACTTCAATAGAACTAATAAAAATTCAGTACAACAATGAGAGAAGAATATCTCATTAATTTGGGATTAATCTTAAGTCATTTAATTGTCCTTGCTTTTTTTCCATACAAAAGAAATATTGGAGATGAAGGGAAAAAAGTTCTCAATTTAAAAATCTCCACACTTAGTCATGCCACATAACTTCATAATATAGCTCTGTCTTGTTTCTTTTTTGATACAAAGCAGTGAAACATTATTTCAAATTCCATTCACTACCAAAACTGTCGGTAACTGGCAAGAAAAATCAGGCACTGGTGGCGACTGTCACGGTTAATAAGAAACAGTTTTCAAAGTAAAGCATTCAGTCCATTTTGTGTAGTCATGTTTTTCCCTTGCCAGGTGTCTCCGATGAGACAAAGAAAAAATATGGCTCTTGCACCCTCAGACATGACATACAAGGCAGCTAATATGAGGTTGTACATGGAACTGGCAGCCTCATCATGTAAAACAAATTGCCGGAGAACCACCACTGCAACAGCATGCATATGCTTGATGCAGGTTTCTTGCAGGACCAGCTGTTGTGGTGGCTCTTTGCTGCATAAAAAGTGCAAATGAAAATGATGATGATGATGCCTTTCCCTTGTGTCAGTAAACCTTCAGAAACTCATCGGAATCATTCTTTGTGTCTCCTGTTAACAACTATCCTGATGGTGGCTGTAAGCTATATGGTTATGTAATTAATGTTTACCATTTCATTCTGTAATATTTAGAACCTCCTTTCCCTATGAAAGACTGAGCACAACTGACAAGCCAAATTCTGTAGGATATTTTTCTTTACTACTACAACTCTCGTACGTAGATGTGTGATCACTTCTAGCACATATTCATTCCAAAAAACTATTTTAAACTATGCTCATTATATCAACTCACAACTGTATTAAAAATGCCACATAGAGGTTAAACTACTCATGGCCATGTCATCAAAATTATTTATAAAACCATTTACCTATGCATGGAACTGTGACAAATCCGTGACCACATATTAATGCTTATTATGCTTAATCCAGAGGATCTTTGACCACACATTAATGTTGGATGAACCAGGAAGTTATCCATGATGACACATTAATGTTTGTAATGTTGGATGGACCAGGCAATAATCCATGATCACACAATGTTTGTAATGTTGGATGGAGCAGACAATAATCTACGATCACACATTAATGTTGGATGGACCACACATTAATGCTTGTAATGTTGGATGGACCAGGCAGTAATCCATGACCACAAATTAATGTTTGTAATGTTGGATGAACCAGGCAGTAATGCATGACCACAAATTAATGTTTGTATTGTAATGTTGGAAGGACCAGGCGGTAACCCATGACCACACATTAATGTTTGTAATGTTGGATAGACCATGCAGTAATCCAAGACACATTAATGGATGAACCGATAATAACCCTTGACCGCAGTTTCTGTAATATTTATTGGATCAGTTACAAACCTATGACAACACATTAATGTTTGTAATGTGCTGGACCAAACACTGACTCTTTACAGATTAATGACCGTAATGTTTCTTTTCTATGAAAATCAGAAGATAGTTTTCCAGATATCAGCATTCCTATTGAGTAGTGAACCTAAACCTATTAATTTTGTAACGTTACACTGTCAAGGTGTGAATTACTTGTTATTGTTCAGAAATGACATCACTGCACTTCGTGCAAACCCACAGGTGCACAGTCTCCCTCAGAAAGTGTCAAATGGTATGAATGTCAATCGTTTCTGTAGTAGCATACTGGTTGTATAAACACCTGACATCCTCTCTTACATCCAGCTCTGCTAGTTTTACGTTTGATGCTGAATTCCAGCTCTCATGTTGATTCATTGATTGCAGTGTCGGTCTTTTACAGGTAATCATTAATTGTCCTTATTATATCTCCCTTATCAAAATCAAATGTCGCCATTATGGATGCTTTCAAGGCTAGTCTGAAATATTACTTAAAAGCACAAAACTCACCACCACCATTACTAGAAACTGTACTCAGAATTGACCTACCCCGGGAGCTACAGAATATAATAAAATTTTATAAACAAGAAACAGACAATAACAATTACAATAGCAAATGCAAACAAGCAAGGATAGACAAAATTTAATCGATTAAAGAAGGTTAAACGCACTAAACATAAATAATTTGACAAATACTAAACAGATATATTTTAAATAATTCTATTTCAATAAATGAAATAGAAAAAGAAACACTGACCCAAAATCTGCAAACTCCTCAAAGAAAACACAGTGTAAAGAAAGATATTAAAAAATCATGGAAAGGAGTACACCATGTACACTATAGACATTATGAAATGCTGGAGAATGTGCAGCCAAGAAGAACCAGCCAAAGAAAATGCAACAGATGTAATTTACTAACTGGAATAAACAGCACTGTATATTCAAATTATTATTATATAAACCAATAAAACGGTATTGAATCAGTTCTACAAATTAACGGTTCACATGAAACAAGGGACGTTTTGGGTTTTACCCTTCGTCAGCCAAAGTTACAAACATGTGACAAGGACAAGAATTACATATAGGTACTACAAAAACATACAATGATGAGAAACATACACATGAAGTTGACGGAAGGAACATTTTTTTTAGGTTAAGTCTGATCAGCAGTTCCTTTTTGCATTCACATCAGCAGAAGTAAAGAATGTAACACAGAAGACAGTAAGTGACACTATCTGTACCATGATGATCTCAGGCAGAACAATTATCATAAATTTACCTCACACTGTGTAGACCATGTTCATTTTGTTTGCGCCATATCTTTATAATAATGTTATAAGTATAAAGCGATTATTTTTTAGACCTTGTTTGTTTCTTTATACATTTTACCTTTATAATTTCTTATTGTTTTTTATCTGTATATTTTTATAAATCTTGTTTGCACCTTCATGTGAAGATTGTTTTACCTGTTTTTTTTATCTTACTACCTTCATAGATTACGGTTGCTTTTACAGTCCTGTTTACTTTTTTATTTTTATGAATTGTTCATACGAGTATCTTGTTAAAAATGATTATTGTTTCCCCTTGTATTTCAACTTTGAAAGATTATGGTTTACCTCCTGCATCAGCTTTAACTTAATTATCACTCACAATGGTTGCGCAAATAGCATTTCCACTTTTATAAAGTCTACTGATGGTAGATTTGCTAAATATTTTACCAGTTTTACCATCTTGCCTTGTTTAAAAGTTTCCTTTGACTAATTCTGCTATCATTCTTTCAGGTTTTGTTTTGCTAATTCTATAATGCTGCATCCTTCATGTTCTTCTCTTACTAATCCAACCATCATATTTACCTTCAAATAATCTTTCCATTATGTATTCTCCAAGGTTTCTATTACTACTCTTTTGTGTTCTGTTTTCTTTAGGATTTAATTTTATTGAAGATACTTTAATACATTCCTTAAGGTTTGGTTTTGCTAATTCTGTGGTGCTGTAATTGTCAAGGTTTGCCTGTAATAATCCTACCATCCTGTATTCTTTGAGATTTTCTTTCATTAATCCTGTTGTGTGCTTTTTGGAGGAATTCTTTACTTATGATTTTACAACCAAGCAATGGTCAAGTTAACATTTGTTTTGGAATCAACATTTAGATACAACAGTTTTAACATTTGCCGCTCTCAGAAGCTAAAAGATGTTATCCAGAGCAGTGTTTTACAATAATCATGTACACCTTATGAGAGTTAAGTCCTAGTTTTACCGTGTACCTTTCTCAGGCGAAGATAATTTGGGGGTAGTTTTAATAATACTGTTTTATCTTAAGGTTGTTGATTGTATGTGATAAAAGCTATACAGTATTTACTGTATACAGCAATCCCCTGCTTAACGCTGTTAATTCATTCTTGAAAACTTGAGCGCTAACAGTAAAAGGGGAATCCCGTTACACGCTCATTGAGAATATGGTGTTAGTCCCATATTTTCTTGACCTTCGGCACACTAGGGGTGATGTGGTCAGCATCACGCCGGCCACCTTAACCTTCCCAGAGTTGCTCTGGTACCCAATTTTTTAGGCTGGGTTGACCCCAGAGCCGTTTGCGGTCTAAAAAATCTCACTTCAACTGGGTAACAGTAAAAGCGCCAAACAAAAATTGATTTCCCATAGGAATTAACAGAAATCAAAATAAGTCGTTCCCGAAGACTAGAACGCTGTATCAAAATTAAGTAAAAAGTGATCGAAAAAAAAAAAAAAAAAAGAATTAAATAGTTAGCATTTATAAGCCACATCAGACATTTTGAACACAAACCAAATATTTTGTATATACTGTACTTAAAAAAAAAAAAAAAAAAAAAACAATAATCATCATCATGTAGCATGTCCTTTGCAGAATGTCTCTCTTATCACAGCCCGCCTGAAAGACTCTCGATCTCTAGCCAGCCTTCCCACCTCCTCCATTGTTGTATTCAAGGTGTCTTCAATGTCCTGTGTCCACCGTGGTCTTGGTCGGCCCCTGCCTCACCTTCCAGGTACCATACCCTCCATCACTGCTCTTTCTAAACCACTATGACGTTTAATGTGGCCAAAGTATTTCAGTTTCCGGGACATGATATTGTTTATCAGCCAGTTTTCCTCGATGTTCAGGTCGTGTAGGATGTCTATATTTTTCTTCTTCTTGGTCCAAGATATTCTGAGAATTTTTCTGCTAACACTTTGCTTCGAAAGATTCAATTTTTTTCTTTAATGTTTGTGTGATCCAGGATTCACATCCGTTCATTGCCGCTGGAAAGATGCACATTCTCAGAAGTTTTACTTTATTCATTTGCTGGTGTTATGCCATAGGTTCTTCATTTTATTTAACCTCTGCATTGCTATGGCCAGTCAATATATAAACAATATTAAAGGACTTTAATCGCTGCCACTTCCCTCGCTTTTGGCTACAGTTGTCTTCATAATCAGACGTCTGGTTAGCAGAAGGTTTTGTAGGTGTTGAAAAAAGTTGTTCTTCCTCCAGAGGTAGAAGGCACGGCTGTATGATCAATAGAGGCAGAAAATATTTGAGGAGACTAAAAAATACAAATCGAGCTTCCTTTGCTCCCTTCTTTTTCTCTTCAAGAAACACCTTGTAGCAAGTTAGATCTTGTTGTATGTTACAGATTACAGTAGAACTGCGTAAGATCGGGGGATTGCTGTATAGAAATAATAATTGAAATGAAGTGAATTATAAAAATATTCTGACAGGACAGTGGATACACAAGGTGGATTGTAGCAGCTTGAAATTAAAGTATGCTTGTTTTTAGACAGTGAAGAAAACATTTTTAATGCTTAATATTTTATTCTTGAAATTGTAAATAAATGTGTACATTTTAAAAGTACATCATTCTTGTACATTAAATTATAATGAATTGTTTCTGCAGCTAAAAAAAAAAAGTATGACAAAGTAAAATAAAAAATTCTGTGGTATACCCCTTGAAAATAGTAAGTGGCATAGTAGTTCCAAGTGGTGGTCCTGGGAACAGGCTGCATCACTGAAGTCTGGCTGAGTGAGTAGGGATCGAAGATGGAAGGCTAACCCGGTCCCAAAAAAGCCGTGCTGAAGTAGGATGTGTCGGCCGAAAGGCGCAAATATTACAGCTTCGCTGTAAAAGGACACAACGCAACCAACGTCCTTTTCAGGACGAACGAAGAAGAAGAACCCTTTTTGCATACTTTTAGGGGTATGTATTCCACATCTTCGGAAACACTGATCTAGACTGTAATTTTTTTCTGCTAAGATGTATTTATTTATTAACTTGTCTAACAGTAACCTCTCCTCCTCTACTAACTGCATGTGAAAGAAATTAAGTTACATTAATTTTTTTACCATTAACAATTTCATCTTATGTTTCTAACATGTGATTCCCAGCAAATATCAGATACGTACATTGCCATGCATATGCTAAAACATGAATGTTATATTCTTGTTCCTTACTGTGATAAAACTATAATGATGAAACTAGTGACAGAATTTAGATTGTCTGCTTTCATTTGTTCCATGTGTAGATTTTAGTTTCAACTGTTTTATATTAAAGATAGTGAGTTTTGAACTCTCATATGAGAGACACAACTGGAAGGTTCTCTGGAAAATTTTCTACAAGGGCATCCCTAAAATATGTCTATTGGGTAATTGTGAAATTATATTGTATATTTGAAGTTTTCTCTCTGCTTTTATGCACCCTTGTGACGATAGTATACATAAAATGTGACATCTGTAAGTGATTAACCGTATGTCGGTTATTGTAAATTTGATCTTTTCTTGAACTAAAAATTAACAGGTCTCTATTGTGGATGTGCAGATTCAGATATGTGGTAATTTGATAACAAGATAACCGGTTTTCTTAAATGTTATGTTAAGTCACGTTCTTGTGTAATCGTAATACTATAGTCTTTTGTTATCTGTCTCTGCCAGGATTGATACTTTTTTTGTTGTTGACTTTGTCGCATTGGATAAAGAATTGTTAGATTTTGTTACACATTCTAAAAGGTGGCATAGTATTTGTTTCACAATTTCAGTGTGGTAGAGGACTGTCAGATGCTTTTATCACATATGGATACAGGAAATGCTAAACTTTGTTACATATTCTGAAGTGGCATAGTATTCGCTTCGCAAATTCAGTGTGAAGGGTTCCACTGTCCAACTCCATATTATAATGGGAAAGCATCATCTGGTTCAAACCCACCTATTCTCAAAACTGGAACACGCCGTATATGTTATACAAGGAGATTGACATAAGTCTTGGGCCTTGTGGTGGGTTTTGATGTTCAGAAGGTTGGTTTGTGGTAAAGTTGTACTTGAGTGAGGTCAATCTGTGAAGGCCCCTGATGTAGACAATTGATAGCTGTGTTTCAGAGAACCTTGCTGATAACCACCTACGATCTCACTCAAAGTTATATTTTGGCCCAATATGATTGAGAGCTATGTTAGTGTCTAGGGTAATGTAAGAGTGATGTTATAGGAATTCAATACAAACACATACAGATACTAATTGCTATTATGAACTTAACTAACACCAGTGGGTAAATTTATAGTTTGGAATTTTTTTTTTTTCTCAAATTTATTTGTCCTGAACCGAAATTTGTTTTGGCCAGGACCACAACTCAAGTGAATCAATAGATATATATTTACAAATATAAATATATTTACATAAATAGGACCATATGTCCAAGGCACATTGTTACAATTAAAATCTTTCAAATATTATTACTTAATATATGATGACTACTGGTATTTGGAGACAGGTTGGGGATTTATCCTCATTCCACTGTTCTTTTGTTAATCATCTCACTGTTTATTTAATCCTTGGGTGGAAAAGTTTTTTTGGTATACAGGAGATTCGCTTAATGTTTATGATAAGTTGTCCCAGGCCAGATATTATGACTTATCTGGACCCAGGGATCACAGCAGTTGTCGTAGAGTCGGCCACAAGTCACAGTCTCCTCTGGTCTCTCAAATGCTTGAGTACTGAATTAGTAAGAGGGACTCCTCACAATAGTGTAGGCTTTCTCACTCAGACAATTCATTGACACCAGATAAGTGCCAGCAGAACCCCTGTAGATGAAAGTTATGTTCCTGTCTTAACTTCACATTAATTCCACCCAATTTACAAATAATAATACAATTTAACAAAAGAACCTGGTCAGCTCTTTCTGACCAACCTTACTTCTCCACTCTAGATTGATGGAACAATTTATACCAGTTTTCTCTTCTTTTCCTAATAGTTGTTACGCCTCTGCCATTTGCACTGATCTTTTTCCATAAAATATGATGGGTGATATGATTCATGAAGACCCCTGCATGTCTTTTGGTATCTACCTCTCTCTGGTAGCTAATTATATAATAGATACCCTATAGGCCCTGTCTGAGTGCTGGGGACCTATGTACTTACTAATCATGATGGATTTTCATCTAACATTTTCTCACATTCCAATTTATTTTAAATATAAGATAATTAATATTCTCCTTACCACAATATTCAATGAAAAGCACACAATTAATACGTTGACTAGCAATGGAAATACACTTTTGTTCCTTCTGCCTTTGTCCAGACTGCTGAGATAATATGGTCTACAGCAATGCTGCTCTCAACGCACCTGCTTCAACTAAGGTTTTGAAAAAATGGCATCTAAGCCTTTCAAGTTTAAATGCAGCTTTGGTAAGCTGACCAATGACTATGCATATCTCAATTGTAAACAAGTCTTGCAAAATAAAATTCAAACTTTCCCTTTGTCACTCAGTTAATATATTTTTATTTTGAGGTCGGCCAATAATATTTCGCCTTCCTTCAAAATCCATCCAATCCAATCTCTCGTACCTTCTTAGTCTTTATTTCCCCAAAGTTTTACCAAAAATATGCCCAAAAAAAATCAAGCAGGCATGACTTGTCCTGACAGTCTGTCCGATCCACTATAGTATTATTACCAATATTTGATTATTTAATGGACTATTTGTGTAACTAACACCCTATTCTTGCTCAGGAAGTCCTAAGGTACACGAAGATATAATTTTTATGGGGCTAGGTGGCTTGAGCTGGGTCGACCCAGCCCCAAATGGGTACCAGAGCTACTCTGGGAAGGTTAAGGCGGCCGGCGTGATGCCGACCACATCACCCCTCGTGTGCCGACGGTCAAGATAATATGGGCCTAACACCATATTCCCAATATGCCTAAATGGGCGTGTAACGGGTTCCTTTACCTTTACCTTTTTTTTAGGTGGCTTGGTTCAGAATTCTATATTTTTTCTACAATAACCAACCTATTCATGTCTTTTTGCACTAATTTCAAGCTAATTACGAGAGTCTCTCGTAGTACGTGAGAATTACGTCATAAATGCTGTCTGCATGACCCAATTGTCTACATGTTCTAACTTTTACATCGTATTTTGAAAATCGCCCTAGGCAAGGCTAGCAAGTTGGTTTTATTTTTAGAAACAGTGCGAGACGCGATTAGCATTGGGGGTCATCTATCCGTTCCCCACCCTCTCTCTACTATGTCTTTTAGGCAAATACTTAGTTGAACTTGGGAAGTGTTTCGTTTATCTCAAGGACAAATTTGAAAACTTGGGTACCCTTTTTGTTCGGCTAATGCGTTATCAACTAATGGTGTTGGGAGCCCGGGGTTTTCCATTGCATGCTGGCAATTTTGGATTCGGGGTCATAATGGTGTACCCAAGTCTCATCTACTATCACCATGGTCTCCAAAAAATTTTTTGACTGACACTTTTTGAGCAACTGCTGACAGCAATTTACCCTCGTTTGCTTCTGTTCACGTGTCAACAGTCGCGGAACCCAGCGTGCACACACTTTTCTCATGTTAAGTCTGTTGTGTAAAATTCTATAAACTGTTCTTTCATTTAGTTTTACTCTACTAGCTATCTCCACAATTGTCATTTTTCGATCCTGGTCAATGATTTTCTTCATTCTTGTTGCATTTTCATCGTTGCACTCTGAGACTGGTCTACCAGATCTTGGCAGATCAGCAACATTTGAGCGGCCGCACTTAAACTGTTGACACCAGTTTTTTACCAAAGTATATGAAGGACAAGAATCACGAAACACTGGTTCCATCTCCCTGTGTATTTCTGTAGGTGTTTTTCCCCTCTTTGGAGCAGCAGATCCAGTCAATAAGGTGCATTGCGCCGTGCACCGTAGCTGGAAAACCCATTGACGAAACAAACGCGTACTTCACACATTCAGTGCAAATATGATGAACTTTAAATGTGCCAAGTTTCATCTTCCTCCTGTGACTCCTTCATGGTCAGGCCCAAGACTTATGTCAATCCCCTTGTATATAAACTGGCCTGTAGCCATCTGGCTGTTTAAACTGATGTTGTTTATTAAAACATTCGCTGCCAGATTATTTGTTTTATACCAGGGTTTCATTTTATACGAGGGTTTCTTACCCTTTTTGATTGTCTAGCGAAAGCAGTGGCCCTCTTTGATTGTCCAATGAAGGATATGGACGCTTTTGACTGTCCAATGAAGGCTATGGATCCCTTCTTGGAAAAAAAAATGTACATAAAAGAATAATTTAAAATTTTAGGTTATGTACACAGACCCCCTAGAATTTGGGTATCCGTGGATGACGAGGTTAAGTAACCCTGTTTTATAACTTTTAACATTTCTGTGATCACAATCTGTTACCAGAATTGTATTTGTTAAAGAATATAACGTGATGATGATGTAAAAAGAAACCCTTATAAGCTGTGCCTTTTGATAATTGTTTCAATGGTTCTACATTGATGCCTGTTATGAATAAATGTTGTCTGGATGAACTGATCTACTTCTGCCCCCTTTTTTTTTTACTTTCGTTACATTTTGGCTCTTTCACCTTCAAAATTCTTGCAACTGTTTGTCTATTTTAATTATTTCATCTTAAAAACTCTTCTTGCTGTTTAATTTTTCATGATTTGTCTTCAAAATAGTAAGCTGAACTGTGGAAAAAAGAAATGTAAATAAGTGAAACATTATAGCAATGGCTAAATTGTATATACAAAATACAGAATTGCAAGAACTATACAACAGCCATGTTTCAATGTTTTCTAAGTTTTATGCCAGACATAAAAGTTATATAAAAAGTAAAGATTTAAAATTGTAAGTAGTGAAAATTGATAAATGGTAGGCACTAGAAAGAAAGAGAGAGAGAGGAAAGAACGGACTGAGGAGGCCATAAGACAATAGAAAAGATACAGAAGTGATAGGCACTCCGAGGGTTCGAACCATCCTCTTCCTTTCTTTCCTACGAGTGTTGCACATTACCTATTTTCGTTAATTATTTACTACTCACAGGCCTGAGATTTCCTTCTTAGTTTATTTTTGTGTTTAAAAGAATAAGCTATTTTTCACAATAGACTTGAGACACCTTCCGTTCACCAAGCTAAAGGTAGGAATTACTGATGAAAATATAACTGTGGTGCCGATACAAATGACTACCCAACATCTGCTGCAGGAAAGTCTGCCATAAGAGGAACAAAGAAAGCACTTATGGTCATACCAGTCCAGGATAAACTCTAGGGAGATGGCAGCAACATGATTTTGACAACAAATTTCTTCAAATATAGTCAGGGTGTTTAAAAAAAAAAAAACATAGATATTTTGTATTGTTATTTAAGCTACTTACACTGAAGTAACTTTGTGAGATAACATTCCAATTTAGAATTGTGTAGTGACTTACCAACTGTCAAAACTATTGAAACATCCAAATATCAGATAGACACTAAATGGCCATTGATAAATAGTACATTCTTGCTGACTCTTTGCTATAAGTGTCAAGCATGATTGTAAAAACTACATCCTGCATCGAGTAGAGAGGCAGAACATTAAGTGTTCTGGCCATCTCATAAGAATGGAAACTGTTCAGATAACTCTATGTGCCTACAACTGTAGAAAATCTGTTTTTAGGGCAAGGAGAAGATCAAATGGCAAATGGGTATTATTACAGAAATCCTACAAGATGTAGGTCTTCGTGTCTCTTCCCAACCTCCTGTCCTCAATACTGTGTATTAATTTTGTTGTTGACAAATTTCCAAGCCATATTGGCTCTTTTTAGCAGCCCACATTATTCTTAATTCTTCTGTAAAACCACTTCTGTGTCCACCATGGGTCACTCTGTTTGTCTACTGATTGTCCATGGCTCACTTCCATATGCCAGGATTGACTGTATATAACACTGAAGAATTCCTTTACTTGACAAAGATTTTTTTGCATAAAATACTCTTCATTTTATTGAACACCATTTTAACCTGGGCTATTCTACTTTCTATCTCTGAGATGAATCTTCCATCTGATGTTACTAACGGGCCTAGGTATTTGAATTTATTGACCTTTTTCAAATCTGCCTCATTTTCTTTAATAATGCATCCTTGAGAAGTCCTTTTCTTCAGAATGACCATCACTTTTGTCTTTTTTAGGCTAAGGCGAATATTTGTACTGCCATTATCAATTTTCTTTTAACTCTTGTTCACTTGTTGCTATTAAGACTATCATCTGTGAATTCAATTTGTTAATTATTTCACTATCTGGTCGGGAAATAGAATGATACATACATTCTGTATTTTTTGTTTAGGATACAACATCCCGATCATTGTTATTAATATGACATCGTTTGTACAGTTTGCCAAAAACTTTATATTGTGCATAATAATAGCACATTACATAATATTAAAACTTATTCATATTTTAATACTGCTTTACTGTCACTTTGTAATACTGAATTTTTACAGTGTGTAAATGTTGCTGATTGTTATATTAATATTGCTAGTATTTGATTCAACATTCTAATGCTAAAATGGTTATATTTATTTTAACATGATGCAAATCTCTACCCTAATTGTTTTCAATTTTATTTGGGATATATGTTAAAATGTCTTCATATTAATTATGAATGAGTTTACTTCTCATGCTTATTCTGTGCGCTAGCCTCTCGGGCAAAGCTGCCAGGTTCAAAACATGGTGACATAATTTTTTTTTTATATGACTGAGGCAGTATCTGTAAAGATGTTTAATAAATATATCACATGTAAGTATTCCATGTTTGTATATTTTTATCTACTTGACTGAGGCTGTAACTGTGACACTGTTTAATAAATATATCATATATATGTATTTATGTGTTTTTATATTTCTGTTTGTTGGAATATAATACCGACAGTACTGTGTTTGTAACAGTAAGGCATGTGGTTACCAACAAGCTCTGTTGATAAAGAGGTGTTTTTAAGTGTCCGTTAGTAAAACATCAGCAAAGATAATAGAAAATAAACCATTATGAATTAAAATTGATTTGCATATCAATGTGAAGTGTAAACTTCCACCACTAGAAAAGTCAGAGTGACCACAGATAAAACTCCAGAATTAAGATGCAAGAAACAGCTTTTTCATTAAGAACACATGTTGATAGCATTACAAGGCAGTTATTGTTCTGGAACCTGCAAAGTAAGAGGAGGTGACGTTAAAAAAAAAAAACCTATGGAGAAGAGAATTATAGAATGAAATTAAAAAACATGGAAAGTTGTTGTTGAAGGCATGTGCTCCTTGGGAAACTGAGGAGTAATGATGAATGAAACAGCTCTTTAAGTATTTTTAAAGTGGATTCTTCTTTTCCCTTTTTCTTTGCTCCACATGGAGCATGCAGACAACACTTCAGCTGATTCCCTTGCAGGAAGCCTGCATCAAAGCATCCATGTCTTGAACTTGTGGTTTCTGTAGCAACTTGTTTAACACAATATAAGGCTGCCAGCCTCTATACACAGCCTCACATTAGTCATATTTTAGTCCGAAAACAGACGATACGTCAAGGCCTAAAAACCCAACCCCTGCAGACCCAAGAGGAACAGTCCCAACTAAGATGGTTTGGCCATGTCTGCAGAATGGGAGAAGATCGGCTACCATGACAAGCATGGGAAAATAAGAGCCAGGGATCCAGACCTCCAGGACGACCCAGAGTCCGCTGGGAGGACAACATTAGACAATCTTTGAAGAACCAAGGATTAGAATGGAACAAGGCCAGGAGGAAAACAGCCGATAGGATAGTCTGGCGCTCTCTCTTCCAAACCTCTACACCTCACTGTAGAAGGGGAACGACTAAGTAAGTTAGTGCAAAAAGATTATTTAGCTGTCTGTAAATTTATTTTAGATTACTTACATTTATAGTGACAATTAGTGATCTGCAGAATTAAAGGTTCTTTTCAAAAGACCATGACCTCTAAAAAGGTTGCAAATCTTGGTGCTGTGGTCTAAAGCGGCAGTTGTTGGTCTGCTACTCATGACAGATGCAGTTCTCGCTAAAATGTTGCTTATTTCTATAGTGGTATGATAGAATCACCAGTGTGGAACTACGAGAGAAATGAAAGACCAGTGGAAGCAGAGGTAGCAAATACCACAGATGTATAGGACACGCAGGGAGTCGGTACTGTAAGCATCACTGTGCAGTTTTTATTCTAGAACCAAAAGAACAAGACACAAGAGACGTTGAAGACAAAGAAAATGGATGAGGAAAACAAAGAAATGCAATCGAATGCCAAAGACAGGTATGCTTGGTTGAAAGCCTGTGATTTATAAGGAGCTAAAAATATAAGTTATATTGTCCTTCCCCTTTCACTCATCAGACCTTTGTTGTTATTTTGATAGTCTATGAGGTTGTTGGTGCCCATTGATCTAAGCTTTCCACATATCACTCTGCAGCTGTATTTTCAATAAGACCCTCGTTAATATGTCATTTGTTTTCTTCTCTGTCCACGATATTCTCAGTATCCTTCTCAAAAATCACATTTCCACTGCCTCCAATTTTTTCACCATTTGGTTACTCATTGTCAAACATTTACATCCATATAAAAGAACGCACCACATGTAGCCCCTTAGTAAGCGAATTTTTGTGCTTATGGTAATGTGGTGATAACATAACATACACAAATGTCAAGATTTAGGCCAAACTGATCAAAATTTATTTATTATCCAACAAATTAATTATGCAATGAATGAAAGTATGTAAACTATGATACAGTTTTCTATTCACCTATAATCTATATTTCAGTCTACATAAAATAAGTACTAAACAGTAATCAAAATATGATCCTCAATGTTCTCATAGCAAGGGGTAACAGATCCAATCCAACTGTTCTCATGACAGTTACTTGTATTAACTACTACAGGCCAAGATAAGCAATACGGCTGGACTCCACAGGAGCACAGAGATTTATAAGGGCAATGGAAATGGACCACTGCGATAGAAAATGAAAGGCAGAAGAGGTTGAAACTCAGGGCTGAACTGTAATGGGCAGTTCCTGTCTCTGCCTGGTCACCTCTGGGCGTGAAGGGAATTTATAGCTTGCTGTATAGTTAACTAGTGAAAACCAATAGAGAGGGAATCAACTTATTGGCTTACACTAGACCGATCCATTCTGAAAAACATTGGACATGCTTCAAAATGAGCAATGACACTAATAAACAAAATCCTCAACATAACAAACATTTATTTTTTTAAAAAGGGTGGTGGTGATAGGGAGGGGACAATCAATGTCTGTAATATCTTAATAATGAGGAGGGGAAGAGGAAAACAAAAGAAAAGCACCCTTAACACATACAACAAACAAAACATTAAATAAACAAGAAGGTGATAACATTTTGTGATAACATAAGTAAACGCCATCGTTATAAATTTAAAACACAAATAAAAACGCGATAATTTTGTTACAAAAACAGAATTAACTGTTAATATTTTAAAAATAATATTTTTTTTAAAGTACACATCCAACAATAGGAGGGGAAACCCGAGGCCTGTAAACAGTAAATAAATAAACAAACAACACACGTTAGTGACGATTCGCTCCCGTGGCTAGGCGGTGGGTGCCGTTCGGAAGGTCCTGGTTCGATCCCGGTAAGCCTATCACTTCTGTTGTTTTTCTGTTGTCTGGTCTTCTACTTCTTTATTTTCCCACTGAGTGCCTGATCATACATTTGAGTGTTGTTTGTTTATTTATCCAACAATAGACAAACTTCATAATAAAAATCACACAAAGACAAAGAAAAACTTTCTTTTTGGGGCATCTGATTAGGCAAGCATGTTGGATGGGGAAAAAGTCATTCCACAATAACAAGGATTGCTCTACTTATATTTTCTTTAATTTCTCTGTTTTCTCCCATCACAATTTTTAACTCTTCTCACAGAAAGTAACAACTTTGCTTTACTTTATTAGTTTCAAACGGTGCAGTCTGTGGAACCACCATGTACAAAGATGGCTGTACTCAAATGAACAAAACTGAGAATTACCAACATTTTAAAATGGCAAAGAAAGCTAAATTGTTTAATCATCAATTGTGTTTTTTTAATTCAGTCCGTCTATTCTACTACACAACAACAAAAAATGTCTGAAATACATATACCTGTATATTACAGAAATGATATAAATACAAGATGTTAAAGTGCTGTCTTTGTATTTTGTGTGATTTACATAGCACTGGTGGAAAAAAACTGAATTAACTAATCAATCTGCCACACACATGACAATTCTTCAGCAACTGCAACACCAACACACAGCCAGAAGTGCTAAGTAAGATAATCATAACGTTTGGTTCATTAGATAAGTCTTTACATCTCATAGAAAAATCAGAGCATGGCATTAACACCAATACAATATTTAAACAAAACTCCCCAATGTATGCCAGCTAGGATAATCTACTGGACTCCCTTTGTAACCTTTGGCCATAAACTCGAGAAACTAAGTTCCATGTGTCCATGTATCTGTCCATACACATGGCAATGCATTTCTGAGGAATAAAGTGAAACATAGACAGCATATTAATAGAACTTTAGCCAACATTTTCATAATGATGAGGACGTATTTCCTCATCTGGAGTTAACCATGAAAGATCAACATTCTTTTGAAGTACAGGTCTGTCTCCTATTATCCGATATCACCGTGGAAAACTTTGTTTCAGAAACCGAATTTTTTCGACCAAAAGTCACCCAAAATGTGTTTAAAAAGAGCCCAAAGAAACTTGATTTTCAGAATATTTCTGTTTTCGGCAAGAAGGATACGGACCTACATATTAAAAAAAAAACCCACTGAGGAAGAGAAATATGTTCTAACAATAAGACGATGAGGTCTCCAAGTGTCAAAACATCCCTTAGCTACTTGTGGCCACTGGCCCTTAAAGTGCCAAAAAAAAAAAAAAAGCAACCGATGTCCACTTAATACACAAGGGTGCCCCCCCAGAGGAATGATTTTAAACATCTGATTTTTGTTTGGATAGTTTATCTAGATCTCATATATCCTTTGTGTGTTAAAACTTAATTTAATTCTGTTATAAAGGTGCTGGTTCGAAACCTAGGCATCATGGTCCAGTCTACCCAGCTGTAAATGGGCACCTGCCTCTGCTGTTGAGTTAAGGAGGGAAGAGGTGGCGAGGAAGAGAACTAGTCACCCCCACCTCTTGAAGCTGGCCCTAGTATTGTTAAGTCTCAAACACTTCACTTCCTTGCGGCAGTATCTGCTATGGGACAACCTTTACCGTTACCTATTCTTCTTCTTCTTCTCGTTCGCTGTTGTTTAGAAATGTCTACACAAGAAGTCCGGTTTTCTGGATGTATGTTGCTGTGGTTGAAAGTTCTTCAAGACTCCCAAACAGCTTTGTGTGGATGTGCGTCTCTGTGGGCCAATGTTACCTATTATTTCCAGGTCTGTCAGTACTTCATAATGATTTCACATTCGAGGTGTCACTGCATGTGCTCAGATTCACCGTATCTCATCATCTAAATACTTCATGTTCCCCACGGAACATAGGGCTGTAATTGTTGCTCACCACCAATCTCTCTTTTGTGCTGCCACCTTCAGCTCTGCCCATGATATCCCTGTGAGTTCCTCTACTACAGTTCTTCTCTAGGTTCTCTCATCTCCCCATTCTTTAAAGAAAATCCTTCACCTTTCAACTCCCATAGAAGCATAGGCCAACAAACTTATGAACACAGTACAGATGTCAACCGAAATGTTTCATTATTTAAATCAAGTTAACAAATCAAGAAAATAAATATTACACACACATAAAGGTATGTTTTCAGGCACTCGTGAATAATAAAGAAGTAGAAAACTAGACACAACAGAAAAACAACAGACGTGAGGGGCTTACCAGGGAATCAAACCCAGGACCTTCCGTGTGGAACCCTCGCCTAGCTATGGAAGCGAATCACATTATCCACCCTGCCAGCTATGCACCAAAAGTCTGTTTACAAAGCTACACAAAATTACAATTGCTATTTAACTAGTAAACTCAACATTACAACACTGAGTTAGCCACACCAAGTGAACTTATTTAACTTTGTAACTTTTGTTACAAAAAATTGTGTTACTCTTTCTGATTATTCAATTATTGTTTATAAAATTTATTTTTACTGTTATTTATAAATGCACCGTATGCTCAGTCTTACTATAAATACGTGCATAGCTGGCAGGCAGGATAGTGTGATTCGCTTCCACAGCTAGGCGGGGTTGCCGCACGGAAGGTCTTGGGTTTGATTCCCCGGTAATCCACTCACGTCTGTTGTTTTTCTGTTGTCTAGTTTTCTACTTCTTTATTATTCACAAGTGCCTGAAAACATACCTTTATGTGTGTGTAATATTTATTTACTGTTTACAGGCCTCGGGTTTCCTTTCTTTATGTGTTTATAACTAACCAAGAACATAGTACAGATGTCAACTGAAATGCCCTGTATTCAGAAACAGAAATCCTAAAGTAATCTCCGAAAACTCACTTGTTCAGAGTTATCAAGAGTGGTTCCAGGCTTAGCTATACACTTTTTGTAAGTGTTACATTGCACGAATATTATTATTATTACTATATGGCAGTGCCCTGTGCAAATCTCAGGGGGTCTCTGATGAGACAAAAATAGAATAAGACCACTACGACCTCAAGCTTGTCGTACAAGTCAACTAATATGAGGTTGTGCACAGGGCCAGCATCATGTAAAACAAACTGTCACAGAAGCCACCGCTTCAAGAGCATGTGACTGCTTGGTGCAGGCTTCCTGCAAGGGAACTAGCTACAGATGGCTCCATGATCAATAAGGAGCACAAAGGAAAATGATCTACTGAAGTGAGTCCTGGCCAATGAGTAAAAAGTATGCAATAATCATTACAGGCAAGAGAGAAGAGACCAAAAAAATAACGGCTAGCTTGACAACACTAGGACATAGGAAGAGATCAACAACAGAACTGATGGACAGAGGGAAATGATGACCAATACCTCAAGGCATGGCACCTAACCTGGCCTGAAATGGACACTTGTGCATGAAGTAAAGATAAAATGGTACAACAGGAATATTGATATGGGAATGAGAGAAAGGCACAGAATAGTGTTGGAGCCAATAAGTATACAAATACAGTGCAACCTAAATAAGTAGTAGTCGTTGGGACCATCTTAAATACTTCTATTTATTTGAAATTTTGCTGTGGTCATTTACGTCAGAATAAGAGGTAAAGCATGAAGCAATTATTTTAACCACTCAATAACAAGTATTTTGATTTTGCAAGTAACTTGCATCCTTTAAAGTTTTATAAATCAATTTAGCGAAGCCTAAAATACAGTGTCATGTTAATTATTAGTATAATAGTAGTAAGTATAAAAAGGCTCAAATCATGTTTTGCCTAAGTGTTTTTGCGTGCTCTTTTAACGGTTCCCACACAGATTCCTAGACCAGTAACTATAGCAGGACAAGTGAGCCGATGTAAGAGTTACTGTCCTGACTCTCAAGTACGTTTCTGTTGTCTTCTGTTTTCCTTCTTTCTTTTTTTTTTTAATATATAAGGATCATTGATGGTGTGAGGATAAGGGGTAGTCTGATGAGGTGCTCATACGGATGATGGCAGATAATTGGTGGACTGGTGTCATCCTGGGCTTTCTCACCGCTTTTCACCTTGTTAACAAGGCAGTTATGAAAGACTACCTTTTTTCTTTTAATTTTTTGTTTGTTTTTTTTTAAGTGGAGGGTGCACACACACACACACACATACATTCACCTATACTGTATTTGGACTGAGCGGACGGAGAAGATATTATATTTAGATATCGGCAGGCCCCTAATCAGATTTTATTATCTTGAATGTAAGAAAGTAAAGTAAAGGATCCCATACACGCCCAATGAAGCATATTTTCTTTACCATCGGCACACTAGGGGTGATGTTGTCAGCATCACGCTGGCCGCTTTTTAACCTTCCCAGAGTTGCTCTGGTACCCAATTCATTAGGTTGGGTTGACCCCGGAGCCGTTTGCGGTCTAAAAAATCCCTCCTCAACTGGGGATTGAACCATGGACCACCGAGCTAGGAAGCCAGTGCGCTAACCATGGTTCCATCTTGAATGTACTACATTATATATCCTATTTATATCCCATCTTTGTCTTTAAAAAAAAAAAAAGTAAAGGGGAAGAATAGTGGAACAAGGTCAGCCATTCTGCCCGAATGCCATCGATACCGCACACGTAATAACATCTCTTCGACACACTGTAAAATACTCACTATTAACACTAACCAAAATCCGCCCCGAACACCCCACACCCTATTTCTGCGTGACTGTGAGCAAACACTCCTCAGCTTAGAGGCTTTTATTTGTTTCCAACAGTGCAAGCTCGAAAAAGCGTCGGATTTTGGGCCAAGTTTAGTGCGCGAACTGCAGCAAAATTATGTATCAAAGCGATAGCAGACGTGTTCTAAAACAAAAATGCGGACATGGACCTAACCTCAGCCCCCCCCCCCCCCCAATACCGTTAAAAACGAAAATGTAGGCAAAGGCTTAGGCCTAGCCCCACCCAAAAAAAAAAAAAACGTTAAACGCGAAAATGTACACACAGACCTAACCTTAACCCCCCCAACCCCATCTCCCCCCCCCCCCCCCCAGTGTTTCGCGCATTAGCTGAATGTTCAGTGCCGGAGCCTTTTAACTTTATTGGATAGGCCTACGCCGATCAAGCACATAATTCCAAGCTGACTGCATCAGAATAGGTGTCCATCGCCGGTCGAGGTCGTTTGTGCCTCAAACGGTCATGATTTATATATATCATCTCGTACATAGGCCTAACAGTGTAAACGCTGTAATTACATAGCCTACATTTTTCGTAATAATAGCCACTTGCCTAAAATAGACCAATATGGCAGCCTCCGGTTCACTATGCTTCCCTTCGGCCAAATAAAAAAAAACCAAAACCCTAACTACAATCCTAATCTTAACGACGTCGGCGACTTATTTGAGTGACATCAAAGAACACGACCCAGTCTTCATTTCAACCAAAGTAGTCTCATAAGCAGGAGTACAACGCTGCATTGGTCAGTTGTTACTCGTATATCTTTCCGATAGGTGCCATTTCCACGAATGTAAAAAGTATGTACATTTTAAGGGTAAGTTCAACTATTTTCTTGGCATGATGTAACTACATATCAGAGCCGGCAACACTGAGAAGCGGTCTGAGAAAAGTGACCTTAGAGTTTCATGCAGATTTCTTATTTTTACCTGTAAGAGTTCCTGTGCATTTGCTAATGCAATCTGTTGTTTGACTTGTGTCATCAGATGATCTCTGGTTGCTGCATCCATTCTACCCCCAGATGGCGGCGACGAAAAGTCCATTTTCTGTTTTTTACTGCTATCTTTAGTCTGGCGTAATTTAAATAAACTTTTCGGCACGTTGTCACCAAACAGAATATACAAGGTTACGAATAACTTCCGGTTTACGGGTCGGAGATACAAAATTACAACCGTAAATGTTTGGAGGAAAAAAGAATTCAATTTGTTTTCTTCGTCTTTCGCTCTCAAATAACCACATCCATGTCTCTTATAAAGCTGCCAGCCCGTCTCAGGCTTCTCTCTCGTCACCATATAATTTCTCCCTCAACTGTGGAGCAGGTCATGCTGCCACCCTGCTCCTCTCGTGCAGCCGACAGTTTTAGTTTTGGAGTTCGTGTTCTACTGTTTGTTCTCCCCGCATGGGCACATATGAGAGACTTCATTTTAGTTTTTTTTAATTCGTTTGCTTTTTAGTTTTATTGTTTGCTTGTTTCTTATTATTATTATTCTTGGACAGAGGAGGTCACACACAAAAACATTCACACAAATTTGGTTTTGATTTACTCTATTTGGATTGAGTGGAGGGGGGAAGAAGGTACTATATTTGGGTGTTGGAAACCTGACTTTATTTTCTTGAATTAGTACATCATATGTCCTAATTCTAACCTATCAAGGGTTAAACAGGATACTTTATTTCTTTTTTAAAAGTTGGGCGCATAGTCTGATTTTCAATTTGTTGTACCAGATGGTATTTGAGTCTGCAATGGCCGGTTCTTAGTCTGAAAATTATCACTTGATCTCTTCTTGGTAAAGGTAGTCCCATTGCAGATACTGCCATAGAGGAGTTAAGTATTAGAGACTTCACAATACTAGGTTCAGCATCGAGAGGTGTGGTCACCAGTTCCTTTCCTCACTGCCTTTTCCCTCCCTAGAACGCATTGTTTTTATTATTTCTGAGGGCTGTGACAACTGATAGTGAATCTGTGTCGAGCACCAATCTAGTCTCTAGCAAAATCTTTATTTTCCATGATGATAACTGCTGCTGTTTTAAGTGCTTCTGCCTCAGCATTAAAGTTGTTTGAGAATTTTCCAATGCCCATTGAAATGTGTATTTGTTAATTATTTAATTTTGTGTATACACCTCCACTACCATTTTTATTTTTTGGGTGGGTAACTTTTGTTGCTGATCCATCGGCCCAATTCTTAACCCTTCGAAAATAAAGTTCGTTCTGTTTAGATGCGAGTCCATTCTGTGGTTGTGTACATCTTTCTGATGTACTCCGTAGCTAGCAGTTTCCTGTCTGCCTTTTTTCACTACTTCTGGTATGCTGTCAATCAGCTCTGAGAACCTTGTTCTGTTCTATGGTGCGAAAGTACCACTAGTCATTATGGGCTCTGTTTTTGACTGTACAAGGTCTGGTACATTACGGGCAAGCTCTTTTGCTTTTTGTGCAAAACATCTTCTCTGGAGAGTTCCTCAACCATATGCTTTCAGTGATGAGTTCTAATTAGGATATATAGTGTTCAAGTATTTTGTACGGAAGTGAGTCATGAACAATTTGTAAATAAGCTTGAAAAGTACATCAGCTCACAGGGATGAAGTTTGACAATTGAATTTTAAGAACACAATGGACAGCTAAAACGAGTAATGAGGATGCCTCGAGAGAAGCCAGTGCGTGATGGAATGGGGCATTCTTTTTAAAAGCTGCATAACGCACACAACCGTACTTCCCAAGAAGCCTTCTATTATTCTGCAAAAGTACCCATTTTTGAAAGTCTATATCTTTCTGAATGTCATTGGTTTTTTCCATTTTTTCTTTTCTTATTTTTTTTTCCCCTCTCCATATTCAGAGCCATAAAATAGGACGCCTTAACATCTGACCTGAAGATTCTTATTTGCTTTTTGTACTCTAATTTTGGTATCATTAACTGGTCCTCCATCTTTGTTTATATTGCTGCCAGGATATGTGTATGATTCCACATCTCGAGGGACATTTCTACCAGTTCAATCTGGCTATCATTTGTCACATTCATAATAGTCTTTGTCTTTTCTCTGTGTGTTTTCAGACCCAAAAAAAAGGTCACTATAGGAAAGCTTACACAAACAAACAAAATGTAGCAAAAGTTAAGCAATAATTAAAGTTTACTGATTAACATGTTACTTTTCTCAAAGATTTCTAATGATCTGCCAAAGAAACAGTCACATGTTGGTGGACATTGTACTGAGACTAATGACACACAGGTTATGAATTTGTAGGAAATACTGATTCTGAGGTTATAATCATGTTAAAAAAGCTCAGTAAAAGTGCGCAAAGTAATAGTTATATAGCCCTTTAACAATGGTGAAGGTCTGCACATTTACATAAGTATAGTTATTGAGAACTTCATAAAAACTCAATTTTTTTGGGTTAAATATAGTAACTCTCTGTTTTCATTCATAACCCTCCACTTCCCAAGGAGCATAGGCCTTCAACAAATACATGTCAAGTCCTCCTGTCACGTGCCACCATCTACAGTTCCTTCTACGTTCTCCTCATCAGTTTGACCTCTCTTCTCCATGTGCTTCTTGGTCTACCTCTGCCTCTCTTGCCCTGGGGGTTCCAGAACAAGGACTGCCTTGTAATGCTATCAACAACTCTCTGTTTGGCTCTCAGGATATGTTTCTAGAAAATGAACCACTAAATGAAACAGCTCTCTACAGGGTCATTATAACACAGTATAAATGGAGATGTGATTCTGACAGGTAATTTTTTAACTGAGATATAGTACATTATGTATACCGTAATTCATGGGTGTAATATGCACACTAATAGTGCAATAATGAACCTTCATTGAATTATGTATCATGAATAAGTCATTACATCAGTAAAACAGACACAACACAGCAGCAGTGGTAGACTACATCTTAGATGACAGACCGGGCTTTTTCTTGAAATAGGTATCAAGAGTGAATGCAATTTTTTAAGTGTGGTGAGGATTCTCAACAGTTCCTTAAGCAGGTCACCTTCATTGCCGCCTAATTCGAGGACATTGTAGCAGCTTTTATCTTCTCTGCCTTTTTTAAAATAAATCCCGGATGTAGCCAAATTCAAGCATCTGACACTTACTAGCTTCCAACCTCCTCAACAATTCCAGTTCTACATCCAGGCTAATGTTTTTCCTTAGATGCACTAACGGCACTTGAAGTTGCAGGTTGTTTTCCAGACATAATGAATGAAAATACAATGGAAACAGTTTGCAAGAGAACAAGAATGTATGTACACATTACTGATATACATCATGACATTAGAAAGGATACATATTCTGAGAAGAGAGCTTTGATCGGTTGTCAGTGGTTTTGTATGTATGTGGAAAGTGCTCTGATTAGGTAAATGAATATTAGCGGTGATGGCTGGTCTTAGGAAGTTCTGATTGATGTGACTTGCATTTGCACATATGGACTTGAGGATTTTTGTCATTTTAAAAATTTCGAGTAAAAAGTGAATACCAGGTTGCAAGAATACTACAATGGTAGCTCCAAGCAAGGTATGACTACACAAAACATATTTCATCACAGTACCAATTTCTATGACCGAATATGTTATTTTCTTCTCTAATTTTTTAAAATCACTTCTGCCATTTTTATCGTAACAACAATTGAAGGAAAAAGAGATAGGGAAAGACAAAGTGAGCAAATACTGGGCAGTTTGATATCGTGGCACGGAAAAAAGTCAACAGCAGAACTGATAAATTGTACTCGAGATTGGAAGTTGTGGAGAGATATGATCTCCTACGCCACTAGACATGGTACTTGAAGAAGAAGAAGCCATTTTTAATAATCATTTAACCCTTAGGAAAGTCTTGTTGACTGATAAAGGTGTGCTTTTGTTCTTGAATTTAACAAAACTGCTTCTCACATTTTAAAATTTAACTTACCATGAACTAGCGCAGATAACAAACTATAGAAATTCTCAAAAATTTTAAAGCACACTCTCAGTGAAGATTACACATGGAGAAATCACAAAAAACAAACTTTACATCAAAGTTTCTCAAAAACAGACATCTTGGGTACATGTTTCAACTATGTATAAATATTAACCAATTTGGCTTATTAATTTACCTTCCTAATTATTTAAATCTCATGATCTACTCCGTACACTTACAAAAAAAAAATACATAAGTAAATAAATAGCATACACAAACTAAGATCATAATTAATACGTGCCAAACATCCAGGACTGAAAAAGACTCCTATTTTTAAAAAAAATTAAAGGGAAGACAAACACGCCTGAAGAAGGTCTCAGAAGAAATAAATAAATAACAGGACCACTGCTCCAACAGGAAGTCATACACGATGACTAATATCAGGTTTTGCCTGGGGCTGGCAACTTCCTGCCAGGATAGAATACCCAGGAAAGAAACTGGAGCTCATAACTCCAAAACAAGTTTCGGAATTGCAGAAAAGCCTAGAATCTACAATTTAGATGTTGCCCAGGATTCTTCAATCTGGCATAGGCTGCAAAAGCGCGACAAGCTCAGCTATCCTAGTTAAACAATACAGGTACAGGATTGGTGCAACAGATCTCTGCATCTGTGGCACCAGCCCCATGACAGCTGCTGCAGTCCTACCCAACATACAGCAACGAAATAGAGTTGTATATGGCAACAACCTGTTTCACTCCACGAAAAACTGTTTGGAGATGTCAGGAACCTTGAGCTGACTACTGTCTTTATTAGAGTCATTAATGTGGAAGTAGAGCGTCCCATTGACAGAGTTGTAAGAGTGTTGGTCTGTCGCGGCAAAGGTGCCGGGTTTGAATCACGGTGCCGACACGCTCCTGTCTACCCAACTGTAAATAAGTACCTGACTCTGTTCTTTGAGTTAGGGAAGGAAAAGGCAGCAAGGAAGGGAACTGGTCACCCCCACCTCTTGACGTTGGAAATAGTATGGTGAAGTCTCAAACACTTCACTCCCCTACGGCAATATCTGCTATGAGACTACCAGACCTGAATGTGGAAGCCTGAGGGTGAACGAGGAAGAAGTTAAACAACAACTTCATCACGTAGAACAAACAGCTAGAGAAACGACCACAGCAAGAGCACATAAGTACTCTGATGCAGCTTCCTCCAATGATTCCAGCAGCAATGGTGGCTTCAAGCACCATAAAGAGTAAACACCCTTACCACAAAAGTATTTATAGAATGTGTGATTCCTCTATACACACACTGGGATTCTCGCCGGTGCTATGGAGTTCGTGCACTGTCACTGTGCTGAAATCCTCCTTGTGTTATCTATGGGAGGAGATCGGAGCACTGATGGAGTTGTCCGTGTGCAATGAAGATAGTCCTTAAAACCAAACCGAAGAGTGAACCGAAAAAGGGAAAAGAAGAAGACACACTCACACCACTGGCAACCAGTTCAGGTACTGGAATCATTCAAAATTAAACATTTTTCTCCGCAGCTACCTAAAGCAAGAGAATGTATTCTTCTACAGCAATCAATCAGCTTACATCACACAATTCTAATTACCACATATGCAAAATTTTTCCTATTCCCTTCTTGTCCATTAATACCTTGTGTAATTAAAGTAAATGCTCACTGCATTCTGAACTGTAACACCCATACACGGTATGCAGTGATCAAATCTATACAATGATTCTTGCATGATCTTACACGAGCCCCCGTGCTAATTGGTACTAGTTTATGCAAAATTTCTAGACAGTGAGCTCCGGTAGTAGGGCTCAACTGGTCGCAGCAAAAGGGAAGGGCGGGGCTTATATGTACGCCAGAAAGCATTTGATCCACGCTTAAGGTCTGCTTCCTGCGACAAACTTCTCATGCAGTCTATCCAGCTTGTATAAGTTGGCATCAGAGGGAAGCGACCAGCAATCAATCTGAAAATTACAGGTCCACATATACAAATGTTTGTAAAAATCAATTTGTGAAATTGCACCACACACTCTTAAGGACTTCTTAATATAGCTATGAATGAATGAATGCTTATGTGTTACAGTGAATAAATGAAAATGTGGTATATTGAACAAATGAAAAAGGTGCCATAAGGAATTAATGAAAATGTGCTATAATGAGTCTATGCAAATGTTATAGAATGAATGAATATGTGCTATAATGAATTAATTAATGAACTGTGCTATGATGAATAAATGAAAAATGTGCTATAATGAATTATAAAAATGTTCAATAATGAACGA
Source organism: Oreohelix idahoensis (assembly GCA_024509875.1). Taxonomy (NCBI): domain Eukaryota; kingdom Metazoa; phylum Mollusca; class Gastropoda; order Stylommatophora; family Oreohelicidae; genus Oreohelix; species Oreohelix idahoensis. The sequence goes on along the minus strand of JAMPIV010010836.1, from coordinate 88,915 downwards.
ACACAAATGTTCTATGATAAATAAATGGACATGTGCTAAAATGAATGAATTGTGATGTAATGAATTAATGAAAACATGCTATAATGAATGGATGAGCCATGCTATAATGAATAAATGTAAATGTGCTACAATGAATGAATGAAAATGTTAAATAATCAATCAATTAAAATGTTCTGTATCGAATCAATGAAAATGTGCTACAATGAATGAAAATGTGCTATAATGAATGAATGGAAATGTGCTATAATAAGTGAATGAATATATGTTATAATGAATCAATGAACATTTGATACATTCTACCAACCGTATGGGCAAAACCTACGTGGCTGTATGATAGAAAATGATGAGGAAGAAGCAAAAAGGATGAAATTAACGTTTAATAAAAAAAAGCAATATTGCTTACCCACTATTATTGACAGCCATAACATTGGACACAAGTGTAAAGGGGTACGTAAACTGTGATACTACCAACTGTGAATGGAGTAAAACAAGAACATGCTAAATATTGTTCTTTACACTTAACACACACATTACTTTACACATAATAGACATTACACTTAATACGAGGGCAAGTCAGTAAATAGGTCACAAATGGCAATTTTAAAAAAAACTAAATGAGATACGAACTTGAAAACCATTTATTATAGCACTTACATTTCCCCTTATTTCTCAACATAATCTCCACCAACATTTATACACTTATCCCATCGCTTTATCAGTACCTGTAGCATAGAAGTCTTTGGTCTGCTATCTCAGCCACATTCGCACCTCATGTTCAACCTCTTCATCATCCGTGAAACGTTTGCCGCCAAGGTGAGTTTTTAGTGGACCAAACAGGTGGAAATCACCCGGGGCTAAGTCGGGGCTGTAAGGCGGATGTTTAAGAAGTTGCCAGCCTAATTGTTCAATTTTCTCCTGGGTTAATCGAGCCGCATGTGGTCTGGTATTGTCGTGATGGAGCAGTAGTCCTCTAGTCAGTAGGCCTGGACGTTTTCTTCGAATTGTATCCTGAAGCATCAACAGAACTTCACAGTACGATGCAGCATTCACATTCTCACCTTTCTTCTGGAAATGGGTTAACACTGATTCCACTTTGTTTTCGTTTCGGCTGTCAAGTTATTTGCTTATGTTTGTATCATAAGTATAATTGTGTCTTTACCTGCGATGTCAGGTTGATTAGGGGTTGTCTTCCCTTGTTTATTCATTCATTGTGTTTGACCTTTAGGGTCAGAGGTTGACAGTTCGGCGTGGGCCTATGGGAAGGTTTTTTAAGCGGGAGTGAGATATACTTCCGGGAAGCCGGGAGGTCCTGTTTTTCTGAAGGGACCAAGAGTCCATTGTTTTTCGGGGAGAATCTTCGAAGTAACTGCTATGGCAGTTTTCCCCAGTGAATCTCTGTGCGTCGGGATGACGACAGAATTCCTTGTGTAGTTCTGAGGATTCATTTACCAGGTAATACCGACCTTTATGCATTATTACGCTTTTCGGTGGCAGAACATGTAAAGGATTACCTAGGGTGAACAGCAGTTCACGGATCCGCCATTTCAGAACTTATATATTTGTGCTCGAGGTAGCCATCCAAGACTGTTAGTCTTATATTGTCCAGAAATCCAGTGACGAAGATATATTGTGGGAGCCGCAGATTGGCGGAACTTCTATCTACAATAAGTATTACTGCAGGGTTGGTGATAACCTATTTAACAGAAGTACACGGCCGACGTTAGGACGAGGCCTGTGCTTCCGGCTATTATACTACAGCCTGATATGTGCAATTGGCAGGGAGTGCCAAGTTGCACCTGTGTGTCAAGGTAACTAAGGCATCTGACGCGTTTAGTCAGAGACGCCAAGGGCGACGCTACGAACTGTCATTATTGAAGAACTTTGCTATTGACCATGCACGTCTATTCTGATGTTTACCTTTTTGAATGCCAAATGTATACCTATCGATGTCAGGTCAGCATGACCTTGTTACACTGACTGTTCCTGTTGATATTATGTGTGTTCCCGTCAATAAATGTCTTGAAACATGCCTGCAGTGTCAAAGCATCCTTGATTACTGCATGTGAGAGTATGGGTTGCAGGATCTACATCTATACGAGCCTAAACACATTCGCGTCTTCATTCGCACCCACACTCAACTCATCATACGCTCGCACTACACATCTAACAACATGTAAACTGTCTTGGGCCAGTGATCACCTCAACAAGAAAAAAAATACAGTTACATTTCTGGTGGACCAGTTACGTGGGCTCTTATGATACATTTCTTGTCGCCAATGTGGCCTAGAAACTTACATTTCTGATGGACCAGATCTGTGGGTTTAAAAAGAACAGAGCGAGCATTTGACATTATTGTTGACATTTATGGATCCAGAAATTTACATTCCTGGTTGGCTGTTACATGTATGATGTCTCCAGTTTTGTCGAGAAAGTTACAAGAAGGACAAGTACACATTACACTTCTGATCTGTGGGTCTAAGCTACACACGGGACAGCCGTAACACACAGTGCTAATTCTACATTTGCAAGTTTTGGCTACAACAGGACAGATATAGGTCATCAACGGTTGACACAAATAAACAGTACGAGCATTTATATTATAATGCTACATAAAGCATAACAAGACAAGTACTGAAGTGAACTACTAGGCATTTGCTACGTGGACCATAACTGCATAGAAGGCGGGTTCCTATTGTAAACAGTACTGCGGGTTGTTACACGTTTCATTCAACAACAGACTTTTCTAGGTCAGAGTATTCAAGCTACATTGTTGGAGGTCAAGTGTCTGTAAACAGTACGTGAAATTGTAAACATTCAATGTGCAAGCCCTAATTTGAGAAGGTCATAGTAACTTTGGTTCGTGAATACCACTTTATGTTACAGTGGATTTGACGTTCAGTGCGCGTTTGACATTTCGTTTCTGTGTTCGCAAGGAGCAAGAAATTTATTTTAGTTTCAGCTGTGACTGAACTTGTTCTGCAACACATTGAAATTGATTGCTATATGTTTATGTCACTTCTACTGTTTTGTGTATTTTTCTGCGGGTTTTTCGGTTGGTGGGTCTTACGGTAAATATGCCACTTGATCGAGGCTTACTGTAAGCGGTCTGTAGGTGCAAATTTTCTTAATTTGGAAATTTGCTAGTGACAATTGGTCGCTATTGATGTTAGCTGTGATGTAATTGTACTTAACGTTGTTTTTGTAATATTTTGTCTGTTTTTCAGTTTTGATTGTCGATTTGTTTTGTTTGTATTCTGTAGGTCTCTCCTTTCTTGTGTATTTCTCTACACATTTTTGGTTAAAACAGTGTTGCCATTTGTATTGTTTTGTATTTTTGTCTTTGTATTTTTTTTTTGGTTGTACTACATTACTGTCATGCACAGTCTACATACACATACTTGGTCATGTTTTGATATTATTGATAAGGTAGACTCTTCATATAGAGTTTGTTAAATAATATTATATAAGATATTTATACAAGTTCTTTGATAAAAGACTTGTTATCTACAAAGATTAAGACAGTAAAATAAAGTGAAGTGAGTATACAAGTCTAGCATTTCAGACTTGTCTCCCATTGAAGTGGGATAAGGTAATTTATTTAATTTTTTTTCAGGTTTCTGATCTCATTAGACAGAATGTCTACATTGGATTTCTTCATCCAGCAAGGGTTGACCCTTGGTAAGTCTGGTAAAGAATTGGAAGAATATTCATCTGCTCAATTCGCCATTGCATTAAAGTCAGAAGAAAAGAAACAAAAAGAGGAAATTAAATTGAAAGCAGAAGCTGAACTAAAGAAGCTAGAAGCTGAGAATAGAAGATTAGAACTTGAAGAAAGAAGGTATCAAAGAGAGGCTGAGGAGAGAAAAGCTCAAGCTGCTGCTGAGGAGAGGAAAGCTCAAGCTGCAGCTGATGAAAGAAAATTCCAGATGGAAATGGAAGACAAAAAACTTCAAGCTGCTGCAGAGGGGAAAAAAACTTCAAGCTGCTGCAGAGGAAAAAAAACTTCAAGCTGCTGCTGAGGCTGAAATTAGAAAAATGGAAACATGAGGAAAGAAAACAGAAGATGGAACTTGATGAAAAACTCGCAATTTTGGAGTTAGAGAAATTGAAATTGGCGAGTACGGGTGCTCAGCAAACAACTTCGAGTACGACAAAGGAGTTTGTTAGTAGGATTAAATTGCCTCATTTCAATCCTTTAAAGGATGACGTAGCAGATTATCTAGATAGATTCCAATTTTTGTGCGATACGCATAACATAAAAAAGGAAAAATATGTTGAACAACTGATGCCATTTTTTACAGGTGACACAGTGACTACTCTTATGACAATAGACGAACATGAGAGGACTAATTATGATGTTGTCAGGGCAGCATTACTAAAGAAATACCAATTAAAACAAGAAGACTATCGTCTTCGTTTTAGGACAATGTTGCCAGAAAATGGAGTAGATTTCTCTGATTTTGTTACAAAGATACGTCGTACATTTACACGATGGGTTGAGTTGTCTCAGATTGAGAAAACATATGAAGGTCTAATGGACTTATTATTGCGAGATAAGGTTTTGTCATCTGTTAATGATTCTTTTCTTGCATTCCTTCATGAGCGTAAGCCTAAAAACTTAAAAGAAATGGAGGAATACTGTTGTCAGTATGCCACAGCACATCCCCATGCTACAGTTAGCAATTCTAAAGTGAAAGAAGGGTTGCCAGCTGCTTCGGCAACACCATATGGCCCTAATTTCAGAAAAAAATTTCAGGGTGCTCAACAAAATTGGAATAGGGGAAGTAATCAAAATTACACTCAGAAGCGGAGTAATCCAACACATGATGGTTCTTCGTCTATGCAGTGGAGACAAGATGGTAGTTCTCGTAATTTTAGTGGTAATAATTTGAGACACTTTCGTAAAGGCTATCCAAATAATAACTATTCAAATTTTCGAGGTAATCATTCTCGACGTCAAGATTATGACGATGGTGAATTTAGAAACCGGGATTCAAACCGGAATGATGATTACAATAGGCAATATGATAACAATTACAGGGGAAATGATAGTCGAAATAATTACAGGGGAAATGATAATCGAGGTAGACCTAGGTTTAACAAAAAAAAGACCTTACCAACAGGCAAACTCTGCGCAACAAGAGTTTGATGGAGCCTGTAATACAGTAAATGATAGTGGTAACTCTAGGGCTATCACTGGTTGTGCTTTCGATTTTGGGAGAGCAACTGAATGCCCCCAATGCTTAACATTGTTTGACTCATCAACTGTATCTACGCTAAGTTGTGGTCACCCTCTTCCTGCTCTACCTGCTACAGTTGCGCATGATGGGAGAGGATCTCTCATCTTACATAAAGGTCTAATAAATGATAGGCTAGTCTCAGTACTTTTCGATTCGGGATGTACTACCGTCGGGGTTAAGGAGTCTCTGATAGATCCTTGCTGTGCCACGGGAAAAACAATCAAATGTGTTACATTTGGTGGTACTATGGAAAGCTATCCTACTGCTATTATTAGGATTGACACTCCTTTCTTCACAGGAGATGTCCATGCATGTCTTCTTCCTAATCCTATTGCGGATCTTATAATCGGTCGTATTCATGGGGTTAAGGAATGCACCCCGCAACAAATTTCTAGTTGGGAAGAAAAAAACATTCAAACGGTCAATGCAGTGGTGACAAGAGCTCAAGCTCTTAATCCCCCAACTTCATCTGATAATAGTAATGAAGTTGATAGCCAAGACGAGCACTTGGTGATTTCCCATGACTCGTTTGTTAAACGTCAAGAAGAGGATCCTTCTTTGAAGAAATACTTCCTTCTTGCAAAGAAAGGGGATCCCAATCAAAATACGAATCACAAATCGTATATCACTATGAAGAATGGTATATTGGTACGAATGGTACAACACTCGGACAAGTCTATGCACTCGCAAATTCTTGTGCCTAAGTGTATGAGAGCCTTAATTCTTCGGCATGCACACGATTCTCAGTGTGCGGGACACATGGGTTTTTCCAGAACTAAAACTAGAGTCCTTGCGTCATTCTTTTGGCCATTCGTGAATAAAGACATCCGAATTTATTGCCGATCTTGCAAAATTTGTCAAGAGGTCAAGTCTAGGGGTCCGAGACATGCTGCTCCTATTCAGGCTGCAGATATTCCGATTCGGCCGTTTCAGAAAATGGCTATAGACATCATTGGTCCGTTCAAAATTAAGTCAGCCAGAGGACACCAATTTATCCTCACTTGCGTGGACATGTGCACGCGTTGGCCAGAGGCTATTCCTCTGAAGAGCATATCAACTGTCGATATCGCTGATGCTCTTTGGCTCGTATTTTCTCGTCTGGGATTCCCCGGAGAAATACTGTCGGATCACGGCACTCAGTTAATTTCGGACGTTATGTCTCAGGTAATGGCTACGCTAGACATTAAAAGGTCTCTCAGTAGTATTTATCATCCAATGTCCAATGGATTGGTAGAACGTCTTAACAGGACACTAAAGAACTTACTTGGCAAGATAACGGAGGATCATCCTGAAGATTGGGACAGGGTTTTACCTGCAGTCCTCTTTGCCTATAGAGAGGTTCCCAACGAGCATACAGGGTTTTCTCCTTTCGAACTTGTCTTTGGCGCGCAACCGCGCGGGCCAATGTCCTTGTTACACGATTTGATAACTTCCGATAATATTGACGATGATACACAATCGTCATATGAATATGTTATAGCTCTTAGAGAAAAGATTATCGAATCGTGCAGGTTAGCAACTTCATCTTCCGAATTTGCGAAAGAAAAAGCTAGGCGATTTGCTAATAAGAAAAGACGCCTACGTCAACTTTGTCCTGGAGACAAAGCATATGTCTTACTGCCCTCAAGAGAGAATAGACTTCTCATTTCTTGGAAGGGTCCATACACTATAGTCTCGAAAATTTCTGATGTCGACTATATTGTCGATGTGGATGGAAGGCATAAAACCTTCCATATAAATATGTTAACAGAGTTTATTGAACGTCCAGACTATTTACAGCCTATTTTCCAGGCGACGGACGACTCTCCAGTTCAACATGGTCACATCTCATCCCTGTCCGTTATACAGGATGAGGAAACTATTTTTTCTGACGTGAACTTACCTCTTCCTACGATTCCACTTATTTCAACGGAATCGTGGAGAGACGTTACAGTCTCTTCTAACTTGTCTTTTGAGGAACAACGTCAAGTATCCTCTACGTTACAATCATATCAGGATGTCCTTACCGACATTCCTGGACACACAGATGTCATAGAACATGACATCATACTTACTGATCGTAATCCGATCAGAGTAAGACCATACCCAATACCTATTCATTTTCAAGCACAAGTCGAGAAAGAATTGGATGAAATGATTCAACTACAAATAATTGAACCATCCACTTCAGCTTATTCTTCGTCGATAGTTATTGTTCGAAAGAAAGACAATAACATACGTCTTTGCGTTGATTATCGCAAATTAAATCAAGTTACGAAGTTCGATGCTGAACCTATGCCGTTATTAGATGATCTACTTATTAGACTTTCTAAAGCTAAATTCTTTACTAAACTAGACTTGTCGAAAGGTTATTGGCAAGTCCCATTGACGGAACACGCCAAACCTCTCACTGCTTTTTCGACACCTAGGGGTCTGTTTCAATGGAATTTTATGCCTTTCGGGCTTATGAACGCCCCAGCGACTTTCGTGCGCATGATGCGACGAATTCTATCAGATCGTGCAGATGTCATTGCATATTTAGACGACATCTGTCTTTTCAGCGATACTTGGGAAGAACACTATGTGGTCTGAAGGAATTGCTATCTACTCTACGTGAGCATAGTTTGACTGCTAAACCCTCTAAAGCTTTTGTTGGGTTTAGTGAAATTTCCTTCCTAGGTCATCGACTTGGTCATGGTCTGTTGAAGACAGAGGACCAAAACATTTCAAAGATATTAAATATCTCGGTTCCGAAGACAAAAAAGCAAGTGCGTAGTCTCTTGGGATTGATACAATTCTATGGAAGATTCATTGAGAATCTGTCCTCCATTATGGCACCACTTTCAACGTTATTGAAAAAAGGTTCTCCTAATATGGTGCGTTGGTCCCAAGAATGCCAATCTTCATTGGATCAGGTTAAGAATTTGTTCTCATCTCATCCTATCTTAAGACTACCGACGATTGATAAGACTTTTGTCCTTCGTAGTGATGCCTCTTCCACTGGCATTGGAGCGGCACTAATGCAGGAATATTCAGGAACTCTGCATCCTGTAATGTATACAGGCAGAAAGGAATTACTCGGTTTTGGACCGTGAATTGTTGGCTATGGTTTGGTCCATTCTTAAGCTACAAAGGTTCCTTCTGGGCGCGCATTTCTTTATGGAAACCGACCAAAAAGCTCTTACGGCTATGCAAAGTAAGGATTTGAAGAGCTCGAGATCTACTCGTTATGCTATTGCTCTTCAGCCTTTCCATTTCACGGTGCGAGCTATCCGTGGTTCGGATAATGTGATGGCGGACATATTGTCTAGATGCCCACATGATTCCAGTTAAATCTTGTGTCCTAGTTTTTCCTGATATATTTTCAGACTTAGGTCTGTCCTTAATATCATAATATGTTGTAATACAAATGTATTTGGATGATGTTTAGATAATTTAACAAATTTCATTTTGTCCATCCATCAGTGATATGTTGCTAAAATAGCATTGACATTTGTATATTGCTATGATTATATTATTTAGTAATGTTTGATATATGATTGGTATTGCCAGCAACTTAGGTTTCTTGAATGGTATCCCTTAGTTTGTTTGGCTTAAAGGAAATATTTTCTCCTATGTTGGGAGATGATTTGTACCCTCTTCTATTGTACCTGATATTAGGTTCATTGTTTGCATGAGCACAGAAGTGATACTGGTGCTATCTTGCTCATGAACATATTTAAAAAAAAAAAAATTGCATTTTTTTTTTACAGGGGGTGGTAGTAATGTTGCTGTCATTTTCGACGGAGTCATCTGTCAAGTTATTTGCTTATGTTTGTATCATAAGTATAATTGTGTCTTTACCTGCGATGTCAGGTTGATTAGGGGTTGTCTTCCCTTGTTTATTCATTCATTGTGTTTGACCTTTAGGGTCAGAGGTTGACAGTTCGGCGTGGGCCTATGGGAAGGTTTTTTAAGCGGGAGTGAGATATACTTCCGGGAAGCCGGGAGGTCCTGTTTTTCTGAAGGGACCAAGAGTCCATTGTTTTTCGGGGAGAATCTTCGAAGTAACTGCTATGGCAGTTTTCCCCAGTGAATCTCTGTGCGTCGGGATGACGACAGAATTCCTTGTGTAGTTCTGAGGATTCATTTACCAGGTAATACCGACCTTTATGCATTATTACGCTTTTCGGTGGCAGAACATGTAAAGGATTACCTAGGGTGAACAGCAGTTCACGGATCCGCCATTTCAGAACTTATATATTTGTGCTCGAGGTAGCCATCCAAGACTGTTAGTCTTATATTGTCCAGAAATCCAGTGACGAAGATATATTGTGGGAGCCGCAGATTGGCGGAACTTCTATCTACAATAAGTATTACTGCAGGGTTGGTGATAACCTATTTAACAGAAGTACACGGCCGACGTTAGGACGAGGCCTGTGCTTCCGGCTATTATACTACAGCCTGATATGTGCAATTGGCAGGGAGTGCCAAGTTGCACCTGTGTGTCAAGGTAACTAAGGCATCTGACGCGTTTAGTCAGAGACGCCAAGGGCGACGCTACGAACTGTCATTATTGAAGAACTTTGCTATTGACCATGCACGTCTATTCTGATGTTTACCTTTTTGAATGCCAAATGTATACCTATCGATGTCAGGTCAGCATGACCTTGTTACACTGACTGTTCCTGTTGATATTATGTGTGTTCCCGTCAATAAATGTCTTGAAACATGCCTGCAGTGTCAAAGCATCCTTGATTACTGCATGTGAGAGTATGGGTTGCAGGATCTACATCTATACGAGCCTAAACACATTCACGTCTTCATTCGCACCCACACTCAACTCATCATACGCTCGCACCACACATCTAACAACATGTAAACTGTCTTGGGCCAGTGATCACCTCAACAAGAAAAAAAAGACAGTTACAGACAGTTTCGACATTTCCTTCTTTGTTACTCTCCAGCATTCCGCGCCATTGAGAAGCACAGACAGTACACAGTCTTAACCCGGCGTCTCACTGGGAAGACTTTTTCCAAATGTTGTCGGACCCGCAAAGGCTGCCCTTTCTCCAACTCAACTCATCCTTCCGCTGTCCGGTGTGCATGGTAAGCAAATGTGTCTGTCTGTTCCAACCTTCTTCATTGGTCAGGACTGCCCACACTGAGCGTTACATGACTGCTCCTTTCGTCTCCAGCATTCCGCGCCATTGAGAAGCACAGACAGTACACAGCTCTCACACAGTCTTAACCCGGCGTTTGTGCTGCACTGGGAAGACTTCCAAATGTTGTCGAGACCCGCAAAGGCTGCCCTTTCTCCACTCATTCTGTCGCTAATGTCCTCACCCGCTCCGCTGTCCGGTGTTACTATGCATCCTAGGTAAGCAAATGTGTCTGTCTGTTCCAACCTTCGGTTCCTCATTGCCATTGGCCCAGGACTGCCCACACTGAGCGTCATGACCTCTGTCGTCCCCCCCCAGATTGATGTTCAGACCAACCCGCTGGCCATACCCATTCAGTCTATCGGTTTTCCCCCGATTAACAAAATTTATCGACCCAGTTATGTATCGCTTTACGTGACAAACACTTCTCACCGTAAGCAGGAAACATGTCCTTATGAATACCCTTTGCCAGAAGTCCTTTTGCCCCCCCAAAAAAACACAACAGAGCGCTGTTCTTTGGTCGTACACTACACGAGCACAGTCGCCATTTTTATCTGAGCTGCGCATGCGCATGTGACACCTAGCATCTGCTACCTAAAGTAATCATCAAGCTGGATGTTGCTGTCACCTAATGACACCTTTAGAAACTACCAACTACAATTTTCAGCTATCCCATATCAGTTTGTGATCTACTTACTGAATTCCCCTCGTAATAGACATTACTTTACAATTAACAGACAATATTTTACAATTAATACACATTACTTTACACTCAATACTCATTGCTTTACACTTAATAGACATTACTTTACAATTAGACATTACTTTACACTTAATGCACATTACTTTACAATTAATACACATTACTTTACACTTAATGCACATTACTTTACACTAACTGCACATTACAATTAATACACATTACTTTACACTTAACATACAAACAGAGATGATTAATTCATTCGTCATTACCCTTCAGCTCCCTGAGGAACATAGGCCATCAACAAATTTCTATTGTCCTTTGCCATTCGCTCCAGGTCCTTCCATATCTCCTTTACCCCTTTCATTTCTGTCTCCAGCTCTCTTCTCCATATATTTTTCAGTCCCCCTCCATGTTAACGTTATCAAGCCAAACCCGAGCCAACAAAAGGAATTTCCTAGACGATCTTGCAAGACAGGCAGAAGAGGCAGCACTGAGAAATGAACAAAGCACAGTATACAAAATAACTAAAACTATCAGCAGAAAACGAGGTGCAAACAATATTACTTTACTCGAGGCGAAATCTCAGGTTATTGTTAATGTCTAACCTGACATTGATTTTACGTGAGTAACCCTTTTCTTGTACAGAGACAGGTGTCCCTCGCCATTCAGGCAGATACTCGCCGATTTCGGAGGTACCCATTAGAGCTGGGTCGGCTCAGGAGCCGCCAATCCCTGGTCGACGACACTCCTTCAAATGTGTTCGCCAGGTCTCGAGTTAATCCAGTCCAATTCCCGGTCGACGAAAAATCCTCAAATGCCGTCGCCCGGGTTTGATCCTGAATCACCCGGTCACCAGAGCGGTGTTGTAACCACTACGCTAGCGTGGCTCCATTAGTAAGAGATAAGCAAGGAAATCTCATCACGACAGCAAAGGGACAGGAAACAAGATGGGCAGAGCATTTCAGAGAAACTCTGAACAAGGTACCACCAGAGACACAGTTGAATGTTCCTGAGGCTGAAAACGATCTGGATGTTAATAATACAGACATTCCACGGAAGGAAGAAACCATCACGACAATCAAAGGGTTAAAAAATGGAAAAGCTCCTGGCCACGATAACTTAAATGCAGAGTTATTTAAGACAGACCCTGAGCTAGCAGCAGAACTACTAGAATAGGGTTCCCATAATATTTTGTTTAAAAACCGGGACATTTCCAAATTTTTACCTAAAAAACACGGGACATTTTGTAAAAAAACGGGACATGTTAAAAATTAAGGTAAAGCACAAATAAATCTATTATATATTATATGTTGCACTTAAAATAAGATACTGGTATAAAAATACACATATTATCTGCTGATATAACAATAACCTTTTTAAGGAGATCTGATGTCTGTAACACTTCCAACACATAAGAAAATAACAGTTCTGAAGTTTCACCGCCTAAATTAACTAACTCCAACACCTTCATCTTCACACCTTTTGCTGCATGATAATATCTCACGACCAGAGGCACTAACTTCTTGTCCAAGTGGTTTGATGAGTCGATTAATACTGATATTAAACGAGCTTCTTTTAGCTCTTCTTCAATCTGCTTTGTCGCAAATGGCGCAATAACATTGGTGATTATTGCATTGCACTTTGTTTGCGAACATCTGAATTTATCGTTGAAAAGTTTTTTCACGATGGCTGTTGTGCAGTCCATGGACTTAAAGCTGTGGTTATGCACCGCCGTGTGATAAGCGAAGGTTGCTTCCTGTGCTGCCAATGATAACTGTTTTTCCATTTCCTTTTCACTCTGGGTTTTCGCATTTAAGAAATGACTTATACTGCTGTTGGAAGCCTTACTTTCAACAGCACCTTTAAGTTTTTCGTTTTCACGTGGTTGACTACGTCTGACCGACCACCATGTGAAATGCAAAATTTAGAGCTGCATAAAGTACATTCCACATTTTCATCTACACCTGTAATGAAGGGAAATTCTCTTGTAAAGTTAGCATTTATACTGCACTTACGTTTCGGCATTATGCGGATGAAAAACGATAAAAATACTGTATAATAATGCTAATACGCATTGAATCATTTGGTAGATGCTCACTGAACATTGTTTTGGTCGACTTTCGAATTTTTGTTCGAAATTCAAACCGAGGGTCCACTGTAACCGGAAATTGATAAAGTAACACTACTAAAACACGGAATAAAATCAGTTACCCAAAGATTTTTTTTTTCAGGAAGGACTCTTAAAAAGCGGGACATTTGGAATAAATTCGGGACACCGGGACATTTTATCAAAAAACGGGACTGTCCCGGGAAAAACGGGACGAATGGGAACCCTATACTAGAACCACTATTTGCACAAATCTGGAAAACAGGGACAACACCAATGGAGTGGAACAAAGGAATAATTGTCAAATTGCCTAAGAAGGGAGACCTTGCAGACTGCAATAATTGGAGAGGAATCACTCTTCTCTCAGTTCCCAGCAAAATATTAGGCAGGATAATTATACAGAGAATTTCAAAAGCAGTAGACCACAAACTGAGGAAAGAACAAGCAGGATTTAGAAAGAACAGAAGATGTGCAGATCATATATTTACCCTCAGGAACATTATAGAGCAGTGCTCAGAATGGCAGAGACAGCTGTACATTAATTTCGTTGATTTTGAAAAGGCTTTTGACAGTATACATAGGGACAGTCTATGGAAAATACTGAGGGCTTATGGAATTCCAAGCTGCATAGTGTCAATCATAAAAAGCCTCTATGCCAACTTTACGTGTAGCGTAGGGCAGAGCAACCTAACCTTTGAGGTGAAGACAGGAGTACGACAGGGATGCCCCCTATCAAGCACTCTATTTTTAACAGTCATAGACTGGGTGATGCGACAGACAACAGAGGGCAGTCCAAGAGGAATGAGATGGACTACGTTTTCTACATTGGAAGATCTGGAATATGCAGACGACATTGCACTACTAGCACATTCACAATAACACATCCAGGAAAAAACGGATAGACTTAATAAGTATAGCCAGCAGGTGGGCCTGAACATCAATCTAAAGAAGACAGAGGTCATGACGCTCAATGTGAGCAACCCTGAGCCCATAACAGTAAGGAATCAGCAACTGGAACAGACAGACACCTTCACATACCTAGGATGCATAGTAACACCAGACAGCAGAGCAAGCAAAGACAACAACAGAATGAACAAAGTAATAACAGCCTTTTTTAGTCTAAACAACATCTGGAAGTACAACACGAACACAAAATTAAGATTATATGAGAGCTGTATACTAACTGTGCTTCTCTATGGTGCGGAATGCTGGAGAGTAACAGAGAAGGAAATGTCGAAATTGTCCTCTTTCCACACAACCTGCCTAAGAAAAATTTTCCGAATCTTTTGGCCGAATACCATCACCAACCAAGAACTGCTTACTCTGAGCAAGCAAGAGGATATGCACACCGTCATAACTGGCAGATGCTGGAATTGGGTTGGCCATGTCCTCAGAAGAGACCCCGATGCCATCACAAGAACAGCTATGCTATGGACCCCTGAAGGAAAACGAAAGAGAGGCCGACCAAAAACAATTTGGCGGAGGACTGTGGAGGCTGAGATGCAAAGAATGAACCAGAGTTGGGGCACTGTACGAAGGATGGCCGCCGACCGAGCAAAGTGGTATCAATTTGTTGTTGCCCTACAAGACGCCACCAGGCGTAATGGCCACTGACTGCTTTGACGGTCGGCGGCTAAGGATCAAAGAAGAAGTGGAGGCTGAGATGCAAAGAATGAACCAGAGTTGGGGCACTGTACGAAGGATGGCCACCGACCGAGCGAAGTGGAATAAATTTGTTGTTGCCCTACAAAACGCCACCAGGCGTGATGGCCACTGACTGCTTTGATGGTCGCAGCTAAGGATCAAAGAAGAATGTGTTATCAAGGCCCAAAAGGGGTACAAAGACTCGTTACACCAAAACCTACAGGTGGTAATGGGTGACTAAGAATGCAACAGAAGATGCGCAGATCATATTTTCACCCTCAGGAACATAATAGAGCAGTGATTAGAATGGCGGAGACAACTATATATAAACTTTGTCAATTTTGAAAAGGCTTTTGACAACATACACAGGGATAGCTTAAAGAAAATACTAAGGGCTTATGGGATCCCTAGGTGTATTGTTTCCATCATAAAAAGTCTCTATGCTAACTTTACATGCAGTGCTGGGATGAGCAACCTTACTTTTGAAATGAAAACAGGTGTACAACAGGGTTGTCCCTTGCCAACCGTTCTATTTTTAACGTCATAGACTGGATGATACGCTAAACAACAGAGGTCACCCCTAGAGGAATAAGGTGCACGACGTTCACCACACCAGAATATGCAGACGATATTGCACTACTCTCATATTCACATCAGCACTTGCAAGAAAAAACAGACAGACTGAATAAATACAGCCAACAAGTGGAACTGAATAACAATTTGAAGGAGATTAAAATTACGACACTCAATGTAATAAATCCTGAGCCCATAAAAATAAGGAATCAAAAGGTGGAACAAACAAATACATTTACATATCTAGTAAGCATAGTATCACCAGAAAGTGAAACAAGCAAAGACACCAGTAGCTGAATAAAGCCAGAACAGCCTTCGCCAACATAAACAACATTTGGAAACCTTTTCAGCACAGCACAAACACAAAATTAAGACTGTACGAGAGTTGCGTACTTTCTGTACTTCTGTATGGCACGGAGTGCTGGAGAGTAACAGAAAAGGAAATGTGGAAATTATCCTCTTTCAACACAACCTGCCAAAGAAAAATTCTTTGAATTTTTTGGCCGAACACCATCTCCAACCAGGAACTGCTTACACGGTGCAGTCAAAAAGACATGCACACCATAATTGTGGGCAGACGCTGGAACCGGGTCCTCAGAAGATACCCTGACACCATCACCAGAGCTGCTATGCTATGGACCCCAGAAGGACAGTGAAACAGGCAGACCAAAGACAACCTGGTGGAGAACTGTGAAGGTTGAGATGCAAAGCATCAACCAGAGTTGGGGCATGGCACGAAGGATGGCTACCAACCGAGCAAAATGGAGACAGTTTGTTGCTGCCCTACAAGATGCCACTAGGCGTGATGGCCACTGACTTTATCTTAAAACTTTAAGATAAGAAAGCTTAGCAAGTATGGATAAGATTTATTCTTTCAGGAAATTAAATTTGATTGTATTTTAACTAAGGCTGCTGAGCTTCTCGCTCATTTGCAGCCAATACCAAGTTGAAGATTTCTTTGCATTATCTACACTGCAGATCAAGGCTTTTCGTGTGGATTTCTGCCATTCTGAAATGTACTGAGTTGAAGTCATAAGCTCCAGTTTCTCCCGCTTGGTTTGTATTTAAAGGATCGTCACATCTAGTCCCAAGCTAGGAGGAAGAAGTGCGTGGCATACTTTGCATTTCCCGCCATCCAAAGGAACTCTCCAAATAAGCAGAGCTAAAATATGATGCACTGGTTCTGGGGTCTCTCAAGGAATTGTCATGTCCTACACAGAGCCACTTCTTAGCTCCCCCTGCCTATCATGGGCCCATAGTGAGATCCTCCTGCATGCAGCCAACCAGGTAAAAGCCAGAGTTATGTCTGGGGCTTCAGTGACTCCTCCAAGCTTAGCTAACAATGCTGGGTTCTCAACAGGATTCACTACAGGGGGAATCCCTGGATGCGTGTGAATGATTTCAAGAGTTAATGAGGGTGTAGACAGAGGTTTACTTCCATATCTGTATACTATAGCATTGTGCTTAGCTGGTGGTCCTACAAGGATAACTCCAGATATGCCTCTATGTAAATATGGAGCATAACATGGGGTTGCTAAGAATTTCAGCTTAGAATGGACAACAACTTATTAATTAATTTCTTGGGGACCCCAAGATGCAGCAACAGTGAATGCAGTCAGCGACTCATAGCTTGACTGCCTGCGTCAGGACCAGCGAACCAGAGCTGGTCAAAACCAGAGCTGGTCAAGACCACACTCCACCTCCACGTGGTGGTCCTGAAAACAGTCTGCAGCAGTGCAGTCTGGCTGAGCGAGTGCGGATCGCAATATGATGGCAAACCTAGTCCTAAAAAATGCCGTGCAGAAGTCGGATGTGTCGACTGAAAGGTGCAAGTATCACAGCTTAGGCGTAAACAGACACAACGCAACCACCGTCCTTTTCAGGACGAACGAGGAAGAAGAAGAAGAATTAATTTCTTGTATAAAAAGGGACATCTAATTTCTATGGTCGACTTCTTTTACCCCATAATGTTTTATTGCAGTATTAGGTAACTCATTACTCTTGCCAATTAATCACTAATTATTCTGGAGTGGTTTTTCCCTACTTGTATCAAATGCTAAAGAGAACATCAGCTCAAGCCACGGGTGTAAAGGAATCGCACAATGTAAAACTACAAGCACAAATTCAGATCTCTGTAACTAGTGGCTGAGAATGGTGACAATGAAAGTACAGTAGAACTCTGATTGTCTAATTTAATCAATGACAAGGGTTGTTCAGATAATTAGATTAAGGGAGCTGCGCTGGTGTAATGGTTACCACACTGCACTGGCGATTGGGTGATCCAGGTTCAAGCCGGGGCGAGAACATTTGAAGAAGTGTCGTCGACCAGGATTTGGACTGGATTAATTCGAGCCCTGGTGAGCACATTTGAAGCAGTCTCGTCGACCAGGGACTGGAGTAACCTGAACGGCTCCTGAGCCGACCCAGCTCTAATGGGTACTCTCCGAAAACGGCGAGTATCTGCCTGAATGGCGAGAGGACACTTGTCAGCATACAGGGAAAATAGGATACTCACGTAAAATCAGTCTCGGGTTAGACAAACTAACTTGAGATTTCGCCTCGAGTAATAGCGGGCGTACGTAAAAAAAAAAAGAAGGGAAAAATAATTTCTTATCTATGACAAATTTATTAATTAAACACCAGAGCTTTCTCACACAAAATGGTTCCTGAAACTGGCTGCCTGGCATATCTCTTTTGTGTAAGCCATCGTTTTTCTGCTGGAGGTACCATTTTCACTTTATAATACAGGAATGAACTGAAAAATTGACTCACTATTCTTTGTAATGTCAGAAATTATGCCCACCACTGCACCATATCTTTCAGTGATTCCACCCCCCCTTTTTTTTTAAATGAAACTGATTATGTTTATTTTGTCTGCCAGGGACCGAAGACGCAGCAACAGTGATAAATGCAGTCAGCCACCCAAAGCTTGACTGCTTGCATCAGGATCAGCGAACCAGAGCTGACCAAAACCCTACTTCACCTCCAAGTGGTGGTCCTGGAAACAGGCTGCATCACTGCAGTCTGGCTGAGAGAGTAGGGATCAAAGTGGGAAGGCTAACCGGTCCCAAAAAATGCCGTACTGAAGTCAGATGTGTCGGCCGCAAGGCGCAATTATCGCAGCTTTGCTGTAAACGGACACAACGCAACCAACGTCCTTTTCAGGACGAACGAAAAAGAAGATTTTGTCTGCCATTGTCAGAACAACACATTTTTATTTACCTGACTTTGTCAATTCTGGAGCATCCATGAAAATTAGAATGGGTTTGAAAAAGAAACTAAACCTAACACTAAACTGATTAAACTATAGCATGGAAAGGCACGGAATAACGACTCAGCATACGGAGGGGTGCATGCGTAGAATACAAGGATTAAAACGGTATGACAAGGTCACCAATGTGGAAATGATGACAAGAACCAGACAAGTGCCAGTGGAGCAAGAGATGAGAAAAGAACACTGGCGATGGATAGAACACACATTGAGGAACCTGTGGATAGCAACACAATGCAGTCCTTATTCTGGAACCCCCAGGGAAAGAGAGGCAGAAGTAGACCAAGAAACACATGGAGAAGAGAGCTGGAGACAAAAGTGAAAATGATGAGAAAAATGTGGAAAGAACTTGAGCTGATAGCACGTGACAGTAAGACTTGGCATGTTTTTGTTGAAGGTCCTTGTGGAGCTAAAGGGTAATGATTGATTGACGGAGGGATGCTTACATGACCTATCATTCCTGCATTCCTTGGTTTTGGTGATTCATTAACTGGCAGTTGTGATAATCAGGGTTTGGAAAAATGGAGATCTACTGTATATTAAATATGGTTACATTTTATTCTGTCACTCATTCATAACCCTTTAGCTCTCTATGGAAACAGGCCTTCAGAAAGTTCCCAGCAAGCATTCCTGTCCTCTGCCATCTGTTCAAGGTTTCTCCATGCCTTCTATATTCCTTTCATGCCTTCTTGTAGCTCCCACCCCAAAATAAAAGAGCTTATAAAATAAAGCTTTACTTACAAGTCTCTATAGTTAAGATGATCTTTGGGCATGCGTTCATTTTTCTCTTTTGCTCCCCTATGCAGCATCCAGCCACCACAGCAGCTGCACACCCCCCCCCACCCCCCCCCCCCCCTCTCTCTGCAGGATGCCTGCATCAAAGCACATGCTCCCACAGAAGTGGCTTTTGTCGCACTCTGTTTTACGGGATTAGGTTGCCAGCCCCAAGCACAATCTCACATTAGCAGCCTCAACATTCCTTGAGGGAGCAGTTAACTATTCCCCAGCGTTAGCTTAAACTAAATAACTTAATTAATTAATTAAAAAAAGACTTAGGGGTTATCAGTTGGGTCTTAGCTAAACCAACATCATCATCATTTTCATTTCTGCTCCTGATGGAGCATGGAACCACCACATCAGCTGTTCCCCTTGTAGGATGCTTGCACCAAGCATTCACATGCTCTTGTAGTGATGGTTTCTGCAGCAATTTGTTTGACATGATGAGGTTGCCAGCCTCATACACAACCTCATAAGTCACCTTGTACAGCACGTCTGAAGGAGCAGCGTTTCTATTCTGTCTGTTGTCTCCTCAGAAATACTGCACGGGGCAAAACCAAGACAAACACTTTCACATGATAGTGATTAATCAGCAATACTGACCCCACAAGCTGCACCAGTATAGGACTGAAGATCCTGAAGAAAAAAAAAATAATATATACATGGATAGATATGACTGTTTCATTATTATCGTGTAAGTGTATGTGTATGTATGCACACAGAAGCATAAATGTATGCATAATAATATCGAATTCATTCATTTCTCTTACTGCTTCTTGTCAAGCACTGGGCTCTCACTGCAACTAACCTCTTTTGCAGGAAGCATATTTATGCTCTAGCAGAAGTGGTTTATGTAGCAATCTGCTTTACATCACTATCACCATTAAATCAATACCCTCTAGCTCCATAAGGAGCACAGGCCTTCAACAGCTCTCTTCTCCGTGTGTTTTACCTCTGCCCCTCTTTCCCTCAGAATTCCAGAACAAGGACTGTCTTGTAAGGCTATCAATAGGTTTCCTCAATGTATGTCCTATCCATTGCCAGCATCTTTTTCTCCTCATCTCTTGTTCCACTGGCAACTGTCTGGTTCTTGTCATCAGTTCCACATTGGTGACCTGGTCAAACCATTTCAATACTATCACCGTTAAGGAAGGTAAAAGAAATCCCATTGCAAATACTGCCTTAAGAGAATGAAGTGTAAGAAACCAAACTAGGTCTCAGCTTTATGAGGAGAGGTGACCATTCCCTTCCTCCCTGCCTTTGCTTTCCCTAAATCAACAGCAGAGTAAGGTTACCCATCTTTATAGATAAGTGAACTGAGGTGTAATGCAGCCTGGTTTCAAACCTTCTCCCTTTGCCTCTAAACTACTCCACGATTTAATTACATAATAAATACACACAGATGGAACTGCACTGTAATATTAACTAATGGCTTTCTCAGTGTTTGTAAAGAAACACACAGCTTTATTTATTCAAATAAACTTTTTTTTTCTACAAACCTTCTCCTGAATTAGGTACTTGTTGATGGCCTGAGTGAGGAAACTGGTCAGCCAGATGGCAATCACTTCACCTATCAGCCTTGGTATTAGTCCACTGTTGGATGAATCAGAAAGACAATATATGTTGTTGTTTAACTAGGATGACTGAGCTTGTTACTCTTTCGCAGCAAATGACAGGTTCAGTTATCCTTGGCATAATCTATACAGTAGATCTAGATATTTCCTGTGGCTTTTCTGCCATTCGGAAACTTGCTGAATTGGCCCTTTTACCACCTTTACACTCTAAGAGGGGCTGGTTCACTTGGGTCATGACCCTCAAGTGTCGATCTCCTGTTGCCTTTTTTCTCATCTGTGCTGGGAATTGTACATTTTCCACTTTGCTTGCAACTTCCAAATTCACTCCTGGTTTTACCCAGTCTGCCCAGCTTGACGCAATTGTGAAAGTAGCACTTTTCATATATTTAAATTACTGTCCTGAATTACATAGCCATTGCGGTTGTTCCATAGCCAGCACAATGCTTTTTCTGCCAGTTTCACCTTGCCTGCCAAGTACCCTCTTTCTTGTCTGTCCTTTCAGGCCCAGTTGTTTCAGTAGATCATCAAGGCAGCCACTAGACCTCTCGCACATACATCAACAGCTATGACTTTTTTGCTGTGAACCAGAGCCGGATTATCCATTAGGGTAAGTAGGCTGAAGCCTTGGGGCCCGTGCATAAGTTAAACAGATTTTAAATGCATAGATTTATGTACAAAAAGAAAATGTTTGCACTTTGCAATCTCATTCATAACATTCTAAACATACCAGTCTATTACTAATACTAGTATATACCATTACCATGCTATGGGTGACACATGCTAGATGATGCATGCTGTCACATTAATTAATCCTCAATGATGCTTACTATCTTCTTACACCACAATTGTCACATCCATTCCTGAGTAACCAATCAACACTGAAATTTAGTCCCAAACTGAACACTGTATTATGAAAATGTCATGAAACACAAACATTGTATGAAATAAAAATATCCAAGGTAATAATTCGTAATTCTTCCTTCAGAATCGAACAACAAGATTCAGTCACAACATCTAGCCAGCTTCTCAGCTCTACATGCAACCTTTTCCGTTCACCTTTCAGTCCAAACGGAGCCGCGGTAGCATAGTGGTTAGTGCTCTGGCTTCCTAGCTCAGTGGTCTATCTAGCTCAGTGGTCTATGGTTCGATCCTTAGATGAGGTGGGATTTTTTTAGGCCACAAACGGCTCCTGCGACGACCCAGCCCCAAATGGGTACCAGAGCAACTCTGGGAAGGTTAAGGCGGCCGGCGTGATGCTGACCACATAACCCCTAGTGTGCCGACGGTCAAGAAAATATGGGCCTAACACCATATTCCCAATATGCCTCAATGGGCGTGTAACGGGATCCTTTACCTTTACCTTTCAGTCCAAAACTAACCACTTCGCATCTTGAACTATTATCCCGTGTCTTCTTACACAATCCGCGCGAGGCAAACTTATGTAAAAACCAGACTGACCGGTTTTCATTCGCACTTAACATACACACAGGCCTACCCAATTTATCGTTCATGCAAACAACCTCTCTTACTTTATCAAACACCAAAACAGCCTAGAGGCTCTTTTTAGCTTAACCATTTCACAAAGACGGGTTTTTGTTCATTCCTCATTACGACACCATTTTCAGCTTAGTTCGTTCCCCCGAACGATTGGATAATTGTAATTTTTGAGATAATATTTTTAATTTGACTGTAGGCCTATACAGTTTATCGTAAAAGGAAACCCACTGAAAGTATATATATTATGAAAGAGCATAAAACAAAGTTTTAGAATATGCTAATCAAGGCCAACATAAGTCAAGGTCAAGGTGACAGTGTCTTTTAGGTGACGTTCTTCCTCATCAATTTTATTTTTTCATTCTGAGGTCTAGATCTCAACATTTTCTTTCCTTGTTTAGGTGCAGATCTTATTTTCACTGCCTTTCCTTTTCCTTTCACTGACAAATTATTTTGATCTAAACTGAGTGAACTAGATCTAGATCGAATGTTACTATCATTCACTTTCCTCGTTTTAGCAAGCCTCTCACTATCATCTTGCTCCAGATTTAAATCTACATCAGAGTCTGATTCTGAACCAGATAACACATACTCTGACCCTGAATCTGAGTAAAAAGATGTTGATGGTTCATCTGCATTGGCAGCGTCCATGTTTGTGAACTTTGGCCTTTGTGAAATGGCTATTATCAGTTCTACAGTATTCATTAGCAGTAAAAAATGTTGTTCGTTTCAAGCTTAGTGGCCAGAATATTTTAATACTGAATCCGATTATGCCCAGCAATTGCCGATACACTTGTAAACAGAAGAGTTCTGCCGCTTTTAAAATAGGATTTACACTGTACGTCACATAGGTGAATGGGAACTAGCAATCACGCTACTCCATGACGTATGCCGTACGGCATAGTGACAAAAATTGTACGGTGTACATCATACTGGTGCAGAAAAGGTTAATACTGGGCCCTGCTGTAAACCCTTGAAGAAATGGTAACCAACTAAATGTAATAACAAATACAGATACACGGAAGAGAACCATGCAGCTACCAATACAGTTAGAAGTAAAACAATAGAAAGTGAAGATGGATAGGGCATACTGCCATGAAATAACTGACCTGTATAAACATATATGCCTTTGACTGGAACCCACTGGGGAGGGGAGTGTGGGAAAGTCAAAGACAACATGAAGAAGCATGGCAACCTCATCTGCATAGCTGAAGAAGATGGGCCAAAACAGAAAGTGCAGTCCTTATATTCCACAGGGAACTAAAGGAACTCATATCATCATTACCTTTCAGCTCCCCAAGGATCACAGGCCTTAAACAGATTCAAGCCAAGTCCTCCTGTTCCATGACATCTATCCAAGGTTCCCCCCATGTCTTCCCATTGCTTTTCACCTCTGTCTCAATCGTTCCTCTCCATGTGTACCCTGGTCTCCCTCACCCTGGGAACTCCAGAACAAGGACTTTATTGAAATGCCGCTAACAGGTCTCCTCAACGTATGTTGTCCCATCCATTGCCAGCGTCTTCTCACCTCCTTTTCCACTGGCACCTGCCTGGTTTCTGTTATCAGTTCTACTCTGGTGATCCCACCACACCATTTAAATCCTCCTATTCTAAGAAAGTACCCATTTATGAAAGTTTGTAGAAAGGACTCATATCACAAGTAAGAAATCCTACAGCACTAAAACAAATATTAGCAACAAAACAATTGTGCGTAATGCCTGAGCATTGACAACTGGAAACACAAATGAAGACAGACGATCAAGGACAAAAAATGGAGGAAGAATGTATTTAAATTAAGAAGTCTCAGTACTGAAAGAAGGTGAAGAAAATAAGACAATAATGCACTAGAATGCACAATGATAAATACCAATGGCACAAAAGCTAATGAAAAACAAAGGGGATTGACAGGACCCATACTGAGACAACTGGCAGACGGCATTACAAAACAGACCTTGTTCTGGAATCCCCATGATAATAGTAACAGAGGGAGACCCTCAAACACGTGGAGAAAGGATTCAGAGGAAGACTTAAAAGGGATAAAGGAGACATGGAAAGACCTTGAATGGATGGCACAGGACAGGAAGACTCAGCATGAATTTAATGAAGACCTATGCTCCATGGGGAACGAAGGTCAATGAACCCTACCAAGGTATGGCTTAACTCTTTGACTCCATAATTATTTTACACCCTGTGCCATAACTATTTTTTGAAGAATTCTAAAGGGTGAAGTGTATTGTCTTTTAGTGTAAATTTTATGTTAATCTTTTTTTGTGAACATGTACTTATTATATACCAAACTGGAGGGAAATGGATAGAGAATTGTAATATATAATGTCTTTGGTAGTATTAACACAAGTGTGTTCGTTATACTTAAAACATTTTGCATGTAAAATTGAAAAACACTAAAAAGTTAACTGTAGAATATGATCTTACCAAAGACTTTTTATTTATTTTTTTTTTTCTTCCGTACGCCCGCTAATACTCAAGGCGAAATCTCAGGTTATTTTTAATGTCTAACCTGACATTGATTTTTACGTGAGTATCCTATTTTCTTGTACAGAGACAAGTGTCCCTCGCCATTCAGGCAGATACTCGCCGTTTTCGGAGGTACCCATTAGAGCTGGGTCGGCTCAGGAGCCGCCAGTCCCTGGTCGACGATACTCCTTCAAATGTTCCCACCAGGTCTCGAGTTAATCCAGTCCAAATCCCGGTCGACGAAAAATCCTCAAATGCCGTCGCCCGGGTTTGATCCTGAATCACCCGGTCGCCAGAGCAGTGTTGTAACCACTACGCTAGCACGGCTCCATTACCAAAGACTAATTACTGTTGTAGATAATAAAACTTTCTTTTTAGTCTTCACATCAAGTTAATCCATATACAAAGTAAAAAAACATTGCTTATGGCCACAATTAGTACATTTAGTGTTATTCACACCAGCTTTTACTGTAGTCCCTTGTAAGAAACAAATAAATTATGCAATCGTGCATTACGTAATTTTCAAACAAATAAAGAAGAATAACGTCATATAAAAACTTTTTTACACTTTTTAAATGTTTTAATAGTATCCCTAGCTTCATCTTCTACCTAGGACTAGTGATTAGATGTTACGGTAGGTCTAGTTTTGTTGCTTTTTGATCGGCCAGAATATGACTACGCCCACTCATCAACTAAATCTAATGTGTCTAGCTTTTCTGCACCGATTCCATATTTTGACAACAAACTGTGACTACCAAACAATCATCATCAATGTCAGCAATGTTTCAAAGTAGGTTGACACAATTATTTGCTTAGGAGGCTTAGAAAATGTAAATATAAAGCGTGACATATTTCTCTAGCAATAACAACGAAAAGCACAAACACGCGAATCGTCACACAAATTGTGATAATAACATCAAAACACGCACATGTGCTGCTTAACCACAGTCAAATTAGTTGTTTAAATAGTAGCAGAAGTCATTCTACGAGTTTTAAAATATGAACTGCATTAAACGGACGATATTTGGGGTTTATTCGTGATAAACTAAAAACAACGCTCTGAGCGTTGCGCTGGCATGGCGCGTTGAACTTTGCAACGCTCAGAGCGTTGGTCTGGAGTCAAAGAGTTAACTGCAATAATCTCTCACACATTTAAGCTTTACTTACGCAAAGAAGCCAAGAATGCCATCATGTTCATAAATTTCCTTGAAAGATGACCATATAGAACTGAAGATTAAAACAAATAAACATATAATTTTGATAATATAGTAATAAATAATAAAACATGACATAAATGAATATTTAATAATCATTAAACACGCAGCAGCACACAACAAACTATATTCTGTTGCTCACTAGTAGTCCAAAAAAATCTTAACTATTATGCTCTTCAAGCTAAATGAAGGTAATGGAAGTCCCATAGCCGCCTTGGGGTAGTGAAGTATGACAGACTTCACTTACACTAGGTCCAGCTTTATGAGGTGAGGTGACCAGGTCCTTTCCTTGCTGTCCCTAACTCAGCAGCAAAGTAAGTTTCCCAGTTTTTACAACTGGGTGGACTTGAGCATGACATGAATGGATTTGAACCCAGTCCTTTTGCCTCGAGAAGTAAGCAATGAAGCCAAAAAGTCATACATTTTTCACTCTTTCTTACTTACTTACTTACTTACTTAGTCGTTTCCCTTCTACCGTGAGGTGTAGAGGTTTGGAAGAGAGAGCGCCAGACTATCCTATCAGCTGTCTCTTTCTTCAGAAGTTAATGTTAATCAGAATCGATGTCATTGCACTCTGGGCAAACCCACAGGTGCTCAGTTTCCTTAGCAAATGTCGAAGGGTATGAAAGCTACTTTTTGGAATAGCTATTGATTGGGTTATGAGAAACTATACCCACAATGAACAATTAGGTATAAAATGGACAAATGGAAAATTCCTGGGGGACCTGGATTTCGCAGATGATGTAGCATTCTTAAGTTCAACACCAAGACAATCCCAAGAAGCAATAAATAATTTGTGTCATCTCTCGGTTAAAATAGGTCTCCAAATAAATGCCTCTAAAACGAAAGCTATGAACTTTTCTAACGAGACCTTTGATATCATCTTGAACGGGGAAAAACTACAGAAAGTTGAAAGTTTCAATTATTTAGGCAGTAAAATGACTCAGGATGGTGACACAACAAGAGAAATCCATACTAGAATTGCTTTGGCGGCTAGCGCCTTCAATAGATTATCTAACATTTGGAAATTACGATCATTGAATATACATACCAAGCTTCGTCTGTTTAATTCAAATGTTATCTCAGTGTTAACTTACGGCTGTGAGAGTTGGAAAATAACAAAATCATTGGAGAACAAGCTGAATACATTCAAGAACAAATGTCTTAGAAAACTCATGAACATCAGTTGGAAAGAATTCAAGACTAATCGACAAATAAGAGAAGACTCTAGGCAGAAATATGTCTCCGACTATATAAGGAAAAGACGATGGTCATATATCGGTCATGTCCTACGAATGCAAAACAACAGAATACCACTACAGGCGCTCACTTGGGTTCCTGAGGGTAAGAGGAAAAAAGCAAGACCAAAAGAAACACTCAGAAGAACAATAATAAGAGAAGGAAGAACGTTGGGCCTAAATAATGTGCAAGAGCTAAGAGGAGTGGCGTCACAACGAACAACCTGGAGAGCACTGGTTTCTGCCTTATGCGAAGTGTTTGGTGCTTAAAGAATTTATTATTATTATGAAAGCTAATTGTTCCTGTTGCGCACTGGTTGTATACATGCCGGATGCATCCTCTCGTACGTCCATCCCTGCTGGTCTTACGTTTGATGCCAAATTCCAGCAGTTTTAGCCTTGATGATTCATCGACTGCAGTGTCATTCTCTAATAGACGAACATGAATTGTCCTCAGTATTTCTCTCTTATCCATGTCCAATAAACCTTCTATGCCTCAGAAGTAGAGACAGGGAATCAGAAGTTTTAAATGTCATTTATGTATCGTCTTCAAGTACCATGCCTGGTAGCGTATGCAATCATATCTCTCCACAGCTTTCCATCTCAAGTACTATTTATCAATTCGGCTGTTGACTTCTTCACATGTCTAGTTGTCATGCAGCAAAACAGATGAACGCAGTCAGCAACTCATAGCTTGACTGCTTGCGTCAGGGTCAGCGAACCAGTGCTGACCAAGACCCTACTCCACCTCCAAGTGGTGGTCCTGGAAACAGGCTGCATAACCGAGAGAGTAGGGATCGAAGAGGGAAGGCAAACCCGGTCCCAAAAAATGCTGCGCGGAAGTCGGCTAAGTCGGGCCGAAAGGCGCAAATATCGCAGCTTCGCTGTAAACGGCGACACAACGCAACGAACGTCCTTTTCAGGACGAATGAGGAAGAAGAAGAAAAAAATATATGAAATATAAGATTCGTTTCTTTCATAACATCCGCATTACTCTTTTTAGCTGTCCATGCTATTTTTTTCCCATGCATGGGATGCATTAACACCAGATGGCGGAACAAGCAAAGACATCAACAGCAGAATGAATAAATCGAGAACAGCCTTTGCTAGTCTAAACACCATATGGAAGTCTTCCCAGTACAGCACAAACACCAAATTAAGATTATATGAGAGCTGTGTACTTCCTGTGCATCTCTATGGTGCAGAATGCTGGAGAGTAACAGAGAAGGAAATGTTGAAATTGTCCTATTTCCTCACAATCCACCTAAGGAAAATTTTCAGAATCTTTTGGCCAAATACCATCACCAACCAAGAACTGCTTACTCGGAGCAACCAAGAAGACATGCACACCATCATAGCTGGCAGACGCTACAGTTGGGTTGGCTACATCCTCAGAAGAGACTCCGATGCCTTCACATGAACAGTTGTTCTATGGACCCCTGAAGGAAAGTGAAAGAGAGGCCAACCAAAAACAACTTGGCGGAGAACTGTGGAAGTCGAGATGCAAAGAATGAACCAGAGCTGGGGCAGTGCACGAAGATGGCCACAGAATGAACAAAGTGGAAACAGTTTGTTACTGCCCTACAAGACGCCAGCAGGTGTGATGGCCACTGACTGCTTTGACAGTTGGCGGCTAAGGATCAAAGAAAAAGAAGAATGGTATTTTTAACATTCTTCTGTAAAATCACATCTCTGTGGCCTCCAGTACTTTTCCAAGTAGTTTATTAACTGTGTACATGACTCACTTCTATATGTCAGGATTGGTTTTACAAAATGCTGAAGAACTCATTTCTTACTTCCACTGACAATGAATTGTTGCACAAACAGTGTAAATAACCAAAATGTTATACATCATACTATTTCAGACATGATTAGAATCAACAAAAACAGTGCCACAGTAAAAAAATCTTTTGTACCTTAAACAATTATCAGCTAATTAACGAGGCAATTCTAACTTACTTGTATTTCGTTTCCCTGCCAACAAACTGGACCATACAGCGTACCATTATCACTGGAAATGGATAAAAATTACACAGCTTATATGAGAAGCCATTCTCTCATTTCTCCACTCTACAAAATGCCGCTACTTGTTTTCATTGACAGAAAATGAATTTGTAAAGTTCTTAACATCTTCTACTTATTGCCTTTGACGTTAATGTCGTCTTGCTTGGCCTGTTTGTTATATGTGTAAAAGAAAATTTAAAAAATTACATGATTTAGACCAACTCCTTGAGCTGACTACTGCCTTTATTAGAGTCATTAATGCAGAAGTATGAGGGCGATGAAGAAGAAGAAGACCAACTATTTACTCTGTGTCCATACATTTCACCCCTTATGAAGCAGAGCCACCACAACAGCTGTCCCCCTTACATAAAACCTGCTTCAAAGAATTTATGTATCTTGCAGGTGGTTTCTGTAGCAACCTCTTTTAGGTGATGAGGT
This sequence comes from Oreohelix idahoensis, assembly GCA_024509875.1. Classification (NCBI taxonomy): domain Eukaryota; kingdom Metazoa; phylum Mollusca; class Gastropoda; order Stylommatophora; family Oreohelicidae; genus Oreohelix; species Oreohelix idahoensis. The sequence continues at coordinate 59,043 of JAMPIV010010836.1, read as the reverse complement.
TGCCAGCCCCACGCACAACCTCATATTAACCACCTCTTATGACATACCTAAGGGAGCAGTAGTCATTTTCTTTCTCTCCTCGCAGGCTCCCAGGAACTATTTTCCTCCACGTGGTTCCAGAGAATTTCTCAGATTTAAAGCTAAAAAATTGGACGACTGCTCAAACCAGGTTATGCTGTAAGAGGTAATTAAGGTGACTAAGGTGGGACAGAATATGGAGCTAGCAACCTCACCATGTAAAACAAATAGCTTCAGAAACCACCACTGTGAGAGAATACAAAACATTCGGTTATAAATTAGGTCATACAAGTATTTGAAATGTATTTGTGGATCTTGTATTCTGCTTCTTACTGATCATGCAGCCACCATTGTAGCACATGTTCCTGCAGCTGTAGTTCTGCATCAATTAGTTTTATATAGGGAGGCTGCCAGTCTCACGTACAACCTCACATTAGTTGCTTTCTACAACAGCCTTAGGGAACAGCAGTCTTATACAATCTTAATGTCCTCAGAGATGCCCATGTATTATATGGGGCCACACATACATTGTAATATAAGGTAATAATAATAGCAGGTCTTAAACATAAACATAAAGAAGTTGTTGGAATCAACAATTAGGAAAGTGAAAAGTGTAATCGAGAGAGGACTCTGACTTCTGAAGGAGATAAAGCAAACAGAAGTCTGTATATTAATATTAGAGTCTAAGATCAGAATCACATATTAAAAAACATAGAGATAAATCAGGATCTAAAAGGCTTGTAAAACTAAAATAGATAATTCAACACCTAGATTATCTGTAAAACTAAACTGGATAATTCAATATCCAGATTATGTTAAAAAAAAAAAAAAAACAATTATATGGGCAATTCAATATCCAGATTATATGTAAAACTAAAATAGATAATTTAATATCAAGATTATCTGTAAAACTAAAATAGATAATTCAATATTTAGATTATCTGTAAAACTAAAATAGATTATTCAATATCTAGATTATCTGTAAAACTAAACTGGAACATTCAATATCCAGATTATCTAAAAAAGAAAACTGAAACAGATAATTCAATATCCGGATTATCTGTAAAACTAAACAGAATATTTCAATATCCAGTTATGTGTAAAACAAATAAATAATTCATTCACCACATTATCTGTACAAGTAAGATAGTTACCATGAAAGGGGTGACTGACAATAACACCACAGCACCTGCTCAGGGTGTCTTCAGAAGTCTGAGAAAGTATGAGACACATTTTTGTTTGTTTTTACTTCTCAATGTCTTGCATGTACATGTACATTTTTTTTTTTTTAAATATGGACACACTAACATGCCTGCACATGAATAAGATATGACCCTCACATTGTGTGCATGTCGTCTGCTGTTTCTACAGCATTAACAATTTGTAAGACTCCGTGTTGCAAGAAAAAAATGGTTTTGAATATTCAAGTTTTGAATAATCACATAAGCATAATCATTTAAGGTTATAAATAATTATAGCAGTAGAATAAGCTTATAAGTAAGGAATAAGAGTCAATTTTGAAATGGTAAGATAGATCATCAATGTGGAACTGATGACAAGAACCAGACACGTGCCAGTGGAATAAGAGATGAGAAACAGATGATGGCAATAGATAAAACATACACTGAGGAAACCTTCTGGCAGCATTAGAAGGCAGTCCTTGTTCTGAAATCCCGTAGGTAAAAGATACAGAGAAAAACCAAACACACATCAGAAAGAGAACTGGAAACACAAATGAAAGAGATAATAAAGTCATGAACAGACCCTGAGTTGATGGCACGGGACAGGAAGACTTGGCATAAGTTTGTCTGAAGGCCTATGCTCCTTAGGGAGCTGAAAGCTAAAGATGATGATGAAAGTTCATTAAAGGGAGGAGCGGGAGATAAATTTTGGTCGAAATCGAAAAAATAAGGATTTTGGGATTAGTCCATTTTCTGATACTTTAGCATCTCCTGAATCTAAATATAACAGAATTAAATGTCAAAATGCATTCTAACAATATGTATTTTGACTTTGAAAAAGGTGTGGCACGGAGAGATTTTCTCAAACTCGAGAAAATATGTCTAATTAGACCTAGTTTCTTCCATTGCAACCAAGCTTACACCCCTACGTATTATACATCATTGGATTCGCCTAGATCTGGGGAATCCTGTGATGTAGTTCATTTATTTCGGTAAAAAAATTATAATCGCCAAAATTGAGAATTTATAAGTCGTGTTTTTTACCGATTATTTCTATATATGGAAATCGTCGGGCGTTCGTTGACATCAGCTTTTTCTGTGTTTGTAGAGCACACTATTCTAAACTGTTCATTGGCTGTGTGAATCCACGTGACTTGTAACCGCAGTGTTTACACTATGGCGTCGGATTCATAAATTCTGTATACACATTTAGTTAGCCTCATTTTTCAGAACTCTTTGTGTGAAAATGCCTCGAAAAAAGAATAGCTTTCATCATCTAAAACTGGAAAAGGCAGAGCAAAGCGATGGAACCAAGATAGTGCAGGAAAAGTCGCTAATTTTGTTATGGTAATGGTACAAAATTAATCACTTTTAGAAAGCCAGGCAGTCACATGTGGTGAGGTCACGCAAAAAAAAACATTTACACATATTTGGTTTTGATTTACTCTGTTAGGACTGAGTGGAGGGAGGAAGAAGGTACTATATTTGGATATTGGAAATCACTTAATTTTCTTGAATTAATACGCAATATGTCCTAATTATAACCCATAAAGAGCCGCGGTAGCATAGTGGTTAGTGCACTGGCTTCCTAGCTCAGTGGTCTATGGTTCGATCCTCAGATGAGGAGGGAATTTTTTAGGCCACAATCGGCTCCTGGGTCGACCCAGCCCCAAATGGGTACCAGAGCAACTCTGGGAAGGTTAAGGCGGCCGGCGTGATGCTGACCACATCACCCCTAGAGCGCCGACGGTCAAGATAATATGGGCCTAACACCATATTCCCAATATGCCTCAATGGGCGTGTAACGGGTTCCTTTACCTTTTTTTATAACCTATAAACTGTTCAACGATATACTTTTTTTTAAAAGTCACATGTGAATAAGCTTTTATTTTTTTAAATTTAAATATTTGTAAGCTATTAGTAAATGCATTGGCAGTAAAGAGTGATCACATTTTTCTGGTTTGACAAAATAACATGATTCCACATTATACGATAAATTATGATGGTATTTATAAGCATGTGACATATGTTTCTTGGGCTGTGATTATTTCTTATGTACTTTTTTCAGAACCATATGGTCCCCCTAATGAGCCTAGTCTGCCTGAGGTTATGCTGTCAGCTTCAGCTGTAAATGCGGAAGCCAGCACAAGCTCATCTACATCAACTTCTACCTCTTTGTCCCACAACACTCCACGGTTCTGTAAAAAGCTGGAACTAAGTGCCTCATCGGTGCAAGAAGCTTCAACACCTAACAATACAGTCTCCAGAATTATAGTTGATATGTCTGAGATATGTAACCTTGTTAGTCAGCTTGCATGTCCAGAATGCTATGAGAAGCTGTCTGCAGAAATTAATAATAAGGCCAAGAGAGGTCTTGTTCAACACATCAAAGTGAATTGTTGTGTTTGCAACAAAACCGTTGTATCAATGTACACATCATCGGTCGATAAACATAATTACTTCAGTGTGAACAAAGTTGCGGTTCTATAATCGTTGTTATCAGGAATAGGACCCTACAAATTTAACTACTTTGCACAGAACTTGGACATGCCTGGCCTCCATCAAAAAACTTTCAACGCAATTGCAAAAAATTTTATTTGCAAACACCAGAACTCGCAAAATTAATATTTGATCACACTGCTAAGCTCACACGCAGCGTAAACTGTGCTCAGAGCAATCAACCGTATCATGAAGATATTATGGATATTGGAGTCAGTTTTGATGGCAGCTGGCTCACAAGGGGCCACAGTTCAAAAATTGGTATTGGCTGTGTGGTGGAGATCTTGACAGGTCTTGTTATAGATGCCCATGTGATTTCAAAATACTGTCAGACGTGCTACAACTGGTTCTTGGCACCAGAAGGAAGCCCCAGGAAACTTCAGCAAATGGAAAGAGGAGCATGTGAAGCAAGGATGTGATATAAATTTTGAAGGTATTTACTTCTGAATCTTATTTTTGGTTTCTCCTTCTCCTTGTCTAAAAATTTAAACGGATGTAATTTTTATTTCTCCATAAGTATCATTTTTAGCAACATATTTTATTACTTACACGTGTTTGCTTTGCTTCCATTGTACTACATTTGCTTCTACATTGTAAAGGAAAGTGTTCAATGCTTGGTTACATCATTATTTTAAGTGTTACTAATTCATACCTTTTCTTCTTTCTAGGAAGTTCACGGCACTAAGAAAACTGCACTAAGAAAAGGAAGGAAATTAGGCACAAATCTCAACAGAAAGTCAGACAAGAAGCTGCAGAGGAAGCTGGGTATGCTGCCGGTATGTTCTGAATGACAAGTAAGTAATTTTTTTTTTGCTGTAGTATTACACACTTATTTAATTATTTTCTAATTATATAGAAAAATGTGATTTTCTCTAAATCTATTTTTCTCATCCTAATTTTCTTATAACTTCCACGCTTATGTATTAATTGACATAAGAATTGGCACATATATTGCCCATAATCTTTTAAAAATTTTAATGTGATGGATTTTAAGTATCTGATCAAACTTTTGATTTATTGCAAAAAGTAATGTAAAATTTAGCAAATTTTTTTACTATTTTTAGACACTATATTCAAAGTCCTACAACTTTTTTTGTATTAAAGTTATCAAAAATCCATCATATAAAAAGTTTTAAAATATAATGATAAACGTTGTATTTAAATTTGGTATTCATAGCTTAATAAATAAAAAAGCCTAAGCAAATTGAAATAGAACAAAAAAATCCAATTTTGCTCAGCTCTAAAATGTCAGAAAACTGCACTAAGCAAAGGAAGGAAATTAGGCACAAATCTCAACAGAAAGCCAGAAAGGAAGCTGCAGAGGAAGCTGGCTATGCTGCCAGTATGTTCTAAATGATGTAAGCAATTTTTTTAGGGGCAATATTACATACTTATTTAAATTATAGTCTATTTATGGAGAAAAATGCGATTTTCTCAAAATCTATTTTTCTCATCCTAATTTTCTTATAACTTCCACACTTATGTATTAATTAACATTATGTTGCCCATAATCTTTTAAAACTTTTTGTGAGATGGATTTTAAGTATCTGATCAAACTTTTGATTTATTGCAAAAAGTAATGTAAAATTTTTCTTTTGGTTGACAAAATTTAAAAGTTATACCAGAAGTGACAGGATTTTTAAAAAAAGGACTATGAAAGCTAGAGAAGTGAGAAATAGATGATGCAAATATAAACACCTATCTTTGAACAACTCACCTCCCTAGCAAATGTTTTTAGCCATTCGACAAATTCCTCATCCTCAAGTGCTTTTTCTCCTTCTTTCGGGGTCTTCTTTGAACTTTCTCCTTCTTTCGGGGTCTTCTTTGAACTCAGTTTAACTTTCTAGTAGATAACAGCAACACAAGTTAACACACCATGCATGTAAAGTCCAAAGTTTGCCTTCATTTACAAAATTTACTAAAATAAATTTGGCCACAACTTTTCTCAGTTATTTAAATATGGAAGCACTAATAGGCCCAGTCCTTAGTGCAGCTTAATTGGCAACAATATTTAACCAAATACATGTTGTCACCAGCATCACCATCATTTTTATTTGTGCTCCTTACGGAGCATGGAGCCACTAATGCAGCTGGTCCCCTTGCAGGAAGCCTACATGAAGCATTCACAAGCTCTTGCAGTAGTGGTTTCTGTGGCAATTTGTTTGACATGATGAGGTTGCTAAACCCCTTGCAAATGTTGTCATAATAAGTATTAAACAATTAAACACTGAGGAACTATTAGACACAATGCAAAGTGTCCATCAATTTAATAAGTGTATGTAAATTAAGAAAAGTATTTAATTTTTCAGGCCATAAATCGAGGATTCCTCAGCAAAATAGAAATTAGTAAGAAGATGAAGATGGCTGTATACCACTCTACCTAAGTTCCAGTCACGACTTATGGATGTGAATCATATGCAATGACTACAACCCACAAACGCTGGCTACAAACCTCAGCAATTAAATACCTGAGGAAGGTGGTTGAAGTAACAAGAAGAGACAACCAGACGATACATCATGGCTTCAAAATCCAGCCCCTGGGTCCGCAACCAGACGACATGTCATGGCCTCAAAACCCAGCCCCTGCAAACCTGAGTGAACATTCCCAATTATGATGGTTTGGCCATGTCTGCAGAATGAGAGAAGATCAGCTACCACAACTTATATAGGAAACCAACAGCCAGGGATCCAGACCTTCGGGACGACCTAGAGTTTGATGGGAGGACAACATTAGATAGTCTCTGAAGGACCGAGGACTAGATTGGAACAAGGCCAGGAAAAAGACAGCTGATAGGACAGTATGGTGCTCTGTGGCAAACCTCTACCCCCTGGGGTAGAAGAGGAACGACCAAGTAAGTGTGCATTTAATACAATAAATTATGTCATAATACATCATTCATCATCATCACTTGTAAGCTCCGCAATTAACCTATGCCTTCAACAAATCTGTGCTAAGTATTCTTGTCCAGTGCTATCTGCTCAATGTCTTTCCATGTTATCTTTACCCTTTCACTTTGTCTCCAGTTCTCTTCTTCATGCATTTGTTGGTATCTCTCTACCTTATAATGTGCACATAAATATGTACCTCTATCTTAGATTTATGCACAATAGTATTGAAGAAATGGAGCTCATGAAAATTTGTAGTCAAACAGATCTATACAATATAATACAGATTGATATGGGCAAGAAATCATCACAATTAATATGTTTTAGAAGGTTGAAATAAATTTTGCCAAGATAACTATTGATGCGTAAGCCGATTTCGTCGCCCACATCGATACACCCGTAATTAATTATTCTGAGACTGAGTAATGAGAGCTTTTTAAAATACTTACCAAGGAGAGATTTTAAAAGATATCCAAACATTTACTAAAAAAAATTTTTATGAAAGAGCTGTTAATTAATTTGTAAAATTTCATTCCACTAGCTTTTTCTTCACTTCTCATGGCATTTTTTAATAGGTTGCTCCACAGCTTCATATCCAATTCATCCAGATAAGTTTGACCACAAAGATCCAATGAAGATCAAATGGAACAGAATGAAATGACCACAAGAGAAGCAATACCATCACAAGGACATGCAGCAGATGAGCACAACATAATCCATCCTGCCATTTTTTGGTGGGTTACTTGCTCATTTATATACATTTATTCACTGTAATAATCTTCAGACTCCGCGAGGGCCACAACAGCTTGGGATATCATCTATTCAACAAGTTATACATAGGAACTACTATGAGTGTAACTGTGGCACCAATAAAATGACTGCTGAACATCTGCTTCAAAGATCCTCGATATATGAGGAACAGAGAAAGTACATATGGCCGTCACCAGTACCATTCCTGAAAAAGCTCTATGGAGATAGAAATAGCCTCAAGTTGACCACCGCTTTCTTTGAACATATTCAAGTTGACGTCTGAGAGTGTACGAAGAGGATTCACTGTAATCACTTCTGTGTGGTTACCAGGATGCTAATCAAGAAGTGGTAACACCAAGAACAGGGCTGCTGATCTGACCATCAGCATACATGCCACACTTAAAGGTTTACCCATAATCTGTACGGGGTGTTTGCGTTTTCAGATGTGTACGGGCCGTACACAGGTCTGTACGGGTTTTTTCGCCTAATTATTAAATATACATATAAATCTTGTGCCACTACACAATTTGCGTCATGAGATTCGGCGAGATTTTAAGCCAAGTGGATAAAAAAAAAAAATAACCAATGAAAATCAAGCTGCCTATTTTTCAATTGCCGCGGGATGTGCGTGGCGTGTTCATTCACAATTTTTCGCTAAAGCTAGCGCGAGGTTACTGATTATTTGAACGATTACGCAGCACTGAAATCTTTTTTGAGTCGAGCCTATTGTTTAGGATTAATTTCCAGTTTAGTATTGGTAAGTAATTCATTTTAAAAAAAATATTACAATAACATTGTTTAGATGAAGTTAGATTTAACTGTCAGATAACTTAGGCCTATGCTTTCTTTTTCCCCTAAGGTTTAGCATAATTGATTATTTACGGCTGGTAAAAAAAAAAAGGCTGATACCACTACATATTATTTGATTTCACTAAAACTTGTAGAAAGTGCGTAAGAAATGTAAATTTGAAAAATAATACAATAGCCTACAAATTATGGGTAGCCTAATAACGTAATGACGGTCGCCGAATGCTCCGCATGTATTTTCGTACCATTTAGAGTTATAATTAGGGTTACAGCTAGGGTTAACCCTAAATCTAAATGGTACGAAAATACACGCGGAGCATTCGGCGAACGTCATTCCGATATTACCAAATTATGAAACTGAAAAGAAAAAAAAACCACAATAGCGTGGAAAATTTACATCTTAACTCGATCAGAGAAAAGTTTATTTGGAGTTAGCCTACTTCTCTTCTTAGTTTTAATTTCGTTTCTTTAAAAAACAATGTTATTTTGCCTTTGGTGATCATCATTACGGTCATTCAATGATTTATAATTATTAAATAATTAATTAGCCTACTATCAATGTTTGATTGACACTAAAATTTGTATGGGAAGGTCTATTTAAAACTACCAGTTGGGCTTTAACGGCTATTCCAATTTTTGAAGTTCGGTAGAAAATATACAGGCTAATATTACGCCAGCGCTAGTTTATATTTTCATTACCAGCTTTAGCAAAAAATTTATTAGATTTTAAATTTAAGATTCCTAACCCATAATGCTTATTACTGGTCTCTTTAGGCCTGTACTTTTATAAGGCACTATAGAAAACACAGCAACTGTTCTTCATTTCAACCATAAATTGTATTAATTTTTTTCCAAGATTCTATTTCATTATATAATATTAAAATTACAAATAATTATATTTTTCAAATTGATTATTAATATTTGTATTTACTTTTTCACATTAATATTTTTTTTTTCTTCTGTCTAGCAGGAAATATTGCATCCATCTAACAGCATGGCTGAGCCTAACTTTAAAAAAAGGAGGTTAGAAGAAGATCAACGTCGTGGGAAGTTTCAATCTGACTGGACAACTACATTCCCTGGGATTATTGAGACATCCAAATTAGGCTCTTCACATGCATACTGTAGAATATGCAATAGAGATATTAAAGTGATGGCATCTGGCTTACACGATGTGAGGGAGCATTTCAAAACAAAACTGCATGAAAGGAACTATCAGCTGAAGAACGGAAGTTCTATCAAGGCCTTCTTTACTCAGCCTCAACAAGAAGATGATAAAATAACGAGGGCTGAAGTTTTATTTGCAAATTTTATTGCTCAACACAACATAGCTGCTTCTATAGCTGACCATTTTTCAGACTTATCAGCTGAGATGTTTCCGGACAGTGCTATTGCCAAACGTTTCAAATGCAAGCAAACCAAAACAACAGCCATTATTAAAAACTGCTTGGCTCCATCTGCAACGGAGCCAGTCATCAAATTATGCAGGAAGACACCTTTCTCCTTGATGATCGATGAGTCAAATGATAGAAAAACTGACAAGCGTTTAGCTATAATGGTGAGGGTATTTGAAGATGGCATAGGACCTAGAACCAGGTTGCTGGGCATGCCGGTCGGTACTGGTGGAACCAGTGAAACTATTTTCAGTGATATTGATGCTGTGTTCAGCGACTTACAAATCCCATGGATTAACTGTATAGGTTTTGCAAGTGACAACTGCAATGTAATGGTTGGCAAATCAAACTCTGTACTAACGCGAATCAAGAGCAAGAACCCTGATGTGTTTAGTATAGGGTGTATTTGCCACCTTGCAAATCTTTGTGCCAAGGAGGGTATAAAGCAGCTGACTATTCCTGTTGATGACCTTTGATAGATATCTTCTATCATTTTGAGCATAGCTCAAAACGGAAAAAATCATACAGAGAGTTTCAACTGTTTACAGGAGTGGATGCACTAGACATACTAAAGCACTGCCAGACTCGCTGGCTTTCTTTGCAGAAAGTAGTGGACAGAATTTTAAATCAATATTCTGCTCTATCTTCATACTTCGAGAGCCACGACGATATGGAAAAACCATGCCGTGTCAAAAACATTCATCAGTTACTAAAATCACCACTGACCCAGATGACTCTACGTTTTCTCCAATTTGTGCTACCTCTGTTGACTGAATTTAACAAATTGTTTCAGACAGATGAGTCCCAAATAGGTGGTATGATGGATGAAATGGATCGTCTGCTACGAAAATTTATTGTCAAATTTGTAGAGATGAAATATGTAAAAGAGGTGAAAGATATAAGATTGTTAAAGTATGCTGAACGTGATCTACAGCATGATAACCATACACTTGCTGTTGGTCTGTGCAACAGGACATTACTGGAAGAGTTAGATATAAGTTCTCAAGTGAGAAATTCATTTTTCAGAGATGTGAGGAACTTTTATGTTGCTGTTGTGAAAAAGATATTGGATAAATTTCCATTTGAGAATGAAGTCCTTAAGGATATCAAAATTCTTGATCCAGCCTTTAAAGACACAGTTCAATATACAGCAATCTGTAAGCTGGCCAACACTTTTGCACCACATTTAGACCAAGAGGTGTTAAAGGATGAATTTGAAGATTATTGTTTGCTGCCTGATGAATGTATTTCAAGATTTGACGCTGGACAAAAAAGAAGCTTTTCTAGGTACTGGCTTGACATAATCAACCTGAAAACTAGCACTGGTCGTACACGATTTCCCAGTCTGGCAGTCATAGTGAAACGCTTATTGACATTGCCTCACAGCAATGCTGACTGTGAGAGGTCTTTCTCTATGATGAAAAAGATTCACACGGACTGCAGAAATAGACTAAATGATAAGTCACAGCATTTCTAAATGATGAAATAAATTCTACAGTTTTAAAGCAAGTGAAGACATGCTTAAAAAGGCAAAGGCGCATGTCAGCTGTTGGGTTTGCATCAAAAAAAAATGGCCAGCAATATTACACTCTTGGAAAAAAAAAACTGGTGATGGAAAGACAGAAGCATGTCTGACCAAGACTAAGTTGAATTAAGAGTTTTGACCATATAGTACAGGTGACACTCTTGCAGGAAGTCTGGGTCAAAGAGCTTTGTGTACTCTTGTAATCCATTCAAAGCTATGTCCAATTACTGATAACACTGACTAACAAAAAAAAACTTTTTTTTTCTTTCTCTAACATTTCTATGTTTTTCTGGTCAATTTTAATGCGCTGTTTTTAAATCTGCAAACCGTTTTTCTCTATCAGGTCGGGATCTCTAGAAATACGCAATTGAAGTTTTTTAACAACACATACAGTATTACAACATCATTCGTACAAGAAGTATAACAGTTATGTAGGCTTGAATTTCTTTGCAGTCGACTTTCGTCGGTGAATGGCATGTGGTACATCGCGACGAAGCATCCAACAATAATCGGCAAGCATGGTCACACTCCACCGTCCTTGATAACGTGACTCCATTACGGCGATATCTTGATGGAATCATTCTCCATGTTCATCGCTGACTTCGCCAAGGTTGTCAGGGAAAAGTTAAGATGCGAATCGAGCAAATGGATTTTGAGGGACATGTTACAGCCCATAATTATGTATGCATCTATGCACTGCTTAACAATATGCAACATAGTCGACAGATTTGTGATTTTCCCGAAAGTTATCGACGATCGATTTGAATGCCATCCATGCGCGAAGTTCACTACCATGTAACAAGTTCTCGAATTGTTTGTCTGCAATAACTTTCCTAATCTGAGATCCTACAAAGATACCTTCCTTTATCTTTGCATCGCTAACTTGCGGAAACTTTTCTCGAAGATAAGTGAAAGCTTTGCTCTTTTTATCTAACGCTTTTACAAAATTCTTCATGAGCCCCAACTTTATATGTAACAGTGGTAAAATGAAGGTGTCTTTGTTAACTAATGGCTCGCGTATTACATTTTAATGCCCGAGCTGCATACGATCCCGGATAGGCCACACCTTTCTTGCATAATGTTCCTGTCTGTTGCGGCTGTCCCATTCACATCGGAAGCAACAAAATTTAGTATACCCAGTCTGCATGCCCGTGAGAATTGCAATGACCTTTAGGTCTCCACAAATCCGCCATTGGTAGTCATTGTACTTTATTTTTTCCAAACATTTAGCCATATTGTCATAAGTTTCTTTCATATGAACAGAGTAGGCGACTGGAATTGATGAAAAAAAAATTTCTGTTATGCAATAACACGGCTTTTAGACTAGTCTTGGAAGAATCGATGAAAAATCGCCATTCGTTGACTATGTGCTCATGACCGTTTACATCTTTGCAATAGCAAATGTCATCATCCATCTCAAAGTATTGAACAAGTTCTCTGTGTCTATGACGAAATTTAGATATCGGAGTATTGGGCGCTAAAAGATTCCATTCTTTGAGTCGCGAACCGAGTAATTCCGCTTGTCCTTTGGTAAGAGCGAGATCACGTATTTGATCTGAAAGTTCTGAATGGTTAATTAAGTAAACACCATCATTCACCGGTATGTAATCTGAGTCAGAATTAGTTTCTAAAGCAGGTAAACTATCACTTTCTGATGGTTCATTTACGTCCAACGGATATTGTTCTGGTGGTACTTGGATCGGACAAATAAAGTTCTTATGTTGTCTTTAGTAATGGTGTAAAGTTTTTCTGGTCAACAAGATCGGTAAAATATCCGCACACGTAACAGAACAGATCAGCCGAATTTCTACAACTTCTAGAAGCCATATTTTGCTCAGAATTATTTCAAAATACAGTAACTATTTGAAAAATCGCGTAACATATGTCATGCATCTTTTAGCTGTATAAAAAGTAGAATTAAGTTGCTTTTTATTAATTTTTAATAAGTTATATAGTAAAAATGAAACGGGGCAAATAACGGTTTCCCAAAAATATATTTATTCACAAATATCTTAAGAACCCGACGTGATAGAGATAAACGGATTTCAGATTTGAAATCAGCGCAAGAAACTGACCTAAGAACACTTATTCTTATATAAGAAAGAAAAATGTTGTTTGTCAGTGTAATCCAAACAGTATAACATACAACTCAGTCACACAAAATATCCAGCTAACCAAAATGCTGTTACAGTCTAATTTAATGCTCCAAATAGAAATAAAAACTCACATTTTGAATGTTGTACTGCACTAGATTTCCCAGCATTCCAGCCACAATCCTAGGCACCACACCTCTGTATAAGCCAGTAAATCCATCCACCTTTTTTATATGACCAACTGGAGGGAAGACATTTTGGTCAATTTGTTAAAAACAATGGAAGGAAATTTTTCTCTCTAAAATTACTTTTAAAAATGTTTCTAATAGCAAAAGTTGATGATGCCTACTGACATATTGATTTTAGACTTCTTCGAGATGTTTTAAAGCTTCTGATAAGCTAAAAGGTTAGAGCGCTTGCTTCTTGCGGCAAAGTAACCACGTTACAAGATCGAAACCTGACAGCTTCAAGCTCCAGTCTACCCAGATGTAAATAGGTACCTGACACCACTCAAGCTAAGGAAGGCAAAGGCAGTAAGGAAGGCAACTAGTCAGCCTACCTTTTTAATACAAAGCTGGACCTGGTATGGTGAAGTCTTTAACACTTTACTCCCCTACGACAGTCTCTGCTATAGGACTACCTTTTTACCTTTTATGAAATTTTTCATACATCTAATGTCACCATATTTTCTCATTATCACTCTTAATCCCTCCATCAAATTCATAATAAGTTCTTGAAATGAAAAAATTTTAATTTTTTTATTAGTAAAATTTGAGGAGAAAAAAAATAGAATCTGTCACTAACTGTATTTGAAGATATTTGGATATACATAAACTTCTCGTCTGAAGAAGAATGTCGTGGCTCTCTCTGGCGGTAGTGGTTCATGACCAACCTGCAGAAATAATACAATAAATATGTCATTAACTCGAGCATTGTTGGTAATTTATCTTGGTGTATACTTCTATTGTAATGGCCAACAAAAATAAGAATCTTCAAATCAAATGTGTCAAATCAGTCCTATTGTATGGCTGTGAAATATGGAGAACACCAAAAATGGCAACCAGAAACACACAGACTTTCATAAATAGGTGTGTGTGCAGAATAGAAGAACTGAAATGTTATGACAAGATCACTAAAGTGGAACCAGGTAAACATGAGTGGAGCAGGAGGTGAGGAGAAGATGCTGGTTTTGGACAGGACAAACATGAAGAAAACCAACTGATAGCATTACAAGATAGTTTCTGTTGTGGAACCCCTGGTAAGGGAAAAACAGGAAAACCACACAATCCAGAGGGAAAAAAATTGGAGACAAACGTGAAAGGGATAAAGACATGAAAGGAACAAGAATAAATGACACAGGACTAGAGGACCTGACATTTTTGTTGAGGACTTGTGCTGCATGATGAGATAAAAAAGATGGAATGTTCAACAAGCATTTCACAGGGGAAAAATAAACATGAATATTGCAAAAGAAAATGTATCTAATTCAGGATAAATTAAGCCCAGAAAACATAGATCCACTGTGTTTCTTTTTTCTGGATCAATAATACTGCTCTACTTCTTAAATGTTTGCAGTCTACTGTTTTACTATTACTGGTCTATATCGTTTTATCTGAACACCCGAAAACCAAAATAGTTTGAAAAATTATAGTTTCTTTGAGCTAAGTTTCGATTAAAATTTTGGGCGACTTCGGACTACCTTTCAAAAGCGATTTGGGCACAATCTGAAAACCTCAAAACTCCTGTTTCTGAAACAAAACCGTCCCTGAGGGTCTCGGATAAAATGGACACTGACTTGTAGAATGTTACAGCCTAATCTATTTGTAAAATTAACTTGTTGTTGTTTGAGCCCATTTCTAATATGATATGCTTCTTATATCTTGATTCGCTCTTGAAGCGAGGCAATGGCCATGTTCAGATGGTCCTTGATTCAATGCCCTGGTCAACCTATCATTTCTATTACTTTTCTGTTGTCTAGTGTCCTCCTTTTCTTTACTTTCTTTTTTAAACATACTCAATTTTGATTATGATTGGATACTTCCATTCCTCACTCTGATGGTCTCCGAGCTCTCCGGTTTTTCCTGGACCAGCGCACGCACCCCTCTATCGCTACAGAGACTCTCCTGCGCCTTGCAGAACTTGTCCTTCGACTCAATTCCTTTGAGTTCAATGGACAGTTCTTTGACCAAATAAGTGGAGTTGCCATGGGCACCAAGATGGGTCCCAGTTATGCCTGCCTCTTCATGGGCTACCTGGAGTATCAGGTGTGGCAGCAGTATCCTGGACCTTTTCCACTGATGTATCATAGATACATTGATGATGGCATAGGTCTCACCGATATGCCAGAGGTTGACCTATCTAGGTTCATTAATTTCATTAACAACTTCCACCCTGCGATCCAATTCACCTCTCACATCTCCACTGTCTCTGTTAATTTCCTTGACATTGCTGTCACCATCACTCCCCCCATCTCACCACTTCGGTGTACTACAAACCTACCGATGCACACAGTTACCTCCTTTATACTTCCTCTCATCCTCCGGCTTGTCGGGACTCTTTGCCTTTCTCACAACTTCTCTGCCTCCGTCGGTTATGCCAAGATGATGACAACTTTCTATGCCGAGCACAAGAAATGTTGGACTTCTTCCATAACAGACAGTATCCAGAAGATGTTCTTACCTCTGCCTTAGAGCGTGTTCTCCCTATCTCACGTCTAGAGGCCCTCAAACCCCGCCAAAACACCTCCTCTGATAGAGTCAAGTTAATAATGACCTATCACCCTCACAACACTGCTGTCAAAAGGATCCTGTATCATCACCTACCTCTCCTCCAAGCTGACCCAGCGGCGCGGGAAGTGTTTAGTGAGCCACCCTTGCTGGCATATAGACGGGATAACAATTTGAGGGATCTCCTAGTCCACAGCCGTCTGAAAACTGTCAACGATGGCCACTTTGGGACCAAGCCATGTAACCGAACTCGATGTAAGACATGTCAGTATGTAATCGAAACACGTTCAGTCTCGTTCCCTAACGCCAAGTTCACCATCACCCATGGCTTCACATGTGAGTCACGCAACTTCATTTATGCTATTATATGCAAACGTTGAACCATTACTTACATCGGCCAAACGGGCACACGACTGGGCGACCGATTCTGCAGACACCTCTACGACATCTCTCAGTTTAAATCCACACCTGTGGCCATCCACTTCAATGGCCCTGACCACCACGGTGCCACTGACATCCAGGTGACAGCCATCAGATCCTGTTCCTCGGACGCCAACAGTCGGTTTTGCCAGGAACAACGCCTCATCCATCTTATGGGTTGCCTCAAACCACACGGTTTGAATACCCAACATTCTTTTGTCTGAGACGCCTTTCTCTATCGAGTCCCAGTTGTGTTATGACTGTCTACTTTGATGCGATCACGCCTTTTTTTTTTTTATTTTTTTTTTTTTAAATCGCTTTTCCCTCAATTTTTTTTTTAATATTTAATTTTATTTATTTATTTATTTACTTATTATTGTTATTATTAAATATTTTTTTTTTAAATTTATTTATTTATTTTTTTAAATAATTTTTTTTTCTTTTCTTTTATTTGTTTATATTTTATTTTATTTTATTTATTTATTTTTAAAAAATAATTTATTAATTATTATTATTATATATATATATGAACCCATAAAAGCCAGATCCAAACCTCAGAAATGAGGTATCTGAGGAAGGTGGTTGAAGTAACAAGAAGAGACATGGTACGCAACCAGATGATACGTCAAGGCCTAAAATGCCACCCCCTACAGACCCAAGTAGAACAGTCCCAACTAAGATGGTTTGGCCATGTCTGCAGAATGGGAGAAGATCGGCTACCACGACAAGCATGGGAAACAAAGAGCCAAGGATCCAGACCCCGAGGACGACCCAGAGTCCGCTGGGAGGACAACATTAGACAATCTTTGAAGGACCGAGGACTAGAATGGAACCAGGCCAGGAGGAAGACAGCCGATAAAATAGTCTGGCGCTCTCTCTTCCAAACCTCTACACCTCACGGTAGAAGGGGAACGACTAAGTAAGTAAGTATATATATATATATATATATATATATATATATATATATATATATATATATATATATATATACATATATATACATATATATGTATATATATATATATATATATATATATATATGTGTATATATGTGTGTGTGTGTGTGTGTGTGTGTGGGTGGGTGGGTGGGTGGGTGCGTGCGTGCGTGTGTGTGTGTACCAAGGCCCTTCATATTATACCACTCTCGACATATTTCATTCCTTGTCAGTATGCTCAATTGTGATGATAGTCTTGTAAAAACTGCAGCGATAAACTCGTTAGATAAACATATGAAAAAACGTAAAATAGACCAAGTAGATGACGATAGGAATAACTTTGCAAGTTACGAGTTAAATGAAACAAACCATCTAGCTAAAAGATCGAAGGTGAATTGGCCAAGATCATTTTGGGTAGAACGGAATGAAGAATGCGCGCGTGAAGGAGTGAGTGTGAAAGTGGATGACAGTGGCCATTACACTGTACATTTAGATGTCAATGAAGATGTGAGTCTAACATACAAGTCAGCAAATGCTTTTTATTCTGGATTTAAATCACATAAACTTAACCTAATTCTAAGTGAACTAAAAAGTAAATCATCACAAGGGAGAATAGTGCGCGAAATGAAATGTGTAAACCATTCATTGTCATCTAGTTTTCTATCTAATGTTAAATTAAGTGATAAAATACTTTCATTTGCTGTGAGATCGAGGTTACAGTTGCTGGAATGCGAAAGTCTTTTACATCTATACTACCCACAGACATACACGAAAATGTGCAAAATATGTAACCACCCATACGAAACAGTGTAGACATTATTTATGAGAAACTGAAATCCTCATACAATAATAAGAGTGACATAACAATAAATAAAGAGATAATAGTTAAACCCTCACTTTTCGGCAGCAGTAACACCTCATTTAAGACACATGTCGTAAAACCTGATTTAACGATAATCAATCGACAGAACAAAACAGCTTTTATAGTAGAGGCAGCAATACCATATGACGCCCATTTAGATAAATGTTACCAACATAAATTTGATAAGTACTATCCATTGACTGCAGAAATTAACGAACTAGGCTATCGTACGCATGTAATCGTACTGATAATTGGTAGTTTGGGTCATGTGCATGCAAAGTGTGTGAGTGGATTAATGTCGCTAGGGTTGCGGAAATTTGAAGCAAAGGTTTTATGTAAATATGTCAGTATCAGTGCAATTATAGGTTCTTACAGAATATGGAAACTTCGATGTAAAAAACACCCATGTTAAATTGCTGAAATGTTTTCCCCACCGTCTAATCTCAATTGTGCTCTGTCTACTACACCAAACGACTATTGTATTTGATGCTATATTTAATATCTCACTCTACTAGCTGTCAAAGTTTTATGGCAAACAGAAATTCTGATAAAACCCCCATGTAAAAACAACCATATTGCTCTACTTGAATGGTATTCCACACACATTTTGTAAATTTCAATAATTCTCATTTTTTGGCAGGTTATATCATATCATTATATGCCAATGTCTTTTAGAAAGCTTAAAAAATTTTATGTATGTGTAACACAAAGGTTCGATGTAAAAACACCCACATATAACTACTTGAGACGTCTTCAACACTTTATGTAAATTCTAATGATTCTCCTATATGCCATGTTGTATCTATTATATCATGTCTGTACATATTAATGTATTTTATGGAGAATAAAGATTCTGATATATATATATATATATATATATATATATATATATATATATATATATATATATATATATATATATATATATATATATATATATATATATATATATATATTTTTTTTTTTTTTAATTTATTCATTTTATTATTATTTTTTTATTTTATTTTTATTATTTTATTATTTTATTTTTCCTCACTCTTTTCCAGTCCTTGTTTTCATTACTTCTTAATTTTTGTTTTTAAAAGACTTCCTATTTCCAGTTTAGTGGCAGCCATCTTGCTTCACATGTGACTGGACATAAGGGAGGTTTTTTTTCTCTTATTTTTATAGTTTCATGTTCCTTACTTAATTCTCATTTTCTTTCCCTCTTGTCTCTTGTTTGTTTGTCCCTGACGAAGGCCTTGTGGCCACAACGTAGGTTTTTCTTGTCCTTTCTCCTTGTAAGACGTATTACTATTTGTGTGTGTGTATTTTTTTTGTTTTTTTTCCCCATTCAACTGTTTTACCCCCGTCTTACGGCAGTTCTCCTCATATACTTATAAATGTATGCTGTTATATTACCTTTATAATGTTGCATGCCCTTAAATTAATGCTTAAAGTATATGTGGGAATGAAAGGACATTGTATGCAAGATGAGAAAGAGAAAGAGAGGAAGGGCAGAAAGTTAGACAGGCCTGAGTGCCCAATTCTTAACACTTTTAAAATAAAGTTTCTTCGTTAGTTTTGTCTTAACGAGTGCCTGCTATTTACCTATATTCGTTTTATTTATTTATTACACACGTCCTTTGGGTTTCCTTCTTTATCTATACTTCTTAGGCTAAACCGTCCACTAGGTCATAAACCAGAACTCTAGAATTCACATACAATGACTTCACA
Organism: Oreohelix idahoensis; assembly: GCA_024509875.1. Taxonomy (NCBI): domain Eukaryota; kingdom Metazoa; phylum Mollusca; class Gastropoda; order Stylommatophora; family Oreohelicidae; genus Oreohelix; species Oreohelix idahoensis. Next base: position 39,231 of record JAMPIV010010836.1, on the reverse strand, counting down.
TTATGATTCATATTGCTGACACAGTATTATCTAGATAAGAAAATCTGTTTATTCAGGGTTGTTATCAATTTCCCATCAGTGGTACAAATTATACTTCATTGGTTATACTTTTAGTTTGGTAATAGTAGAAGCAGCAAACACTGGATGTACTTCATAGTGAACAAAATACAGGATGTGGAAGTAATTAACAGGCAAACATGTATTATTAGGAAAACGAAAGAGAGGCCGACCAAAAACAACCTGGCGGAGGACTGTGGAGGCTGAGATGCAAAGAATGAACCAGAGTTGGGGCACTGTACGAAGGATGGCCACCGATCGAGCAAAGTGGAATCAATTTGTTGCTGCCCTACAAGACGCCACTAGGCTGCTTTGACGGTCGGTGGCTAAGGATCAAAGAAGAGAAGAAGAATGTATTATCAGGTCATTATAAAATCCTTTTCCAGTTTCAAATAATCATAACTTCTGTTTTATAGGTGGTAAAATCTTACTTACTTACTTAGTCGTTCCCCTTCTACCATGAGGTGTAGAGATTTGGAAGAGAGAGCGCCAGACTATCCTATCGGCTGTCTTCCTCCTGGCCTGGTTCCATTCTAGTCCTCGGTCCTTCAAAGATTGTCTAATGTTGTCCTCCCAGCTGGGTTGTCCTGGGGGTCTGGATCCCTGGCTCTTTGTTTCCCATGCTTGTTGTGGTAGCCGATCTTCTCCCATTCTGCAGACATGGCCAAACCATCTTAGTTGGGACTGTTCTACTTGGGTCTGCAGGGGGTGGGATTTTAGGCCTTGACGTATCGTCTGGTTGCGGACCATGTCTCTTCTTATTACTTCAACCACCTTCCTCAGATCCTCATTTCTGAGGTTTGGATCTGGCTTTTGTGGGTTGTAGTCATTGCCCATGACTCGCATCCATTTGTCAAGACTGGGACATAGGTGGAGCGGTATTCAGCCATCTTACCAACCTCTCTCTTGCTGAGGAATCCTCGATTTACGGCCTGAAAAAGTCTCCCAGCTGTTGCTTTTCGAGTGGCCAACTCTTCTTTGATGCCTCCATTTCGGTCTATTATAGCTCCGAGGTATTTAAAGTGGTCGACCTGCTCCAGGACCTGTTCTCCCAGCTTAATCTGATGTCTTCTTTCTTCTCATGATATCACCATGGATTTTGTTTTAGAGCTGCTTATGACTATCCCTCTCTTCTCCAGCTCTTCCTTCCAGACTTGCAGGTTGGATTGGATGTGCCTCTGATTTAGCAATCAGGGCTCCATCATCAGCAAATGCCAGCTCTGAAATACAGACCTGTCTCATCTTCCAGTACCCCACTGAATACTTTCTTGTTCTCTCCTTACATGCCTTGATGACATCGTCCATGAGGAGTATGAAAAGATAAGGTGACAGGATATCACCTTGTCTTACACCAGTGGTGGTCCTGAACTCTTCTGACTTATGGTTTGCTGTCCTCACATAATTTCTGCAAGACTTGTAGAAGCTCTGTATAGCATGAATCAGAGGTGCTGGAATGTTCTTCCTTGGCAAACAGTCCCAAAGTTTGCTCCAGGGGACCCTGTCAAATGCTTTTTCCAGATCTATGAAACAAAGATGGATCTCACTCTTATACTTAAGGGCCTTTTCACTCAACTGTCTGAGTGTGAAGATGAGGTCTTGAGTACTTCGGTTTGCTCGGAATCCGCACTGGCCCTCATCCAATTGTGGCTCAGCTAGGCGTCGGAGTCTCTGCTCTAGGATTCTAGAGTAGATTTTACCAGGGACACTGAGAACGGATATGCCTCTACGGTTTCCACACTGTCGATTGTCACCCTTTTTGAAAATTGGTGTTATGATGGCATTGGTGTTATGATGGCAATCTCCCAATCCTTTGGTATGGTCTTGTTGCACCACGCTGTCTGTAGGACCCTTAAGAGTAATAGGTCACCTGATGCTCCCATGTACTTAACCATTTCTGGTGTTATACCATCATGCTCTACTGCTTTGCCCATCTTGATTTTATCCAGTGCTGCCTTCAGTTCTTCCATCTTTATGTCATCTTCACCATCGTTGGTTTTCTCTTCTGTGCTAGTGGTTATCATTTCTGATGCTTCACCATGCTCACCATCCAGGAGTTCTGAGAAATATTCTTTCCAACATTTCATTACTTCCTTCGGGGCAGTAAGCAATTTGCCTTCCTTGTCCTTTATAAATTTGAGAGGGCACTGTTTTTCCATCCTCATGTTCTTTAGGGTATTATAGAACAATTTCTGGTTTTCTTGCGCATCTTTTTCTAGCTTTTCTCCAAATTCTTCCCAGGACTTCTGTTTTGCTGCTAGCACCTTGTTCTTTGCTTCTGTTCTGAGTGTCACATATTCTCTATATTTCTCCATTTGTCCTGTTGTGTTTTTAGCTCCTAAGTATTGTTTCCATGCCATTTTCTTCTCTCTTATTTTCTCTTTGACTTCCTCTGTCCACCAAGGTGTCCTCTTTCTCTTGTTCCCAAGTCGTACTTCACCACATGCTTCTGCAGCAGCTGTCTTTATGATGTCCTTGAATTTAAGCCAGAGGGTTTCCAAGTCATCAGGTTGTTCTTCTGTGTTGTTCATCGCTGCAGCAATAAGCCCCTGATATCTGGTCTTAATTTCTGGCTCTCTCAGCTTGTAAGTCTTAATGCTCATTTCTCCCGTTCGTTTACTTAGTTTCTTGCGTGATGTTGGGCAGTTCCTAGGCTGAGCAACTCTTTTTGTTGTTCTTTTGATTGTAAGCAGGGGTGGTAAAATCAATCTGTAAAAAGGATCAGAAAGGTAATTTAATCACGTTTTGTATATAATGATAGGAAACTCTATACAGAGCGATACAACAGGAGGCAATCTGATAATCAGAAGTAGTCTCCCCATTGATCAAGTGTTTCGGCCCCTTAATCTCCTTTACACTCTAAGAGGGCTGGGCCCATCTGGGTCATGACTCCCAAGTGTCAGCCTCCTGTTGTCTTGTGCAGAGAACTGAACCCACTCTGCATTGGTTGCAGCTTTCAACTTCACTCCCGTTTTCTGCCAGCTGGCATAATATATAATGAGAGTGATTCATTTATTGTAACCAATTTTTTATTTTTTTTTTCATTTTCAAAGAATCTAGTCTATGCTTGATAGAATGGCTTCAACCGAAGAGAAAGTAAACTGTGTTCTGTGGTTAGCCAAGTTAAAGTCTGTAACTGCAGTACTCTCATTATATACAAAACCTGATTTAATTACCTTTCTGACCCTTTTTTTACAGACTGATTTTATCACCTATAGAACAGAAGTTATGAATATTTGCAACTATACAAGGACTTCATAATTACCCTGTATAAAAAAGAACAATGGTAAGATGACTGACAAAATTCATTCATATGCCTTTGTTTCTTATAAAGCATGGTGCCACTACAGAAGCTGTCCCCTTGGAAGAAGAGTGCAACATATGATTAATGTGCTCTTGCAGATGTGGTTTCTGCTGCAACTTGTTTTACATGATGAGGATGCCAGTCACAAGTACACTCCTCATATCTGTTGATATATGCTTCCTCACATGCCTTTGGAATCAGTCAGCATATTCTTTGTTTGTCTCCTCACAGACATTCTGGACTATATGAGATGAAGAAATGCACAGCTTTATCTGCTCAGAAAGCAACAGCAACAAATAAAGATAGCCAAACCAGGATGTTAATGCCAGGATAAATAAAGCAAATTTTGTTTACGGCTCTCTCTATGTGTCATTCGATCCAAAATTTTATCTTCTTCTTCTAAGGCCCTTAAAAGCAGGCTTTAGGGATGTCTTATACGATTTATTAGCTTGGTAGAAACCAGTGGTTCTGCATTCTAATGATTTTGGGAATGTGATGAAGAAAGCTGTTGTGAACGAGAGAAGAACCATGTTGTTCAAGGAACGAGTGAATGAAATAGCATTCCTCCAATGCAGTCACGCATGGACGCACACGGCAAGGCGTCTGCTTATAACAAATGTTGACCTTACTGACCCCGACCAGTGTGAGACTACCGCTAGACAGGAATTTGTAAACAAATGGACAGTCGCCTTAAAGGAAAAGACTGACGTTGGTTCAGGTAAATATCTTATTAGGCACCATTCTGAGACGAAATGTCCAGAGTGGCTGTAGTCAATATATCTGTAAAACAAACAGAAGATTGATTGCCTGTATTGTCTTCCTCAGCCCAGTTGCAGAATCCTAGCCAGTTTCTGGATTTTGATTGCTGTCAATTGTTGCGAGTAAACCGCCTAGTTGCTCTATGCTACAGAGAGAACTAGTGCTTACGTCTCAAACCTAGCGGTGATATCACTAGTCAGCAACCCTGAGCAGTCTACCGATTTAAGCAGTCAACACATCGTCAGCACCTGAACTTCATAACGCAACTTCACAACCAGGTTAACGGAAAGCCTAGTCATCTCTTGGACTGAAGCAGATAAGTCTACTTAAAACCCAGACCAAAATCAGGATTCACTTTTCCACGAAATAGCCGTAGGAATAAACTTTCGTCAGTGAGGAAAATAGCCTCTTACTTCTTATCTGAACCAAAGACACTGACAGTTCTAAATTTCCTAGTATTTCTTTTTTTTCAAAGTTTATGTCAACATTGATTTTTATTTTCCACTGTAATTAAAGTAATTATGTATATTCTGTAACTCACCATCATTCTGAGTTTGACTTAGTAGATTGTATGTTCTGTTCAGAAAAACATTCTCAACCCTCCTTGTATTATTACCTGTTACTACTAGTTCATCTTCAAAAAAATTTGAGTAAGAAAGAGTTAGTCGTCGCCAGAAAAATACAAGAGTTGGCAGTCTAAAGGTGAGAGAATCACTGACACCAACCTGTGCCCTTCTGTTAACTCTTTCCCTCAACACTAGCTCATATCTGTGAAAACTAGTGTCTAAAGGTCTATGTGCTTTCTACACATCTTCCTTACTATACAAAACTCTTTATGCGACAATTGAATTCTCATTCAATGTCAATTGGAGTGCACCATCAACTATATCTGCGACAAACTGGGGGCTCGTCCGGGATCTTACCTTTGGTGACCTATCTGCAGAATAATTGTTGAATCTTTAACTAGTAGTCTATCAATACCTTGGAGTAGAATCTATTATATATCCCTAGATAACGAAACTTCTTATATTTTCTGAACAGAATTGTGGAATTACACAGTAGAATAAGGAAAGTGAAATCTGAATGGTCCTGGAATTAATTAATTAAGTTACTTAGATTAATTAAGTTCATTAAGTTAATTAGTGGCTTAAGATAACTAAATGTACAAGTTGATGATTGTGTGTGAAAGACTGGCTGCAATTGTAATACCTTACTTCAGAAGAAATAAGAGTATACACAGGGTTAAAAATAAATAAATTATACTTGAGTCTGGCTCAAGTTAATAATATCTTAATTCAGTAGAAATAAGTATATTATTAAACTATCAATTATACTAGTCTCCTGAAAAGGGATACATTACGTCAGTAGACTTAATAGTATTACCTCGAGCTTCAGTAAATTGATTAGTGGTTATTATTACAATACTTCGTAGAATTATTAGTAATAATCGGAAACAAGTGTAGCGTCTGTCTAAAGTTAATAATATCTTAATTCAGTAGAAATAAGTATTATTAAAATATCAATTATACTAGCATCTGTAAAGGGATACATTACGTCAGTAGACTTAATAGTATTACCTCGAGCTTCTGTAAATTGATCAGTGGTTTATTATTACAATACTTCATAGAATTATTAGTAATAGCTGGAAATTAGTGCAGCGTATACTGAGAGATTGAACTACCTACCCAGCGACCTAAAATGAACGCAGTAGCTGAACTGAGAGCTCGATTTATCCAATATTTGAAAGATCACAAAGTGAACGATTCCATAAAAATTATAAGATGTTTAGATACATGGATAAGTGACTCTTATTTGGAAGGCGAGGAAAGTGGTTACTCGAGAAAGTTAACTGCGAAACATGTCTTAGAACAGGCAGAACTTTTCACGAGAACAGAGATGGAAATGATAGAGAGTGATGAAAAATGGACTCGCGACTGGAACGAGAAGGAAGCCAAGTGGAAAGAAGAGGCCATAAGCAGTGAAGCAGCATATGAGAGGGAAGAGCTGGAAGCTCATCTTTACCTTAAGTTGAAGACGCCGCCACTGGAAACTCAAAACGCGCCAGGAGATTTGAAACCCATGATTAGTCATGAGGCCACGGAATCCCAGAGCCCCGCTCCCAGGTCAGATGAACCATTATTTCAAGAGGAAGCACCCTCTGCTCCACAGGAAGCGCAACTTAGTACTCAGAGCCCATGTTTAGGCAAAGCAGAGAGGCGGACATCGAACTCGATAAGTCATGACCCCTTTGTGAAGGTACCTACGCACATAAATGCTGGTAGTATGAGGAAAAGTACACTCTCGTCAGGAACACGTCAGAAAAGGAATTCCCAAGACACCCCGAACATCTCTAATAATCAACAACATGCCTTCGCTCAATCTCAGAAAGAGCACAAAGACCGATTTCATAACCACAACAAAAGCGCTCAGGACTACCAAAACAATATAAACACGGTATCCCTTCAAGAAAGGAAAAACCGAAGGAATGAGGACTGTACAGAAACGTCTAAGCAGACAGATAACTTCAGTAACGGCCCCATCCCGCGATTAATGTCACCTGGGCAACAAACGGACAGAGAGCTTAATAGCAGCCCAGAGGAACCTCTCATTGTTGACACTAACGGAGTGAACAACAAGGGAAGTTACATAGTTCTAGGAGAACTGAAACAGCCTTTGATGGTACACGCCGAACCACCAAAAGGTCTGATAAAACATGTGACTCATAGAGACACAATGGTCGTTGACCAGGTTCAGGAGGAAACTTTTTTACCTGTGACTTTATCCACTGGAATGTTGGACAAGGATAAATCGGCAGAAACTTGCCATATCACTGGGTTTTACCCAGCACCAAAAACCCCACCCCTTCTCTGTGAGAGAGAAGCGAACATGGCACCTTGCGAACATAATTCACAAGTGCCCGGTGGACAAAGGTTCTTCTGTGAAAACCTCAGGCAAACGGAAATTTTAGAGAGGAGCACACCGGTACTAAACAATGGAACGCACCTTGTCAGCTCCAAGCCTGACCCTTTCATGCTTCAGTGCACGGATGAAAATGAGAGAGTTCATACTTCTGCTGAGAAGCCATTCTATAACAGTTTCCCTATTCTCAAGGAGACGATTAGTTTTACAGGAGATGCATATTTTCAAGTTAGAGGAGATACGCCAGGGTCATTGAAAGATCCAAACAAAATTTTGCTTGAGAAAATCACAACAGTGATAGGAAAAACCCAGGCTGAGATACAAGATACGCTTGTGATCGAGAAGGGAAAAGATAATGTGAATGACTCTCGCACTAAACCACTTGTGAGAAAAGCTATAAAGTTGTTTTTCACCCATCCCAAACTGCTTCGTTCATACCTGAACGCCAGTGACACTCAATCTTCGTGTGATTTGTCAAGGAACAAGTTATCTGAAAACTTGGTATGTTTCGGAAACTTGAGTATTGGACGTTTTAACCCGCAATGGAAAACTTTCAATCCAGAAAGAAAGAAAAAGAATATTGACCGCCTGAGCAGGTCAAACGTAGGAGCGGAGTTAAGGAGATACATGAGAAGTTCCTATTTTTTATGGAAGACACACCGGCAAAGTTTTCATTGTTACCGTGACAAAGGATGTTTTGCACGCCCATTCAAGCGGGCCACGGAACAATCACAGACAAAGCGCAGTGAACTCACAACAGATAGTGGACTTTCTACACTAGTTCATATGAAATTTCTTTTGTATGAAGAGGTGAATGGGTACAGCATTTTGGCAGGACGAACGGGCCCAGAAGAAATTACGAAAGTTAGCTCATTGAGAACTCAGACCAGGGATTCTCAAAATGTAGAGCCATGGCCAAGTGGAGCGTTAGCAAGCGGACAAAGGTCGAGAGAATTAAAAAGTTGGGTGACAGAAGGAATTTATAATTTAGACAAAGACCTTCTCTCGTTGAATAGTTTGCAACTATTTTAAATTGGGGAGTAACTGTCACAGAGTGCTCGAAGATTTTGTCTAGATTATTTTAAAAATTCCTTACTTTTCTATTCCTTCACATTTAGTCTGTTTTTCTCTACGGAAATATTTGCACCTGTGTTCGTTTCTTCAGCTGTTTTTCAAGTCTTCGCTAATAGTCCTGTCATTCGATCCAAAATTTTATCTTCTTCTTCTAAGGCCCTTAAAAGCAGGCTTTAGGGATGTCTTATACGATTTATTAGCTTGGTAGAAACCAGTGGTTCCCAGAGTATTAAATTTCCGTGTTCAGTGGTCAACTGGAGACCGCCCGATAAATCTTCTGTCATGGCTGAACGAGAAACGGGAAATAATTAACTCTTGGCGTGGGAATCAGGAAATATTTTAACTTCATGCGAACGAATGCTGAGTTTTTTAAGATCACTTGCTGATTAACCGCGGAAGACAACGCACGCTTAGAAGTTATAGAAGAGAAGCCTCAACTTACCTCATATCTACAAGTATATTGTGATTGAGCGTAAACGCTACTAAAGTTCTATTTCTTAAGCTGTGATAAAGTCCTGAGCGGTAAGCAAACTCTCAGTATTCGCTTAATTAGCTAACTCTAATATCAAGGGATTAGTTAATTGATGTAAAGTGTGAAATACTTAATATTGTGGTTTTATTTCTTTACATTAGATTGATAGCTATTTTTCATTTATGTATTTTGAATGTTATTGATGCATTATAATTATGTAAGTACTGGCTGATATGGGAAAGTACTGCATTCTAATGATTTTGGGAATGTGATGAAGAAAGCTGTTGTGAACGAGAGAAGAACCATGTTGTTCAAGGAACGAGTGAATGAAATAGCATTCCTCCAATGCAGTCACGCATGGACGCACACGGCAAGGCGTCTGCTTATAACAAATGTTGACCTTACTGACCCCGACCAGTGTGAGACTACCGCTAGACAGGAATTTGTAAACAAATGGACAGTCGCCTTAAAGGAAAAGACTGACGTTGGTTCAGGTAAATATCTTATTAGGCACCATTCTGAGACGAAATGTCCAGAGTGGCTGTAGTCAATATATCTGTAAAACAAACAGAAGATTGATTGCCTGTATTGTCTTCCTCAGCCCAGTTGCAGAATCCTAGCCAGTTTCTGGATTTTGATTGCTGTCAATTGTTGCGAGTAAACCGCCTAGTTGCTCTATGCTACAGAGAGAACTAGTGCTTACGTCTCAAACCTAGCGGTGATATCACTAGTCAGCAACCCTGAGCAGTCTACCGATTTAAGCAGTCAACACATCGTCAGCACCTGAACTTCATAACGCAACTTCACAACCAGGTTAACGGAAAGCCTAGTCATCTCTTGGACTGAAGCAGATAAGTCTACTTAAAACCCAGACCAAAATCAGGATTCACTTTTCCACGAAATAGCCGTAGGAATAAACTTTCGTCAGTGAGGAAAATAGCCTCTTACTTCTTATCTGAACCAAAGACACTGACAGTTCTAAATTTCCTAGTATTTCTTTTTTTTCAAAGTTTATGTCAACATTGATTTTTATTTTCCACTGTAATTAAAGTAATTATGTACATTCTGTAACTCACCATCATTCTGAGTTTGACTTAGTAGATTGTATGTTCTGTTCAGAAAAACATTCTCAACCCTCCTTGTATTATTACCTGTTTCTACTAGTTCATCTTCAAAAAAATTTGAGTAAGAAAGAGTTAGTCGTCGCCAGAAAAATACAAGAGTTGGCAGTCTAAAGGTGAGAGAATCACTGACACCAACCTGTGCCCTTCTGTTAACTCTTTCCCTCAACACTAGCTCATATCTGTGAAAACTAGTGTCTAAAGGTCTATGTGCTTTCTACACATCTTCCTTACTATACAAAACTCTTTATGCGACAATTGAATTCTCATTCAATGTCAATTGGAGTGCACCATCAACTATATCTGCGACAAACTGGGGGCTCGTCCGGGATCTTACCTTTGGTGACCTATCTGCAGAATAATTGTTGAATCTTTAACTAGTAGTCTATCAATACCTTGGAGTAGAATCTATTATATATCCCTAGACAACGAAACTTCTTATATTTTCTGAACAGAATTGTGGAATTACACAGTAGAATAAGGAAAGTGAAATCTGAATGGTCCTGGAATTAATTAATTAATTATTTAATTAATTAAGTTACTTAGATTAATTAAGTTCATTAAGTTAATTAGTGGCTTAAGATAACTAAGTGTACAAGTTGATGATTGTGTGTGAAAGACTGGCTGCAATTGTAATACCTTACTTCAGAAGAAATAAGAGTATACACAGGGTTAAAAATAAATAAATAATATTATACTTGAGTCTGGCTCAAGTTAATAATATCTTAATTCAGTAAAATAAGTATATTATTAAACTATCAATTATACTAGTCTCCTGAAAAGGGATATACAGTAGACTTAATAGATTACCTCGAGCTTCAGTAAATTGATTAGTGGTTATTATTACAATACTTCAAGAATTATTAGTAATAATCGGAAACAAGTGTAGCGTCTGTCTAAAGTTCTTAATTCAGTAGAAAATAAGTATTATTAAAATATCAATTATACTAGCATCTGTAAAGGGATACATTACGTCAGTAGACTTAATAGTATTACCTCGAGCTTCTGTAAATTGATCAGTGGTTTATTATTACAATACTTCATAGAATTATTAGTAATAGCTGGAAATTAGTGCAGCGTATACTGAGAGATTGAACTACCTACCCAGCGACCTAAAATGAACGCAGTAGCTGAACTTAGAGCTCAATTTATCCAATATTTGAAAGATCACAAAGTGAACGATTCCATAAAAATTATAAGATGTCTAGATACATGGATAAGTGACTCTTATTTGGAAGGCGAGGAAAGTGGTTACTCGAGAAAGTTAATTGCGAAACATGTCTTAGAACAGGCAGAACTTTTCACGAGAACAGAGATGGAAATGATAGAGAGTGATGAAAAATGGACTCGCGACTGGAACGAGAAGGAAGCCAAGTGGAAAGAAGAGGCCATAAGCAGTGAAGCAGCATATGAGAGGGAAGAGCTGGAAGCTCATCTTTACCTTAAGTTGAAGACGCCGCCACTGGAAACTCAAAACGCGCCAGGAGATTTGAAACCCATGATTAGTCATGAGGCCACGGAATCCCAGAGCCCCGCTCCCAGGTCAGATGAACCATTATTTCAAGAGGAAGCACCCTCTGCTCCACAGGAAGCGCAACTTAGTACTCAGAGCCCATGTTTAGGCAAAGCAGAGAGGCGGACATCGAACTCGATAAGTCATGACCCCTTTGTGAAGGTACCTACGCACATAAATGCTGGTAGTATGAGGAAAAGTACACTCTCGTCAGCAACACGTCAGAAAAGGAATTTCCCAAGACACCCCGAACATCTCTAATAAGCAACAACATGCCTTCGCTCAATCTCAGAAAGCACACAAAGACCGATTTCATAACCACAACAAAAGCGCTCAGGACTACCAAAAAATATAAACACTATCCCCAAGAAAGGAAAAAACCGAAGGAATGAGGACTGTAAAGAAACTGTCTAAGCAGACAGATAACTTCAGTAACGGCCCCATCCCGCGATTAATGTCACCTGGGCAACAAACGGACAGAGAGCTTAATAGTAGCCCAGAGGAACCTCTCATTGTTGACACTAACGGAGTGAACAACAAGGGAAGTTACATAGTTCTAGGAGAACTGAAACAGCCTTTGATGGTACACGCGAACCACCAAAGGTCTGATAAAACATGTGACTCATAGAGACACAATGGGCTCTTGACCAGGTTCAGGAGGAAACTTTTTTTACCTGTGACTTTATCCACTGGAATGTTGGAAAAGTGTAAATCGGCAAAAACTTGCCATATCACTGGGTTTTAACCCAGTACCAAAAACCCCACCCCTTCTCTGTGAGAGAGAAGCGAACATGGCACCTTGCGAACATAATTCACAAGTGCCCGGTGGACAAAGGTTCTTCTGTGAAAACCTCAGGCAAACGGAAATTTTAGAGAGGAGCACACCGGTACTAAACAATGGAAACGCACCTTGTCAGCTCCAAGCCTGACCCTTTCATGCTTCAGTGCACGGATGAAAATGAGAGAGTTCATACTTCTGCTGAGAAGCCATTCTATAACAGTTTTCCCTATTCTCAAGGAGACGATTAGTTTTACAGGAGATGCATATTTTCAAGTTAGAGGAGATACGCCAGGGTCATTGAAAGATCCAAACAAAATTTTGCTTGAGAAAATCACAACAGTGATAGGAAAAACCCAGGCTGAGATACAAGATACGCTTGTGATCGAGAAGGGAAAAGATAATGTGAATGACTCTCGCACTAAACCACTTGTGAGAAAAGCTATAAAGTTGTTTTTCACCCATCCCAAACTGCTTCGTTCATACCTGAACGCCAGTGACACTCAATCTTCGTGTGATTTGTCAAGGAACAAGTTATCTGAAAACTTGGTATGTTTCGGAAACTTGAGTATTGGATGTTTTAACCCGCAATGGAAAACTTTCAATCCAGAAAGAAAGAAAAAGAATATTGACCGCCTGAGCAGGTCAAACGTAGGAGCGGAGTTAAGGAGATACATGAGAAGTTCCTATTTTTTATGGAAGACACACCGGCAAAGTTTTCATTGTTACCGTGACAAAGGATGTTTTGCACGCCCATTCAAGCGGGCCACGGAACAATCACAGACAAAGCGCAGTGAACTCACAACAGATAGTGGACTTTCTACACTAGTTCATATGAAATTTCTTTTGTATGAAGAGGTGAATGGGTACAGCATTTTGGCAGGACGAACGGGCCCAGAAGAAATTACGAAAGTTAGCTCATTGAGAACTCAGACCAGGGATTCTCAAAATGTAGAGCCATGGCCAAGTGGAGCGTTAGCAAGCGGACAAAGGTCGAGAGAATTAAAAAGTTGGGTGACAGAAGGAATTTATAATTTAGACAAAGACCTTCTCTCGTTGAATAGTTTGCAGCTATTTTAAATTGGGGAGTAACTGTCACAGAGTGCTCGAAGATTTTGTCTAGATTATTTTAAAAATTCCTTACTTTTCTATTCCTTCACATTTAGTCTGTTTTTCTCTACGGAAATATTTGCACCTGTGTTCGTTTCTTCAGCTGTTTTTCAAGTCTTCGCTAATAGTCCTGTCATTCGATCCAAAATTTTATCTTCTTCTTCTAAGGCCCTTAAAAGCAGGCTTTAGGGATGTCTTATACGATTTATTAGCTTGGTAGAAACCAGTGGTTCCCAGAGTATTAAATTTCCGTGTTCAGTGGTCAACTGGAGACCGCCCGATAAATCTTCTGTCATGGCTGAACGAGAAACGGGAAATAATTAACTCTTGGCGTGGGAATCAGGAAATATTTTAACTTCCAATGTCTTTTTCTCATTTTGTTCCACTGGCACTTGTCTGGTTATTGTCATCAGTTCCACATTCTTTCCACATGTAAGCCTACCTTGCCGTTGGTTGGAGAGCTTGAGTGCCCCAATGATCCCGGGAGCTATGCCGGCGGGAGTTTTACTCCTGGCAGGGTCATCCAAGCCGGACAGGCCCTTGGTGAGTTGCCAGACTAAATGGGCTGAGAAGTAGGTGGAACCCTATAGGTGTAGATGCAGAACCCACTGGCGAGTGGTACATGCTCTGGTCTGCACCAATCCACACCCACTTCATGGGTTAAATGCTTTCTTGCCTCATTCTTCACTGTTTGTCATCTATCCAGAGTAGTTTGGGACCCCTTACGGTATAGGCACAGTGCCCACCGGCGAGTGGACCATGCTCTGGCCAGCACCAACCCAAACCACAGGCATGGGTCAAATCCCGGGTAGATGAAGCTCATAAGCCTTGGAAGGTAGTTCGTCTAGGAGAAGGAAAACTCTGATTTTAAACCACCTGCTGCCTTGCAGGTAGGCTGGGGACAGTCAAGGGCTAAGGAACGCAACCCTACAGAAACGCCTGTTGAAATCGGATGCACCAGGGCTACATGCTTAACGAAACAGTGCAACGTACTTCGCCTAATGAAGATGTCACAAATACAATTTAAGCATTGTGGTGCTCGTCCCGTGAAGTCCCGCCAGGCGGCGAGAGTGCCGGACGCCCCGCCTCAAAGGGGTCCAACCAATACTACTGAAGGTCACCTTCCCCTGAATTGTGGAGTCAAAGTACAGAGGGAAAGGGCAAAAGCTATTGACCAAACACCAAGAACACTCAACATTCTGCAGTGGAATGCAGAAGGAGTTCTCAACAACAAAAGTCCCCCTAAAAAACTGCCTTTATGAGGATCAAATCGATGTGGCTTGCATCCAAGAAACATATCTCAACAGCAACCACAGATTCTCAATAAGAGGATACCAGGCTTTCTGACTCGATCGAGAAGGACACAAAGGAGGTGTGCTATTACTTACCTGAAACTCAGTACCAAGTAGCGAGGTATCCGTGAACTTCAATGACCAGTCGGAAATTTTAGGGGTTGACATTAAAATAAAGGACAAGAACATGCGTATCTACAATTTGTATGGCCCACCGAGCAAAGACCTGTCACTTGTAAGTATGGAAATAAAGAGCTCAAACTGCATTGTGGTCGGAGACTTCAACAGCCACTCGGAAAGATGGGGATATCCGGTTACAGACAGTAGAGGAGAGGAAGTGGAGGACTGGGAGATAGACACAAACCTTCACCTTATCAACAGGCCAGATGATAAACCCAGTTTCTACTCTAGAAGATGTCACACCACTTCCACTCCAGACCTAGCTTTCGCCACAGGGGACATCCTTCACAAAATTGACCGACAGGTACTTGGCCAGCTAGCAAGCAGCGACCACAGACCAATAAAGCTAGTGGTTAATATGGAGTATGTTCCCCATGAAGTAAAACCATTGTCCCGATGGAATTACAAAAGAGCTGACTGGGACAGTTTTGCAGTGCTGACTGACAGTCTTTGCGAGACCATCAACACATGAAACAACAGCATGAAAAATATGGTTGAAAACTTTAATAGAGCAATACTTCAAGCAGCTATTGAGACTATTCCGAGAGGGGCAAGAAAGAACTATAAACCATACTGGAATGAAGAACTGCAAAAACTTGAAGATGAGGTAACAGAAGCCAGAGACACGGCAGAAACAGAACAAACAACTGAGGCAAACATCTTGCTCAAAGCAACCACTGCAAAGTACAAAAGAACATTAAACCAAACAACAAGAGACTGCTGGAAGCAAACAACAGAAAACATTCATTTTTCCATGTTGCCCGAGTGGCTACCCATATTTACGCTACAGCTAGCCTTAACCTAACCCTAATCCTGTTTTGAGCTTTGTCAAACAGCTAGCCTTAACCTAACACCAACCCTGTTTAAAGCTTTGTAAACAAAAAATAATAGCCTCTGACACTGAGGCTGTATTAAAATCAAAAACCCTCATAACCAGTGGCTTACCAAGGGTTTTTAGCCTGAAAAAATTCACACCGGTCACAGCCAGATAAAATACGGGCTCATTTTGTGACAAATCAAAAGGAAGTTTAAAGGACTATATCAAGCACTGTCATGAATTTAGAATTATATTAAGAACAACAGTATGAAATATTGAGAAAATATGACATTTAAAAATTAATTAAACACAAAAAAGAAATAAATCGCTCTTTTTAATAAGCTTTCTAGTAACAGTAAAAACAGTACGCTGCAGATATTTATTTTTCTACTACAGATGGATCTTTCGAACCTTCATTCTGTGGCAGTTAGGGAACGATGTACAGTCAAAGGGAAGGAATAAAGAGAACTAGGAATGTGAAGGTTCAGATAGAGTACAAAAAAGAGATGCGCGAACAATGTTGCGCATGAGAGAGGTGAAGGATAATCCAGTGAATGCACGCTTTTCTCAGCGGGCAGTCCAGAAGCGTGAGGCAGAGAGGGAAGCCGCATATACGCGGATAGCCATGATAATGGCAGTATTCAGATAGTTTAGATGATAATTATTTCATGGACAAGAAGTGGTTTGGGTAATGATTAACCCGAAATATTAAACAGTGAGAAATTCTTGTCTAGAAGGAGAAACGGTGTGAGTTAGTTTTTATTCAGAAAGGAGAAAGTACGTTGGGTGAACTTTATTTCATATAGACAGTAGTCCTGTTCTTCAGTGTTGAAAGGGAAAACAACATCTCCGGAGAGGCCCGGTCTACCAATAGATAACCTGAACACTGAGAGAATATAAAAATAACAATAATCTAAGAAATAGAGACTATAACACCTGAATGATCACTGATGGTTAAAAGGTCAGAAGGTGTGGATTCGATACTGGGAGGGAGAGAGTGGTGAAAGAATGAACTTACATTGTATATTCTATGATGGACCAAATGTGGAGGTCAGAGCAGACAGCAATGATCCTTTCATATGTAAATAAACCACTATTCAAATTACTATGGCGTTATCGCATCACGTGCTGTGTGTGTGTGTGACTGTGTGGTATACAGCATATTATAGCTAACCACAGAGGTAAGCAAACCTGGACAGACATTGCCATAGATGATTCATAATACAACCAGGGCTGCCACAATTCCTGCAAACTGGTCAATTATGTGATCAAAATGAAAATGATAGAATCGACTGTGTAAGACAAGATTCATAATGGGTTAATAGGACACAAATGTTCGCAGAGAAACGACTTTACTTTTTGGCGCCCACTCCTGCGGCACCCGGGGCAGCCACCTAGTGCTGCCACCCCCTCCTTGATACAACAATGCCAATGACAACAAAAAATTCTGACTCAAAGTAAAACGCCGCGATACATGGCGGCCTCCTATTCCCTACTTCAACCCTGGTTTATACTGTTTCGTGATCATATATGTAGGGCCAATTACTACTGAATTCCATATTGTGTTTTAATCCATAGCCTATACTAACTAGGCTAGGCCTATAGGCCAACACAGCTATAAAAGTTATGTGAACTGATTGAATTGGCCATTCTCTTCCCCGCTGTTGGAATGTGTACTCAATTTGCCCCCTTTTTTCAGAAGCTAAGAAACATGGAGTGATCACCTTTTCCTAATGTTCTCGTATCGATGGTAGCGAGCCCTACTTATTGTCACTTGAATGTCACGACATCAGCAGACAGCAGCTGCTGTATGCATTAATTAATAGAATTAAGTGTCACATTTTCTACCCTTCCATGCGCAATAAGATTTCTTCTGATGACTATCCTACCTGCATCAACACTTTAGCATAGCCGAACGGGTGCAGCAAGGCCGTAATGACGGCACCACTACCGTACTGAACAAAAGCGATGGCAACCATCTTTCTAAACAAGACAGCCGTGTGATCATGAAAACGTGGATAGGATTAACCAACGGTTTTTTTTTTTTGTATTATAAATGCACGTAACACGCATACACTTCACAACAGGGCGATTATTTTAGTATTTTTATTTTCTTCTAAGCATCCACTAATTATCTTTTTTTTTTTTACAAGAACAGAAGATTAACATATTTATTTTCTACTACTTGCTGGTTTTTCCCTTCATTTTTACAGGCTTTTCTTTAACTTGCAACGTATGTCACTCTCTTGTCACCTTCAAATCTTGCAATCGATTTTTCAATCACTTCCAGATGAGCAATAGCTCTGTAACTTGGCATGATTGTGTATTCCCTATGACAATACAATAATCAGTCGTAAAAATAATAAAATTAAAATTATTATTTATTTTTTGTATTGTATCATCAGTGAAATGGGCGATAACTGCAAACAATATAGGTGTATTCTTTCCAACAAGATTGTCTCTCTTGAGAGAAATATTGACTTCTCCTCCCCCCTTCCACACACACATGATATCAATTCTGTTCTACAATAACAATCTTCTGAAGAATTTATCATCATCATTGTTCCCTTTTCTCTTCTTACAGACCATGATATAGTGACTTTTTACGGCACTAGCTACACTATTCTTGAAGCTACATTGTTTGATGTCACCATTCACTTCCTATTCTACCGTGCACGTCGCCGATTTCTTCTTTGCTTTTCCAAAAAGTCTAAATTTGGACCTTTCAAATACAAAGGTAAAGACATCATCCAGATCTATTTCTGTAAATCGGCTGTCATTCATGTCGGCAGATTAAAATTTGTTGATAATGTCATGGCTAAATGTCCTCGTACTGCTACCGCAACCGAATGCTTTTTGTTACGGCCGCCACAAGTATTTTGGTTAAATAACACTTTTTTTCATCATAATGTATCCGCTTGTAATACACGTATACTAGTAATAATACTTAACACTTTAGATTGATTAATTTCTTTTTATAGATAACATACTGTATATAAATTTTAAACTTTGTGGAAAGATACTGTTTTGTTTTTAAATAAATGTGACATGTTTTAAACAAAATAACATTTCTAATTTACAAACTACCAGTGCTGCGAACATTTAAATAATACAAATGTGTTATTTATTACTTTAAGTATTGGTCAAAATGATCTGCCACAGAAAAGTAATGTTTGAAATGGTATAGCAAGATCACCAACGTAAAACTGAAGGAAATAACCAAACAGTGGGTCAAGAAGTGAGGCGTCCGCCTCTAATTCTAAAGGTACCGGGTTCGGGAATATATTTGATGGAAATATATTCATATCCTGTGGGTCCTAATGATGTCATACTCCCCCCTGATCTCATGTGAGATCGGATGTCAAGCCTTCTCGAATAAGAGCGAAAACATAGAAGGTCATGTGTGCAAGTTGCACACGTTAAAAATCCCTCGGCAGTTAGAAATCGTAAAGAGTAAGCCATACGGCCGCTGCTCTAGCAAATTTTTTTTACACAATTAAGAAAATCTACACACCACAAAAATATTTATAGAATGTGTGAGTCCTGTATACACACACTGGGATCCTCGCCGGTGCTTCGGAGTTCGTGCACTGTGCTGAGATCCTCCTTGTGTGATTTAAGGGAGGAGATCGGAGCACTCCGTGTGCAATGAAGATGGTCCGTAACAACTAAAATATTCAAAGTGGATTAAGATAGGAGACAACTGGTGCTTCTCGGCTAGAGTAAGGCGCAGAGTTGTTGCTGAACAGAGCGGAACTTACATGACAACAAAGTCCAGCGTGAGAATGGAGGCACAGTCAGCTACTGCTGCCCCAAAGTGGTTGCCTAAAACTAAACTAACAGGGCAGTCATTGTGTCGGACTCTCAGTCCATGATGCCTCGAAAGATCCAAAGTGGACGGCTACAACATAAATGGACAACATGAATAAAGACATCAACCCTTCAGAAACTAGTGTGGACCTACTGTTCTGGCTATGCAGGAGCACGCAGCAGAGAGCTGACAGATTAGCCTCGAGAGCACCCATTGTGAGAAAACTGGGTATGCAGTTCTTGGTCTATAATCCCTGTCAGAGATATTCATATTAACTTCTTCCAACATTTCATTTTCAACTTGTAGCTCTTAATGGAGTCAACAGTTTTGTAGTTGTTCTTCTTCATACACTATCAGACGTCCATTTGAATATGTTTAAAGAAAGCAGTGGTCAGCCTGAGGCTATTTGTATCTCTACGGAGTTTTTCCAGGAATTGTACTGGTGACGGTCATGTGTGCTTTCTCTGTTGCTCATATGTTGGGCATCTGTGAAGCATTATTCAAACAAACCCTGACGTACAACTTTACACCAGGAAATGGGGGCTGAATAAAAAAGCGGAACAAATATTTATTACGCAAGGTCACGTGATGCAAACACTACGCAAAACAGGAAGTTGGTGAACAGGGGAGGTCAATGATAATGCTGCATTGATTATTGACAATATTTCTAGTTTACTAGACGTTTAGCGCATACTAGAATCAAAATGTGTGATCCTATTTTTGAATACCAGTTTCGACTTATTCTCATCGGCGATAGTACAGTTGGAAAGTCATCACTGCTGCGGTATTTTACAGATGGCAAGTTTGACGAGGCTTGCGACCCTACTGTTGGAGTAGATTTCTACGCACGTCTGATGGAAGTGAAACCAGGGGTGCGAGTAAAACTTCAGCTGTGGGACACTGCGGGGCAGGAACGGTTCAGGCGAGTGTTTCTCACATCTTTGTTTCTATTTACTCATAGTTGCATTGACTATACGTAAACTCAACAACTATACTAAATAACATTGCATCATTCATTATTAATGAGTGATGGGGAACCGTCATAACTGATGGTGGTGTCATTATGATATGTCGTCAATACATTTGTTATTCAAAATGGCAGTTAGTCTAGTTGTTTATACTTGTGTCTCAGTGCTACTCGGGAAGTGCATATGCACAAATGTCACCACTTTTGTGGCTTAGTTGTGACTTGATAGAGCTTTCATTCCACTGGGATATAAATGGAAACAAAAGGAATGAAGCCTCACACGAAAATAAGAATCTTCAACGTAGATGTCAAGTCGTTCCTATTGTATGGCTCTTAAACATGGGGATCAACATAAACTTACTTACTTACTTAGTCGTTCCCCTTCTACCGTGAGGTGTAGAGGTTTGGAAGAGAGAGCGCCAGACTGAACTATCGGCTGTCTTCCTCCTGGCCTGGTTCCATTCTAGTCCTCGATCCTTCAAAGATTGTCTAATGTTGTCCTCCCAGCGGACTCTGGGTCATCCTGGGGGTCTGGATCCTTGGCTCTTTGTTTCCCATGCTTGTCGTGGTAGCCGATCTTCTCCCATTCTGCAGACATGGCCAAACCATCTTAGTTGGGACTGTTCTACTTGGGTCTACAGGGGGTGGGATTTAAGGCCTTGACGTATCGTCTGGTTGTGTACCATGTCTCTTCTTGTTACTTCAACCACCTTCCTCAGATACCTCATTTCTGAGGTTTGGATCTGGCTTTTGTGGGTTGTAGTCATTGCCCATGACTCGCATCCATATGTCAAGACTGGGACATAGGTGGAGCGGTATACAGCCATCTTCGTTTTCTTACCAACCTCTCTCTTGCTGAGGAATCCTCGATTTATGGCCTGAAAAATTCTCCCAGCTGCTGCTTTTCGAGTGGCCAGCTCTTCTTTGATGCCTCCCTTTCGGTCAATAATAGCTCTGAGGTATTTAAAGTGGTCTAGCTGCTCCAGGACCTGTTCTCCCAGCTTAATCTGATGTCTTCTTTCTTCTCGTGATATCACCATGGATTTTGTTTTAGAGCTGCTTATGACCATCCCTCTCTTCTCCAGCTCTTCCTTCCAGACTTGCAGGTTGAATTGGAGATGTGCCTCTGATTTAGTAATCAGGGCAACATCATCAGCAAATGCCAGCTCCGAAAAACAGACCTATCAACAAAAACAACAACAAAAAAGTTACAGATTGTCATAAATGTGTGCTTGCTTAGACTAGAAGGATTGAAATGACACAAGATCACCAGTGCGGAACTGATGACAAAAATCAGACAAGTGCCAGTGGAGCAAGAGATGCGAAGCAGATGCTGGTGATGGATAGGTCACACATTGAGGAAAGCTGTTGACAGCATTACAAGGCAGTCCTTGTTCTGGAATCCCCAGGGTAAGAGGGAGACCGAAAAACAAGTGAAGAAGATAACAAGAGTCAGAAGTGAAAGGGAAGATGTGTGAAGACCTTGAGATGAGGGCATAGGACACTAGATTTTGGCCTGAGTTTTGTTGAAGGCGTATGCTGCTTAGAGAGCTGAAGATGAGTGAAGAATAATATAGCAGTTGACTAAAAAGGTTTTCATTTAGGTCCTGATAATAAAATTTAACATGTTTACTGTTTATACTACTCCTGTCTGCAGAACACTGTAACATTTTAATCTTCACCTGCCTAAAGTTTCATTCTTATTCGTCCATCCTCATCATTAAACCAAACTTCGTCATATCTAGAGGGGCATAAAGTGCAAACAAGAGATTCATGCAGTTCAGATCTGGGTTTCTAAATTCTGTCAAATCCTGGAATAATTTTTTGGAGTTGTGCCTTATTTATCTCCAATTACTCCTTTGTCTTATTCCATTATGCCCCTTTTTGAGTAATGATAGGTAGTTGTCTTATGATAATGACTGAAAACTCTATACAGAACATTACAATAGGAGGCAATCTGATCATCATAAGGTCTTCTCTTTCTCTCCTCCCCTACAAAAATATCAGCTCTTTGATCTTCTTGACACTGCAGCACGACTCCCGAATATCATTCTCCTGTGTTTTTTTCCCCCTGCCTTTGCTGGTAATCCACTCCTCTTAATTGCGGCCTTTTCGTGCCTTTAACCATTCTGCCAACTTCAGACGCTTGTGAAAGTAAAAATTTTGTTACATCTAATTTTATTACTCTCCTGAGTTCTACAACTCATTATGGTAGTTTCACAGCCAGCAGAAATGCCTTTTTGTGCATTTTCACCAGCCCTTTTAAACATCCTTGTTCTTGACTGTCCCTTCATGCCCTGTTGCGTCAGTGGATCATAGACTGAGGCGGTCACCAGACCTGTTGCACCTACATTGATAGTTCCACCGTAATTTTCATTTTTTCTTGAATTTTGCTTGTCTTCTTATGTTACTTAAAATATTCTTCAGTAAGCTAGACCTTCAGATCCCTTGATGTACCCCCTGTTTCCTTTTTTCTTGTCAGTTTTCATGTACCAGAGAACACTCCATGTGCAGGGTTGATACAGTTGTAGCTTTTTATTGAAACTATAAATCTGTATCTTCATGTATAATATAGTGTAAGTGTTGCCTAGTTTTATGAATAGCTTTCACACCAAGATATTTGATCTCTTTTGCAGGTCCATTACAAGATCATACTATAGAAACTCTGTTGGGGTCATGATTGTGTATGACATAACCAAGAGAAGCAGTTTTGAAAACCTCAAACAGTGGTACGAGGAAGCTCGTGAACACATCGAACCTCACAAGGCTATTTTTATGATCTTGGGTCATAAAGCCGATAATGAGGAAAAAAGGCAAGTCACCTTCAGGGAAGGGAAACGATTTGCAGAAATGCTCGGACTAAAGTTTTTTGAGACATCAGCTAAAACTGGTCAAAATGTTGAAGAATCTTTCGCCCAGATAGCAAAAGACACATATCAGCATTTGCAAGACGGACATATCAAAATAGAGGAGGGCTGGGATGGAGTTAAAGCCGGATTTGCAAGGCCAAAGGAGGCAGTTCATCTAGCAGAAGCTGAAGGGGAAAGCCGGTGTTGTTAAATATCCTACTTAGATCTCAAGTCTTTTATATAAACAAACAGACAGTGTAAGATTTTAAAAGTTTCATGATGGACAGTTGTCACTGGATCAGATGTTAGATTAACACTTAATGTTCTATGTGTGACCCATCAATATTATATAAGTATGTCCCATTATTATTTTATGGGGATTGTAAACTTAATCGTGACTTTTACCATTCAATCACGGAGTCATGATGAAGATGAGCATGTGGAAAGTTATGAGTGAGTCAAGGTTGTGAGTGATGCGTATTCTCCTGTGCGTAATTTCCTTACGGTAAACCCACTGAATAATACTGTCTGTACAATGTACTTGGGCATCATCATCACTTACCTTTTTGCTCCCTTTGGAGCATGGAGCCACCACTACAACTGGCCCCTTTGCAGGAAGCTTTCACAAAATATTCACATGCTCTTGGAGCAGTGGTTTCTGTAGCAGGTTGTTCTACATGATGAGGTTGGCAGCCTCTTGCATAACCTCATGTTAATCGCCTTGTATGGCATGGCCTATGTTGGCATATAGTACATATAAACAAAATACTATACCCCAACACAAGACATGTTGTATGGTACCCAAAATTGAACAGCCAGATAACCTATATTTCCAGTAGTAGTAATAGTTACTGAGTTTTTTTGTTGTATTGGTGAAAGGACAGCGGCTCTACAGGTAACCCACGGTGTATTATATGAGGCGTCGGGTGCAGTTAGATTTCAGTTGCCAGCTCGTAATGGCTTCATCGGCTTCACGCAGTTGTGTGCTGCGGAACAACCGCAATAATGTGTCTTCACTTTGTTACTTTCACAATTGCCTCCGGCTGGCGGAATTGTGGATTTTAAAGCTTCAACAAAGGTGGAATGGGTTCATTTTCTACACAAGACAACAGGAGGCTGAGACACTTGGGAGTCATGACCGCCCCCCTAAGAGTGTAAAGGAGAATAAGGGGCCGAAACACTTAATCGATGGGGGAACACTTCTGATGATCAGATTGCCTCCTGTTGTATCGCTCTGTATAGAGTTTCATATCATCTTATTTCCAGCAGTAGTAGTAGTAATTTCCCCCCCCCCGCGGTCATAACTGACTATGGGCATGCACCCCCTGAGGTGATAACCCTCAGCTGTTTTTTTTTTTGCCTGGTGATCCTTTCAGCATGTTCTTTTCCCTTCTGCTTGTTGTGAGAGCTTCTTTTCACCCAGTCTGAGGTGGCGCCATAGGGAGCATCACCACTTGGTCCGATCAGCAGCTTCATCCTCCCAGGCTGCTGGATTTATGTCCAGTGCCTGTATCTCTCTCTCTTGCACACATCTTTGAACCTAGCTGCGGTCGCCCAACTGTTCTTTCCTGTACAGAAAACTAAACTGCCTGCTTCATTTAAAGAAAATAAAGGTGCTGTTGATTGCAAAAAAAAATGTAGTCACAGTTTGTGACAAAACTCAGGTCTTCAAACTTTAGTATAAGTTACATAAACAAACTTGGTTTTGTAATTCTTCTTCTTCGTTCGTCCTGAAAAGGACGGTGGTTGCGTTGTGTCTGTTTACGCCTAAGCTGTGATATCTGCACCTTTCGGTCGACACATCCGACTTCTGCACGGCATTTTTTAGGACCGGGTTTGCCTTCCCATTTCGATCCATGCTCGCTCAGCCAGCCTGCACTGCTGCAGACTGTTTCCAGGACCACCACGTGGAGGTGGAGCACGGTCTTGACCAGCTCTGGTTCGCTGGTCCTGACGCAGGCAGTCAAGCTATGAGTCGCTGACTGCATTCACTATTGCTGCATCTTGTTTGTAATTGAAATGATGTGCAATTTTAGAAGTTTTTTATTAGTGATATATATGCCGGGACAACAAGTCTAACATCTTCAAAGTCACTGTATGTCTGAAAGCAAAAACGTGGTCATAGTTTATGTCCAGACATAAATCACTTAGTCCAGGAGTCATGTATTTTCTGGTATGTTAAGGCTATGTTCAGATTTTTTTTTTTTTTTAACGTACACCCGCTATTACTCGAGGCGAAATCTCAGGTTAGTATGTCTAACCTGAGATTGATTTTACGTGAGTATCCTATTTTCCCTGTACGCTGACAGGTGTCCTCTCGCCATTCAGGCAGATACTTGCCGTCTTTGGAGAGATCATTTATTTTAATTCAATACATGCAGGTATGAAGATAAAAAATTTAGTAGCCACTGTTTAGCAATAAAATTGTCTTCGTTTGCTGCCATATAACCACATATGGTTCTATCATAAAGTTGGCGGCCTGTCTCATGCTTTTTATTTCTATACAGTTTCTCCCTCAGAGGGTTGACGAATACCATGCTGTCAGTCTGGATGAAGGCCCTATGCTTAGTCTTCCTTCTTTGACATGTGTGGTAGGGTACAGTGTTATTTTTCTTTGCTCTCCTTTCAGGCCTTGATAATGTATGGGCAATTGTTGAATTCATGTGTGAGTGATATTTTAAAACTCTGATATTGACTTTAGTTTTTAAAAGACTCTTAAGTTTTGAAGCCTCATTATTATGACATGAGATGAAGACTCACGTACCGGCTATACATAATTTATATATGTTTCTGATACATGTGATTACTTCTGACTTTTTGCTGTATGACATTGTTTTAAACAAACATCATCTCTTGTCTTACCTAACTTCTTTTGGATGAATCAGTGCCTCCTTTTTCACTCCTTAAGAAGCATGGGAGGGTTGCCCCCTGCAGTTGATCCTCATGCAGACGGCATCACCGAAGCACTTCTGATAATCTTGCTGTTGAGGTTTCTGCAGTTTTTCCCCATGATAAATCTGCCCACTGCATGCACAATCTCATCTTGTAGGACATATCTAGTGGAAGCAGAAGTCCTGTTTTTTAATGACTCCTCATAGACCTCCCCCATAAGAACCACACATGGTCTGACATCTTTTAACCCTTTCCGGTCGTGTGTCTGACTGGGTAGACAATCGATTTTTCCCGTTCCGGTCAAATGTCTTACCCAGTTAGACACAAGACAAAACAACTGGTTTTACGGTCGTTTGTCTTTCCCAATTAGTCGAGGCATTGTACCATTATTTTATGGCACACATTCGTGCGGTGAAACAGGAAAACGAACTATTTGTGGTTTCTTTCAATTGTTTTTCACACCATCATTGCTAGAGGAGATAGTCAATGAGACCAACCGGTATGCAGCTGACCTATTGAAAAATAATACACTGTCTCCATGCTCCATATGGCATACATGGAAAGATGTAACGATTTCCGAAATAAAGGCTTATTTTGGAGTCATTTTGAGAATGGGAATGCAAGAGGGTGGCGTGGTAAAATAATATTTTTCTGTAGAATGGATTGATTATATTCCTTTTTATCGGGATGTCTTTTCACGTGAAAGATTTCAGCAAATTCACTGGATGCTGCTTTTACAGCCACCAAACCAGAGTGATGGAGCTAGACAAACAAGAGGCTGTAAAATCAGAAATATTGTACTTCATATGCAGGAGAAATGTCTTGAACTTTTTATTCCACTTCAAAATATTGTTGTAGATGAAGGTACAATAAGTTTCAAAGGTAGGACTAAGTTCAAAATGTATAATCCACAAAAACCAAACAAATGAGGACTTGGAGTGTTTGCACTGGCTGATTGCCATACTGGATATTTGTGTGCTTTTGAGCAATATTATGGTGCTATAACAACAAACCAGCTTACACGACCAGATCTTCCATTTACTGCTAGAATCGTTCTGAATCTTTGTAATGAGCTGTTACAGAAGGCTAACGGCCATGGCTACCACTTGTTTACTGACAGATCCTACACAGGAATACTCTGGCCATGGAACTGTTAGAAAAAGGCATCCACACAACAGGAACTGTAATGCGAAATCGTCGAGGTTTGCCACTAGAAATGAAGAATTTCAAATATGCGAAAGGTGAAGTGATTTCCTGGATGATGCCAAATAAAGAGATGGTCTTAGCATGGAGGGACAAAAGAATTGTCTGCAGGCTAAGTACTTACTATGATTCAACTACACAAATGCTGCAGAGAAAAGCTAAACATGGAGTCATTGAAGACATTACAAAACCAACAGCAGTGATAGAATACACAAGAAACATGGGTGCTGTAGATCGCTTTGATCAATACTGCAGCAGTTATTCATTCACACGCAAGTCTGGGAAGTGGTGGCGGAAAACATTCTTCTGGTTATTGGAAGTAGCTCTAGTGAACAGCTATATTTTGTACAAAGAAACACATCCAGAGACAACAATGGATCACATAAAGTATCGCAAAAATCTTGTTTTACAACTTGTAAAAGAGCAGCGGGCTTCTCAGCCTTCTCATCGCCGGGGTCGTCCGTCAACACTAGATGTGGAAGAACGCCTTGATAAGCGTCAACACTTTATTGATGCTTTTCCTGGCAAGAAAACAAAGGACTGTGCTGTGTGCAGTGACAGAAAAACTCCAGGTGAGAGGCATCAGAAAATGTACTACCGTGAAACATGTTCACATAAACCTGGTCTGCATCCTGGGAAATGTTTCAAAATGTACCACACTGTGACAAAATATCGTTGATGTGATTGATTGATTGATGTGAATCCCTGGGCACGAGTTATTGTACTCTTTTGCCCTTTAAGGGACGAGTTATTCACTCATACCCTTGAGTGAGTTATGGGAGGTGATTTGTGGGCTTTGTTTCAACCCCAAGGGAGCATCCTAGACTCAGCGGCATGTTGCACCAGGCCCACTTTGGCGTGTGTGCGTTACCAAGAGGTTTGATGGCTCTCTATCCGTGCAGGGGGGTTATATCTCCGAGACAAGACTGACACGAGCAATCAGTCACCGGCCGTGGCACGAGCAGCCAGACAGCATAGTGGCGTGGTGGCGAAGCCACCGCCTCCTTATGTCTACCAAAGGAGGGCTTTCTTGCAACCCCAGGGAGCATCCTAGACTCAGAAGCATAATGCACCAGTCCCACTTTGGAGTGTGTGCAATGTTCCGAGGTTTGATGGCTGTCTACCCTGCAAAGGGGATTATATCTCCGAGACAAGTATGCGATATCCGGCAGAGCAGCCAGTCACCATAGCGGACGTATCGAGACATAGGCATAGCCACAGCCGAGCCACCACCACTGACGAAGTACGATATCAAACGGACATATAGCTCTGCCGCACTTGAACTTGGAAGACCCGGCAACTGGGACCACGCACAGACTCGATGGGACAGGGCATGTTTATTTTCCTGTTTGGTAATGGCACAGCTACAACCGAGCCGCTACCACTGCCGAAGGACGTCATCTAGATGGACACATAGCGCTGCCCCTTCTGAACTGGGAAGACCAGGTAGCCGGGACCACGCACAGTCTCGATAGGACACGGCATGTTTATTTGCTTGTTTGCTAATGGCGCAGCTACAACCGAGCCTCTACCACCGCCGAAGGACATCATCTAACAAAGACTTTTTTTCTTATTTCAGGCCCCTGACACTATTTCAAATTTAAAAAAATGATACAACACTTATTACTTATGTAAGTTCTTTCTGGTGTGTAGAATATTAGCAGGTGTCGTTTTGGGGTATTTTTTTCCAAAAAATATTCCAACTTGCAAACAGTGGCATGCATATTTTATTCGGTCGGAAAGGGTTAACCCCCATTTTTAAAAAAAAATAATGGTTTTCAACTGCTAGGTCCACAGAATGTGGATTGTCCAATCCTAATTATGTTAAAGATTTGCTTTACACATTTCTTTTACAACTAATCGAACCTTTGTCCTGTCTCCCACACCCCTTTCAGCTTCCTTTGATGAATAAATCCTCAACAAAAACATGCCAAGCTCTCCTGTCATGTGCCATCCATTCAAGGTCTTTCTGTGTCTTCTCTATCCCTTTCATGTCTCTCTCCAGTTCTCTTCTACATATGCTTGTTATCTCTATAATTTTTATCCTGTAGTTGCATCATAATGCTATCAGCTGCCATTTTCCTAATGTATGTCCTATCCAACTCCAGCATCCTGACCTCACCTTCTGTTCCGCTGATGTTTTTCTGGTACTTTCCTGCAATGCCACGTTAGTGATCTTGTTATACCATATAAATCCTTCTATTTTGCTCATGCACCCATACATTAAAATCTGTATCTTTGTGGTTGTCATTTTTGTTGTGTCTCCATGTTTCACAGCCATATCCTGAGTCTTGACTTCATATTTGAGTTGAAGATTATCTTTGTGTTGTGTCTCTATTTTTTTTTTTTTTTTTTTTTTCGTACGCCCGCTAATACTCGAGGCGAAATCTCAGGTTATTATTTATGTCTAACCTGACATTGATTTTTACGTGAGTATCCCTTTATTTCTTGTACAGAGACAGGTGTCCCTCGCCATTCAGGCAAATACTCGCCGATTTCGGAGGTACCCATTGCAGCTGGGTCGGCTCAGGAGCCGCCAGTCCCTGGTCGACGACACTTCTTCAAATGTCCTCGCCAGGTCTCGAGTTAATCCAGTCCAAATCCCGGTCGACGAAAAATCCTCAAATGCCGTCGCCCGGGTTTGATCCTGTATCACCCGGTCGCCAGAGCGGTGTTGTAACCACAACGCTAGCGCGGCTCCCCTTTGTTGTGTCTCTATGTTTCAGAGCCATATCCTGAGTCTGACTTCATATTTGAGTTGAAGATTTTCTTTGTGTTTTCTGTGGTATTCATCATGTTTTTAAACATTAAAAAAAAAATCTGTGTTTGGCTTCCAAAAATTTGCTGTTGTAGTTTATTCCTCATCCATCATGTCAGATTTTTGGAGCTCTAAATGTTAAGTATTATTTCTTACATTTCATGAATGCTTGTCAATTTACTGTTTAAAAACAAAAGGCACAGATAAATGATTAAGTAAATAAAATTATCAATGTTCCACATTTGACAAGTACAGCCACACATAGTTGTGACAGTAAATTTAAATGTCTCTTACGTAATTTTTTACTGTACATGTGTGAAACCTTAGAAACATATGTCCGGCATGTAGTAAAAAATACATTTAGAATTAATGTTAGATTCTACGTAAAATGTTGGTATATTTTTGTTGTGCACATTTTGAGTTCATGTCCTTGAAGACACTGTAGTTTTGGGTTTATTGTAAACTATTTTGTTTATACTAGAGTGCCTTTTATTTAAGATCAAATGTGCTTTGTGTATTTGTCATGATTAGATCTTTGATGCTCAAAATCTCTATATTCCTCATCTTGCAGAGGTACAGCTTTGCATGCAGCTCCCTTTCTTGGTACATTTTAATCTTTCAAGTTTGCATTGGTATTGACGTAGGTGGTTTTATATAATAAGTGAAACAATGTTAAATAAGGTGGAAATAAATCTATTAAAGTAAGGGCTTTAAACAGAAGAGAAATAATCATATAATTAATTAAGTGTTTATGCAAACAAATAGGTCAGCGTGCCATTTGTTTAAAACACAGGTCTAGTAATGACCAGCTTCATTGTGAGTTTTATATTTGGTGTTTAAACTTATCAGAGCATATTTTATTCAAGATGAATTTTGCTATGTTGAAGTGACAGCCGTTCTGAACAGCAAATATTCATTTGTGATTTAAATCATACAAGTAAAAGATAACAGATAAGTTTTAGTAAGCTACATTTTTTAACACTGTTACTACCTGCACTTAAAAAAAAAGAGAAGACAATAAATGTTCCATACATTCTGTTGCATAGAATAAAAGTGGTTGGCCAGTTATCATCGATCATTAATTTGTCATATTGTTCAGAAATATAATAATAATAGCCCCTTCAGTCATAACTGACTATGGGAATGCGCCCCTGAGGTGACAGCCCTCAGCTGCTTATTTTCCTGGTGCTCCTTTCGACGTTTTCTCCTCTCTTCTTCTTCTTGTGTGAGCTTCTTTTCACCCAATCTGAGGTGGTGCCATAAAAAGCATCGCCACTTGGTGCGATCGGCAGCTTCATCCTCCCATGTTGCTGGATCCATGTCCAGTGCCCTCATATCTCTCTTGCACACATCTTTGAACCTCAGCACAAAAGCATTTGACCTGGTTAGTAGGGATGGACTCTTCAAAATCCTCCTGAAAATAGGCTGCCCTGCTAAATTGCTGGAAAATATAAAGTCATTCCATGACGACATGAAGGGAACAGTCCAATATGCTGGAAGCACATCACAGCCCTTTGACATACGAAGTGGTGTTAAACAAAGCTGTGTTCTGGCTCCGACCCTCTTCGGGATCTTCTTTGCCTTACTCTTGAAACGTGCATTCAGAGATGCAACTGAAGCAATATGCCTTCACACTAGGTCAGATGGCTGTCTGTTTAATCTTTCAAGGCTGAAGGCAAAAACAAAAATCAGAAGGGTCACTATAAGAGACTTGTTGTTCGCTATGATGCTGCAGTCGTCACTCAAAGCCAACTGGAGCTTCAGAGCTTGAATCACTTCACCCAAGCATGCAAGGACTTTGACCTCACAATAAGTCTAAAGAAAACTAATGTGCTAAGTCAGGATGTGGGTGCTGCACCAGTTATCACTATCGATAACTATGAATTGGCAGTGGTGCACCACTTCACATACCTAGGGTCTACCATCAATGACAAACTCTCACTGGACACAAAAATTGACAGCCGCATTGGCAAAGCTGCAGCTACCTTTGCCCACCTCACATCGCGTGAACTCCAAACTCACAATGAAGACCAAAGCTGCAGTATATAATGCCTGCGTCATCAGCACACTCCTATATGGCAGCGAGACCTGGATAACCTATGCAGAGCAAGAAAGAAGGCTCAATACCTTCCTTTTACGGTGTCTACGCCACATCCTCAGCATCTCATGGAAAGATAAAGTGACAAATGTCGAGGTGTTGTCACGTGCTGGCCTTCAAAGCTTGTATACAATGCTTAGACAGCACAGACTACGTTGGCTTGGCCGTGTCCACTGCATGGAAGAGGTCGCATCCCGAAGGATATCTTCTACGGACAATTAGCAGATGGCAAGAGAACAGTTGGGCGACCGCAGCTGAGGTTCAGAAATATATATAAATATTAATGAAAGATATGATGAATTACCGATTAATGTAGCAAATAAACTGCCATCTTCTTCAAAAGCTAGACTTTAAACCAAAAGCTAAAGTCACTGCAAAATGCTGGCTCTTTCAAACTGTATTACAGGTCTATAACCCTGTTTT
Organism: Oreohelix idahoensis; assembly: GCA_024509875.1. Lineage (NCBI taxonomy): Eukaryota > Metazoa > Mollusca > Gastropoda > Stylommatophora > Oreohelicidae > Oreohelix > Oreohelix idahoensis. The sequence goes on along the minus strand of JAMPIV010010836.1, from coordinate 6,837 downwards.
CTTAAATCTTCTGGGACAGCTTTGTTTCCTAATCCAGATTTTTTTGGTTTTGAAATGTTGCCCAAATCGTTCCCAAAATAGCCCAAGTTACCTAATTTGCGTTTAAAAATAACACACAAAGTTACCTTAAATTGTCAAAAATTGCCCAAATTGTGATCGAAAAAGTAGCGTACAGAAACTTTTGACTTTCAGAATATTTTGGTTTTCTGGTGTTTGGATAACAGGTTATAGATTTGTACAGCCTTGTGCTTTGTTATCAAGAACAATTAAGAAAAAACTTGACCCACAGTAACAAGATAAAAATTAAGATACAAGACCGTCATTTTTAAACATGACTGACAAAACAGATAGATACCATTTTATATATCACAGCCCTAGGTGTTGCGATCAGCTCGCCTAGTAAACAGGCTAGCAGCTTGTACTGTTCTCTACAGAGGCGGTGATACCAGGATTTTAATGTTTCATTTCATTTTTAACTTGTAACTCTTGAATGGAGTCAACCAGTTTTTTGTATGATTTTAGCTTCTGCTCTTGGAGGAGCCAGACATTTATCTTAACTTCATTTTTACAATTTAGGATATAATATGATTTGCTTGTTTAATGCAGGCAACTTGCTGAAAGAAATCTGGTAATAAATGTTAACCATTACCAAGAAAAAATTGTATACATTTTGTTGTTTGTGTGAAGATAATTCCCACATTTGTTTGGTGGGTTTTTGTTTCTGAAGACAAAACTTTTTATTTGTGTACTTAGCTAAAGGATAAGAAAAATTGTCTCATATTGTTATTGAGAATGTTGTTGTATAATGTCTGGATGAAATATTTGTGTGTATAGTTTATGAAGATATACCAGTGTATTGTGCCAGACTTGATTTTTATATTAGTCACAGGGTTTTCATTTCATTTCTTCTTTTCTTTACTCCTTTTTTGTGAACGAGCTACATTCACTTTATGCTTTGTACAATATACCTGCCAGATGTTGTTACTGTTTTGAAAATTCTTCAGAATGCTTACAGCTTCTTACTCTAATAGTCTTTTCCCTGTTTCTTCTTAGTAATGTTTTGGTCTTGTATATCCAGCACTGTTTAATATATTTGTGCTTGATGTTATCAGTGAGTTTTACTTTGAATATGCAAGTTATTTTTTGTTTGTTTACCCCTTCCAAATTAGTTATCCTTCAGATCGTGTTTTATTGAATTACTGCTTTATGTTAACTTTTTATTTGTTAATAAAAGAGAAGCTGGATTATTTCCTCTTGAAAAATCTCAAAATTCTTATTTTTTAATAATCTGTTGATAACGGAGAATATGAGTTTTTTACTCTTTAAAAACGTCAAAATTTATGTTGTCTTCAGTTTTTAACAATGTTCATACTTGTCTAAGGTCATTGGTTGCAGACAGGCATAATAGTTTTGTGAAATTATATCAATAATGATTGTACATGTCCACAAATAGTCATCAATGTACAAATCAGAAATGTATGTACATTGATTTTATCATCTTAAATATGGAATTCAGTGTGCAATAATTTTTTTTTTAAACTTAACATTGTTTTTAGTATTTACAGAAAATTTAATGTAAATTTAAAATTTACATAATCAGAAGTTGTTGGTTTTTTGTTTTTAATAAAGTTTATTTTAGTTAACAATTTTCATTGTAACAAAAATAATATATTTTTTCAGTGTTGTGAATTTAAATAAAATTCTGCAGTTAAAAAAAAGGTTGAAAATTGTGAGAAATAAATTTGTATTTGTTGTCAATACTGTGTATTAGCATATTGAATGTTAGGATAATGTAAATTATTTACCCATTTCATATTGGAATGTTAACATTGTTGTCCAACTGGTTGTTTGTACAGATATGTTTAATTATTACGTCATCCAGGTTTCTATTTCTTCATGTCTTTAAGTTTTGCTTTGATGTTCAGTTTAGCCTCAGTGTTTGTTATATGAGAAAACATGGAATCTTGTACAGTTGGGAGTGAAATGTTTTAGTACACTAAGTATGATTCATATGATTTCAGATTATTTGAACATATATACAAGAAACATTTCTTTCTGTGGTCGTTACATAAAAAGTATATATATATGTGTGTGTGTGTATATATACACACATGCATTCACAAGGCACACACACACACACACTCAAACAAATAATAAAGGTGGTCCCATAACAAAAACTGCCATGGGGGAGGGAAGTGGGACTTTACAATACTAGGTCCAAATTTTTTATGAAGTGGGGTGGCTTGTTCCCTTCCTCGCTACCCTTGCCTTCCCTAATTCAAGTGCAGTCAGATACCCATTTACAGCTGGGCAGACTGAAGCATGACACTAGCAGGTTTCCTGAGAGGAAATCACTCCATACATATATGTATATAACAGGCCTAATGTAGTTTCCAGGGCTGGTCCTCTTGCAGGGAGCGTGCATCAAAGCATTCACATGCTCTTGCCTTGGTGTTTTGTGTTGTACTTGCTTAGTCATTCCCCTTCTACTGTGAGGTGTAGAGGTGTTTTGTGTTGTACTTACTTAGTCATTCCCCTTCTACTGTGAGGTGTAGAGGTGTTTTTTTTCCTTTTTAGTCGTTCCCCTTCTACTGTGAGATGTAGAGGTGTTTTGTGTTGTATTTACTTAATCATTCCCCTTCTACTGTGAGGTGTAGAGGTGTTTTGTGTTGTACTTACTTAGTCGTTCCCCTTCTACTCTTTTTTTTTTTTTTTGTACGCCCGCTAATACTCGAGGCGAAATCTCAGGTTATTATTAATATTTTTAACCTGACATTGATTTTACGTGAGTATCCCTTTGTTTCTTGTACATAGACAGGTGTCCCTCGCCATTCAGGCAAATACTCTCCGATTTCGGAGGTACCCATTAGAGCTGGGTCGGCTCAGGAGCCGCCAGTCCCTGGTCGACGACACTCCTTCAAATGTCCTCGCCAGGTCTCGAGTTAATCCAGTCCAAATCCCGGTCAACGAAAAATCCTCAAATGCCGTCGCCCGGGTTTGATCCTGTATCACCCGGTCGCCAGAACGGTGTTGTAACCACTACGCTAGCGCGCCCCCCCCCCCCCCCTTCTACTCTGAGGTGTGGAGGTGTTTTGTGTTGTACTTAGTTGTTCCCCTTCTACTGTGAGGTGTTTTGTGTTGTACTTAGTCGTTCCCCTTCTACCGTGAGGTGTATTGTGTTGTACTTACTTAGTTGTTCCCCTTCTACAGTGAGGTGTAGAGGTGTTTTGTGTTGTACTTACTTAGTCGTTCCCCTTCTACTGTGAGGTTTAGAGGTGTTTTGTGTTGTACTTACTTAGTCGTTCCCCTTCTACTGTGAGGTGTAGAAGTTTTTTGTGTTGTACTTAGTTGTTCCTCTTCTACTGTGAGGTGTAGAGGTGTTTTGTGTTGTACTTGCTTAGTCGTTCCCCTTCTACCGTGAGGTGTGTTGTGTTGTACTTAGTTGTTCCCCTTCTACTGTGAGGTGTAGAGGTGTTTTGTGTTGTACTTAATTAGTCATTCCCCTTGTACTCTTTCAACATGCCTGAAGGGGCAGTAGCATTGTTCTTTCTTTGTTTCCTCAGAGACCACTGGGGACTACACGGGGTACAAGGTACAGTACATAGGGAGACAAGGGATCAGAGACATTCATTAGTAGGGGAAAAAAAATAAGAATGAGACGGTGTTACGTGCAGTCTTTGATATCTTACAATATTATACATTGGTATACTTGTTATGTTCGCAAATATTTTGTAAACAAAATAGATATTTTTTAGTGCTTAAGGGAAAGTCATTATTGAGTTACTTCCCTTGAAAGTTGTGCCGTCTCTTTCGATCGAACTCCGCGGATGAATCCAGTTTTACTGCGATTTATTCTTTGTTTGGGTAGTGTAGTGGTGTTTGATGGTATTGTATGATGGTGTTATTACTAAATGTAAATTGTATGAGGCCAGCTGTGAAGGCTCCTGAGATAAAATGTAGTGGTGAATTGTCAGAAGGCCTTTCTTGCTACCACTACGACCTCACACTTAATTTTTTTTAATGAATGTGGCTACGTAAAGTGTCTAGGGTTATGATATGTAGTGTGGTGTAATGGATTATAAATATACCCACAGATATTAACAAGACTAATAATATTAATAAAGGTTAAAATACACTGAACTAACTCACGTGTGTAAAATTTTTTGATATAAGTATATTACATTTATTTTGTTCTGTGTCAATTTTTTAGGTTGACCAGAACTTAAAAGGATTTAGAGATTATGAAAAGAAATGCATAGAATATTATATCATAAATGCAATAGTGTACATATATATGTACTATACTAGTTAGTTTTATTAAAATGTTCTAGTATTCATCTACTTGGGAGGATAGTACTGTTTGTGCTGTTGGGGTGGCCTCATCACACCTGTCTATATTGACTACACAGTGTCCAGAAAATGGTGGGAATCTTTATGGGGTTCTTAGTAACTAAAGGGCGTTGGTGAAAGTCCAGCAGACCAGAGGCTCACTCATCTGGTAGTTGTCGCTCTGGTGCTGAAATCAGGTGGTCCCACCTCTCCGTGCTGGCGGGCAATAATGGTGGTCTCTGTCACAAATACTGCACAGATACACTCGAGTAAAGTCACCAACTGAATAGACCCTGCTTTGTTGACGACAGAAACTCGCAGCTCTGCAATCAAAGTATGGGCCATGTGTCAAAATCTATTCTCTACCCACGTCTGGACACAACAGTGACACAACAACCACATCATACAGACAGGTCAGATCTCTCTGACCAAACAGCACATTTACCATGGTGGTTTTACATCAGATAGATCCTCCCAGACCATAGATCCTGAAAAATGTTTATTAGTTGTCTACCCTAAAAGAGGATAGGTAATATGTTACATTATTCTCAATGTACATTGTTGGTCCCTAGACCCTGACTTGGGCGGGGGGTCCAGAGCAAATCCCTACTAGTTTGTAAGGCTAGATTTTGATATGGCAGTATCAAATCACTCGAACATGAAACAATATTCAAAATATATATAAGGAAATAATTTCAATCTTACCAGATTATGAATAAATAACACAGAATTGCTAGCAAAACTCAGCTGAGCTGCTGGCTGTAGTATGGCGTCCCTAACTTTCTTTCACTTTCTTTCATATGGAAATCACCACACTTTAAAATCTGTGTCTATCACTGAACAACTGTTGAAGAATGGCCCCAAATGCGCTCTGAGCGCTAATAATATGATTGTCTGTGGCCAATCACTGCCTAGTTTTACTTTAAATTCAAATTCCTACACTAAAGTCATTTCAGTCATGCTTCAGTCAAGTATGGATGGTTATCTGTTAGTCTGTCCGTCTCTACTTATGTTTCTACATAATTGTGCTTGATTTTTGAAGCAACCTTTCTTTCCCCTCCAAAATTTTGTCGATAAAAGTTATATTTAGACACAGCTACCGCTCAAAAACCCTCTCCCCCATACTAAGTAAATTTGAACACCTGCGTCCAAGGTCGTGGTTTTGTGTGCAAATTGCGACACTTTTAGATTCAATACAGTCTAGCGATGATGTGAACTACACTGTCTTTTGTCATTATCTTCAATATTATCTATCCGTCTGTAAAATTAAGACCATATTAGTTCACTGCTCAGAATAGGCCATCCGGCCAGCTAATTTTTATATTCCTAACATTAATATTAAGAAAAAAGTACTTTTTAATTTTTGTAATATTCCTAACATCTGCGTTTAGCCGCTGAATTCAAATCAAGGGCTTGTTATCGCAAAACGTCCAATTCCGTACCTCGTGTCAATTTGGGGGACGTGATTTTTTTTTCTTTCCTCCATCCCCCCCAATTGCGTCTCCTAGCCTTTCCAGTCATATTTTTTTTCCTTTTTGATCCGCCGTTCCCCTCCTGTCTAGCAAGTCAATTATTATGGAGGATGATGACCCGCGGTCTAGGCGATCATGTACTATTCGCAGCCTACGCATTATGTTTTTATCCTTAAATGTTATCTTTGGAGATATTTTACCGTTGTATCTCTGTCAATTTCACTACACATCTCCCCACTTGAAAACATGCCTATGGCAAGTTCCAAAACCAGCGATACACATAGGTAAATTACTCCTCACGTCTGCCACTACTCTAATTTTGATCACAGGGGTGCCGACTGAGGAAATCTGCACCGACATTCAATTTGCCTGGGATATATTGGATACTGAACTGATAAGGTTGAAGCAATAAAGACCACCTCAGCAATCTTGCGTTTTCATGCTTAGCCTGAGACAAGAACACGAGAGGCTGATGGTCCGTCTCCACCACAAAAGTCCTACCATACAGATAGATTTGAAACTTCTTTATTGCCCAGATTAATGCTAAACATTCCTTTTCGCTTGTGGAGTATCCTTGTTCCGCCTTATTCAATTTGCGGCTTGCATAAGCGACTGGTTTAAGTTCCCCATCAGGTGAAGATGATCTTTGCAACAAAGCCCCTCCGAGTCCTACATTACTTGCATCGGTTCTTAAGACAAAGTCCTGTGTCAAATCAGGCAGTTTGAGAATAGGCTTGCTAGTGAGTTTTTCCTTTAACTCTTGGAACGCTAGTTCACATTGTGCAGTCCAAATAATTTTATCTGGAAGTCCCTTGCGAGTCAAATCAGTCAGAGGAGCACATATAGCGTTAAAATTCTTGATGTATTTCTGATAAAATCCGCATAACGACACAAATGATCGCACGTCCTTTTTTGTTTGCGGCCTAGGTGCTCTCAGCAGTTTTTCCAAGTTCTTAGGATCAGGGGTCATATTACCCTGATATACAGTGTGTCCCAAGAATTCCAACTCTTTGCATCCAATACAACATTTTGTTGG